>CM071926.1:56015775-56554630 GCA_016081115.2 Rehmannia glutinosa | reverse complement strand
ACCAAAACTAAAAGAAACAAGTCAAACAATGTGGAATTAAAGTCACACTAAAATTAAAAAAATAAAAAGAATGTCTAAATTAAGAATAATTCTATCTATCGCAATATTAGCACCATAAATTGTATTGTCCCAGAAGCATGGCGCCAAAAACTTGTTACTTTATATTTTTAGCTTCACCGCAAGTGTAATGTACATTATAGAATAGGGTAGCAAAGGTCGTATCACTGGAGACTAATAAATTAATATGCCAAGTATTGATCCAAGATAGTCTTATTTTTATTTAGGCGATCGAAAGTGATGATTGTTGTATTGAGATTAAGACAATTTAAATCACTAAAACACAAGATTACGAACTCAAAATGAAAGAAGTATCAAGATAATGTAATGGATTTTCGAGTTAAGGTTTGATTAATAATCCTCTTGTTGTCGGTTTAATCAAGCCACGTTATTATCAATATTCTATAAGACGATCACAAAGCTATTTTATCCTCCTCTCGAGATGCATATAAATCGTAGATCCCGAAATACTTATGCTATAGCATCTCTACTCAACATGAAGCATTCAACTCCAAAAAGCACAAAAGATCAATTGTCCCCACAAATATTTACAAACCTCTCGATTCATGCAAATATTTGTGTTTAGTATTCAAGATCTAATATTGAAACTCATCTCTCAATTATGAATCAATATATCAAACAAGTTAAATCATTGATCAAGTGATAAAACAAGAATAAGCTCAAAATACTGAAATAGGCTTCAAGATAATAACTTGACTAAGATTAAAACATCCAACAAGAGTTCATTAATCTACTTCCCAAAACCCTAGGAAATCTCTAGAGTTTAGCTACACATGATTAAACAACATATAAACAAAGTGTTCAAATTCATTACAAATGAAAATGAAAGATTGAAACTAAAAAGATAAGCAAGAAAAACTTAGGAGGCATTGAACAATCTCTGATATATCTAAGATTCTTCAAGCTCCGATGCAACCCGATTGTCTCCTTGATGTCTTAACCAGAGTTGACCCGTTGTCTTGTGTTGTAGATCCCAAAAATGCGAAGAATATCCCCGTGTGCGCCCCCAAAAGCCTTTTTATACCCACCATCAAGTTTAGGCTTAATCTGCAGTTATGGGATTCGGTACACAGGCCGCACGGGTGGTGCGTCGGGCACACGGGTTCCCCGTGCGCCGCCTCTTGAAATTATCCAACTCTCTGGGCGCACGGGTGAGTGCGTTGGAGCTCGGCCTACCGTGCGCCACTCCGGTGAAATACTCCACCCTCTGAGGGCCTTGGGTCATGCGTCGGCGCATGGCTACCCGTGCGCCATCTTTCTGACTCGATTACATTTATACACGGTGCATCGGGTGGTGTCCGAGGCACGCCTAACGTGTGCCCCTTGTCTCTTAAAGTAGGCGCTCAATTTTAGCTCTTTTAGGTTTCACTTTTCGTATATCCACTCGATTCTCCGTGTTTCCACTTTGCTTTCCTCGTATTAAGTATTGATTAGGCTTCAAATATCATGAAATTCCTACAAAATAAGCAAAGTGTAATATCTTTTCCACAAGGAGTGAATATGTAACATTTAACGCGAGTATATGCATGTTTACCCATCATTATAGCTTGAAATACGCCTCAAAATACATGCAAAACTCACCCTGCCATGCGTGAACCAAGTCTTTGTTTTTGTCTTAGTGCGTAACCAAGTCTTTGTTTTGTGCTTGGTGCGTAACCAAGTGTTTGTTTTGTGCTTGCGTGCGTAAGCAAGTCTTTGTTTTGTGCAGTGCGTAACCAAGTCTTTGTTTTGTGCTTGGTGCGTAACCAAGTCTTTGTTTTGTGCAGTGCGCAAGTGTTTGTTTTGTAGCAGTGCGTAAGCAAGTCTTTGTTTTGTGCTTGGTGCATAACCAAGTCTTTGTTTTGTAAGGATAGATCCGTCTTGTGGCGGGTTGCCCTTTTTCAGCGTGCAAAAGACGCACCGAGATGACTTTTCGGCATTCAAGCGGAGAGCCGTGGCGATTTTTCTTTGTTCTCGACGTAGCGAGGTGAGTAAAAACTTCGTTTCCCTTTAGAGAGCTCACAAAATATCGGATGAAAGGATAATTCCTTGGAATCTATCCGGATCATAAACCGAGATCTTTATTGATAGTACTGATTTCGGTATGCTACATTCCATGGATGCATAAATTTTTCTCCACTCAAATATTCTAGCTGAGTACGCCCCACTAGATAAGACGTGGCTGACCAAATGGGCCCTCCAGGTTGGCTTCAATGGGCCGGGTTCAACACTCGTTATCTTTTTCAACACAAGATCGCCGAGCCGAAATCTCCTTTCCTTTACTTTCGAATTATAGTACCTTTCCCTCCTTTGTTTATACACGGCGTTTTTCATCTCGGCTAAGATCGCACCTTTTTTTCTTCGAGCAGTTCAGCTTGGCTCTGAGCGGGACTTCATTGCCGTCTTGAAGAAAAATTTGCAATTCAAGGTAGGGCTCCAATCTCAACAGGAATCACCGCCGGTTCCATAAGCCAAAGAAAAAGATGTTTCTCCGATGAGCAGCTCGATGCGTTACGTATGACCATAGTATGCGGGTAATTCCTTGCCGATTACCTTTAGACTTCTCAATCTCGCTTCAAGGTATACTTGAGTATTTTATTAACGGCCTCAACTTGTCCATTCGTTCGGGGATGGTATGGAGTTGAGAAGTGGTTTTTAATGTGAAACCTTCACAAAGTTTGAAAAACCTCTAGGTTATCAGATTGTTTCCCATTATGCGTAACAATCAAATGCGGTATCCCGAATCTCGGATAATGGACTTCCATACAAAACTCACAATCTTTTCCTCATCTATTTTCGCCTGGAGGCCCCTCGGCCCATTTTGTGAAATAATCCTGCCACAATGGCATATTTGACGCCCCTTTGCGGTGGGGAGTGGTCCGATAAAGTCCATTCCCATTTGGCAAGCGACCAATGGGCTAAATACGGAGGTAAGTTGCTCGGGATGATATCCTAACTTTGCGGCGCGAATCTTTGCCACCTCTCGCATCTTTTGACGAGATCGGTTTGCATCTTTTCTTAGGGATGGCCAAGAGTATCCTTGCCGTATTAATTTATAGGCTAATGTCCGCCCCCGTGGTTTCGCATATCCCTCGTGAACCTCTCAAGTGCATAATCCTCATACCGGAAAGCGCGCAGAGTGGCTTCATCTTTGTTTGAGTTGAACTCCTTTTTCTAAATTTTGAATGATTGGGGTTATCCAGGTCCGCTTTCGGCGGTTTTGATTTGCATATATCTTCTTTGCGCCCAGTGATGGGGGCGATTTGTGTGGCGGTGACATGACATGCGGTGGCACATGTAAGACTTTTGTCTTAAAGTGTAACAATCTCTTCTTGATCAAGTCCAAATATTGTGCGATTTTTTGCTCTTTTGCTTCGTACTCACCGTTGATTTGATGAATGACGGTGAGAATCATTTGTGTATGAATAGTTGTTTTAGGCCCCATAGAAGCCGCCATATCTAGGCGAAAAGTTCCTCGTATTAAACCCCGTTGTTCGTTGCGGGAACTGAAATCGCACTACCGACGGCCGATGAGCATTTCCCGATTTGGATCGATTATCACGATTTCGCCCCGCCTGCGGTGGAGGAGCCGTCAGCGAATAATTTCCATTCTTGGTCTTCCATAACTTCCAATCGTATGAAAGGTGTGGTCACCACGAAGTCGGCTAAAGCTTTGTCCTTTTATTGCTTTACGCGGTTCGTATAGAATATCAAATTGGTGAGTTCGATGGCCCACTTGATCATCGACCGGAAGTATCGGGTCGGTGTAGTACTTGCTTGATGGGTAGTTCGTCAAACTATAATCTTGTGCTCTAGAAAATATGGACGGAGTTTCCGGCGCATGATGATTAATGAATAAGCCAACTTTTCTATTGGTGGATAGCGGAGCTCGGCATGTAACGCCTTGGTGTAATAGATCGGATGTTGAATAGAACCATCTAACGATTAACACCGAGTCGATGGCGTATTCGGATACCGCCGGTACAAATACAAGTCTCCCCTTGCAGGTAGGTTTTTGCAATATAAGAATTGAAGAAATGTGTTGTTTGGGGATTCAAAAGCGGTCGCTTGCTTTCGGTCCACTCAAAATTTTTGCTCTTTTTATAATTTGAAAAAAGGTTTGCACTTGTCTGTGGATCGCGAGACAAATCGGTTAAGGGCGGCTAATCGGCTGTTAGGCTTTGTACCTTTTTCACGAGAATTTGGGGTTCTAGATCGATTATGGCTTTTATTTTATGCAGGTTTGCTTGATTCCCCTTTGGCTGACCATATACCCCAAATATTTACCCGAAGCCCCAAATGTACACTTTCTCGGGTTTAACATCATCTCGTACTCTCTTCAAAGCAGCAAACATTTTATTAAGATCGTTTAGATGATCGAGATATATACGATGATTTCACCAACATGTCATCTACATAGACTTCCATAGTCACGACCTATCATTTTCTCAAACATCTTATTTACTAACCTTTGGTAGGTCACACCGAGCATTCTTGGCCAGAAAGGCATCATCTATGTGATAAATTCCACGAAGCGAGAGAAGAATGATGTATTTTCTTCGTCATCCGGGTGCATTAAATCCTGGTTGTAACTCGAGTATGCATCCATGAAGCTCATCACTCGTGTCCCGCCGTGGCATCTACCATATAGTCAATATTTCGTAATGGATAAGCTGTCCTTGGGGGCATGCCTTATTCGGTCGGTGAAATCCACGCACGGCGCCATTGGCCATTGCTTTTTTACCAAACAGGATTGACAACCCATCGGGGATAGAGAGCTTCCGGATAAATTGATTATCTAACAACTTGTTCACCTCGGCCTCAGTCTTTCTTTGTCCGTCGGTAGAAGTTTGCGCTTTTCTCGGATAAGCTGGGAACGTTAGATCAATATTGAGGTGGTGGCATGCATTCTTAGGGTCAATTCCGGGCATGTCCGCATGAGTCCATGCGAAGGCGTCAAGATTATTTCCCAAAACTCAATCAACTCGGTTCGATATGGTTACGGGGAGATCATGACCAATCGTAGTTGGCGCCCCTCGCTTGGCCTTAGGCGTTGATTGTATCAGCTTTGTTCTCTCTCCCCGGTTCCGCCCGTTTTCTTTTCTTGCTCGCCCTCTTTGATGCGGGGGCAACTCATCTTCGATGGCGGATCGTTCTCGCCCGGCTCGCCTTCTTCCATCATCGGTTTCTTCCGGTCGGCGGCACGGATTATCCTCTGACGATCACCACTTTCCGCTGGGCTCCTCCTTTGGCGGGATCGCTTGCGTGGTTCCACCTGGTTTCTCCTCGTTCCACCACGTTAATCTCCACGGTCGGAGTTTGAGAGAGCATTTCGTGACTCCCTTTGATTCCCTTTATGTATAGCCTCGCCATCGGATGTTGGGAATTTTATACAAAAATGATATATTGAAAAGCAATTTGCTTTTATATGATAAAGCAATGGCCTCCCAATGATAGCATTGTACTCCGAATCGGCGTTGATTATTTTGAATGTTGTCATGACGGTCCGTTTATGCAGCCCTTGTCCCATTTGGATGGGCAAATCAACTTCCCCAAGCGGGACTATTCTTCCTCCTCCAAAACCCCGAGAATCTTTATCGTTGCATGGACGGATATAGCTATCGTCCATGTTCAATCTTCGAATGGCTCAGGCGTAAATAGTGATGAGTAGCTTCGAGTCGATCAAAATTCTATGGACCGGAATACCCAAAATCGGTGCAATAATGACCAGGGGGTCGGAATGTCGACATCCGTCCGAGAACACAAAATGGCGGTGGGTTGGCCTTCCTTGATTTCCGCCACTCGAACTTGCCTTTCGGCGTTGGCGGCTGTCTAACATCGGCCTTTCTTTTTTCATTGGAGCGGCTATCCTCGATTGTGTTAGTATTGATTCGATTTACACTCATCATGAGGATCTCCCTACCCTGGTTCTCGGCGGTGGTGGCGGCGGGAGAGCCGGATTGGTTCACGCGCTCCAGGTTGACACTTGAGCGATCTTGGTGGGGCGCGTAGTTCATGAACGTATCTTTTAAGACCACCTTGCCGAACAATCCGCATAATTTCTCACGATTAGATCTCGGCACTCATCGGTATTGTGACTATTTATTTATGATAGGCACAATATCGACGTGAATCTAATTTTTGTATTTCGACCTTCAAAGGCCGAGGAGGTACTAAATTTAGACCCATGTACTTCATTCCATATGGCCTGATGGAGTGTGGGTCAAAGTACTCCTCGCCACGGCAACCGGCTCGTACTTCTTGGCGAGCCTTAAATCGATGGCGGGTTTTCCGAGAAAGGTCTAAATCTCGGCCCAACCTAACTGTTGATTCCTTCCTTCCAGTCCTTTCTCACGCCTGGTCGGTACTCGGGCGGATTCTTGCCATGGCTTCCTCGCGCAAATATGGCGTTCGCGGATCAAATTCTTGAGTGCGAGGTCGCCCCGATTCATGGATAGAGTAGTTAAACCAACTTTGGGGCAAGGCCAGCCATGGTGCAATTAAAATGGCGTCATCGACACGCCGGTTCCATCTCGAACTTGCCTATTGAACCGAGAGATATAGCTTTTCGAGGGCTCGTCCTTCCCTTGTTTGATGTTTACGAGGGAATCCTTAGCGCAACTCGGACTTTGGACGTTAAGAAATGCATCGTAAAGCGGAGGAGATCCCCCATGCCCGAATGGATCCTGTGGTAGGGTCGTAAACCAGCGGTGGGCTCGGTCGCCAGTCGGCGGGAAAGCCTACGAGAGGATGGCATCGCTAGGATTGTCTGATTCCATCCATGCTAAGTACTTGTGGACGTGAGTAGTCGGGTCGGTTTCCTATTGTAGAGACCGCACAGGGGATTTTTAACTTTGGCGGTAATGGGGTCGCTTGAGGATTTCGAGGAAAATGGCGACATAACAGTGGTTGGTTCATTGCTTGGGGCGGTTTTGAGACCATTCGCCTTCAAGGACCCTTCCAATTTGTTCAAACGACGGCGGCGGTGTATTTCTACATCCCGTTCTGCCATAGGTGGGGCCTTGGATCGATTGACCCTAAGTGCTCCCGCTCATCCTAGGAAACCCGAGTGGGAACTTATCCGTCAGTGGGGCGAAAAGGATCAACTCGGTCGTCCGTGAACACCGAGTGGGCATGGCGATGTCGTGTTGGCCGGTAGTGACTCCGCTACACGACTTTGCCCTTCTTCCTCATCTTCGCGGCGCTCCGTCACGCCGGACACGTTGTTCATTACTGGGCCAGGCTGGCCGTCATGAGGAACCCAGGGAACTTGAGGATTGATATTAACATTTAGTTGTGGATTGAGTGGGTTAGTATTTACAAGGAGTGGAGGAGGTGCTTGAGAGTTTGTGGTAGCGAGTTTGTGATATGAGTTGGTTCATTTTCTTTGACAAAAGTTGGGTTGGTAATTTGAGCGAAAGGAAATAAAGTAGTGCTCCACTATTTTTGTATGCGGAGCATATTTTGGCCATTAGTAAGTCCGCGGTTTGGTTGTTAGGGTGTTGTTCTTGATCAAGCGAGCATTTGTTGTTGACTCATTTTATTTATTACGAAAAAGACAAACGCCGAACTTTACCTGGTTTTCACTTAACCCCTTACATGCGGAACTCCGATTGGACCAATACGGGCCCCTCCTTCTAAGCGCCAATTTGTTAGCGTGCGTTTTGGTCAACAAGCAAAAATATGTAAAAGATTTAACACGTGGAAATATAAGCGTGCGTAACGTGTGTTTATTTATGGCTAATTACGCCTTTTTTGCGTAATGCCGAGCGAATTATTGGGGTCGGTTTTTCTTACAATCTTGATTTTTACAGGCCTTTTTTCTCCTCCCTTTTCCTCTTAAAATGAGGATTTTTATACCCCTCGAGTAAGTGGGTTTTCAACAGTCATCTTTGCACTAATCAACCATTAATCAGTAAAATAATTAAAAGAGGACATGTGTCCTTCTTTAATTGTGCATGTCGAACAATTCTTGCCACTTGGTGACTCCTCTCTATAACTTTCGACATGTGGCGGTTTCGATACCAATAAAGCGTTAAGCATGGGCGGTATGGGCAAATAGTTATTTTTATGAATATGTCGCGCATCGTTTTTCAAAATTTGTGCTCGGGGCTCGGAGCTCGGCGGTCATCTTTGTGGTTGGGCTCATTAGCGGGCAAGCCTAATTCATGACGTGTCGCTGCGAATTGGGTGGCGTCACCGTAGATCCCCACTCGGACGTGTCTTTGGACTGATGAGCGTGGATTAATTTCTTCCATCTCGGCTCGGGCGTCATCAGCTTGTATTTGTTTTTCGGCACCGCGTTGAGTAGGAGGTTGCGAGTCATCTCATATAGCCAGGACTTGGTGGAATGAATGGCGGTGAATCGACGAGCGGTGACTTCAATTTTAAGAGCTGGTGATCTCATCAATTGCTTATCCTTGCGCGGTGCACCGTTGCTGGTCGGCGGGTGAATGGATGGTGAGCGGTGTGTGCTTGGGCCGAAGTTTGGTGGTTTGGGTTGTTCGACAGTTGGGGAATGGTGGTGGTTATGGTTATGATTTAATTAGGGAAAGTTATGAGTGTTTCGTCATGTCCGATTCATGAAGGTTGTTCGATTGTAGATAGGGATTATTGAAACTGTGTGCGAGAGAGGTGAATTCAGTGAACCATCTAGAAGTTAAATATGCAAAGTCTGCTTATATTTCGGATAATAGAGAGAAACGGGTTGATGAATTTGATTTAATATATTAATTTAATCAACATTTGTTTTTGGGAATGAGCTTTTTGAGAATGTATTTATAATTTTGCAAAATAAATTACTATATTCAAAATATTTATTTGGAAATTAACTATCGATATATTTATAGTAATTATAATTACAATTAAGATATAAAACAATAATAATGACAAATGACCTTGAATGTAAAATATTTTTTTAATAATCTCAATATTTATTTATTGAAATGTCGTATTTTCATTACAACACATGTATCTTTTAGTAGCTAAAATGTTTTTTTTGAAAAAATTCGGCATAATATATATAAGTATATTATGAATATTTATTAAAAGTTACCATAAAAAGTTACCAGAAAATTTTGATTTAATTGATGAACTCGACTCGTATACGTGAGACTAGGGCTGAAAAACGAACCAAGCTATTCAATGCTCGATCTGAGATCGATCATTAAAATCTCGTTTGAGCTCGGTTCGTTAACATGACGAACCAAGCTTGAACATATATTTTCATTCGATAAGATATAAAGCTCGGCTCGAGCTCGACTCTAATAATAAAAAAAATAATAAAATGTGTGTAAAAATATCAAGCTACTCAAGTTCAGTTCGACTAAAGCTCGTTCGAGCTCGATTCGATTTATAATCAAATCAAGCTCAAACATAATTTGAAACTCGAATAAAGTTAAAAAAAAAGCTCTAACAGTACTATGTTCAGCTCAAGTCGAATCGTTTACACTCCTACGTGCGACAAAAATACGAATACAAATTAATTGGTTGGGCCGAAAATACAATTTATATTTAAGTTATTTTATATGAACTATATTTATACTTTTTATAGTTCATATAAATATTAATTTAAAGTGTTTCATACTAATCATGTTATGATTATAACATTAATTAAAGCAATTAATTTAGTAATGAATATCATATTTTTATGTGAATTGTATTTATACTTATTCGCCAAGTATTACTTAGATGATGATAATATGTGTGCTAAACCTTTTACCTCAAAAGTACGGAAAATTTAACGGTTCAAATTTCGCTAAAAGAAGTATTTTTCAATTATTCATATGTACATGTGGTAGTAGACTAGTATAATATGAATTCAAACTAATGAGTTTTGTATTATTACTATGCATTTACTAATTACGTACAAGGTTATTGTATTATTATTATTATTATTATTATATTATTGTGTGAATTATGTAAAAATTACCTTTTTATAAATTTATATTTTATTTAAGATATAATTACGGCACAAAGTTGTTCATATTCATTGGAAAGCGAACAAGTAAGGTCGGTCCAAGGTTTGAAGAGCTTGGACCAAAACATAATAATGAAGGCCCTTGTGTTTACATTATAAAAATTTAAAAATAACAAAACTAATGTTACAAATGTAATTCAATTGATTTAACATGTAAAATACTCATTTTAGTAATAAAAATTATCATACTCCAACTTTAGCATTTTGGTCTCTACACTGATAAAGTTTTAAAAAATCATTTAATATAATTTACCATAGAGAAAAGACAACAAAAAAACTATTAATGAATTAGCTATGAAAATTTGATCTTCTTGTATTTTTATCTACAAGTCATCAATCAATCTTTCATAACCAATTAAACCCTAAAATTCACTCTCAATTGGAATCAAAAGACAATACAAAGTTATTTATTTGTTTTGCGAAAAAAAAAGAAAGAAAGAAAAAAAAAACAAAAGTCGAGAGATAGAAAATGGGAAGATAAATTCCATTTTGCAACTATTAAGTATTGAAATCATGACCTTCAAAGTGTCAAAAATGACCCCTACCAATCCACCATCTTTAACTTTTGTCATTTGCATCAACCTTGATATATATATATATATATATATATATATATATATATATATATATAGGATATGGATCAAATAGGTCCTCCCATTTGGGGTGAGTCCATAGGACCCAATCCTAACCATAGATTAATATTTTTGGATGGTCAGATTTTTAGGGGGGTTTTATATTTATTTTTTTGTTTCAACAACTAAAAAGGGTAGGGTGGTCATTTTATAATATAGAATCGATTATTGAGATTTGATGAGATCTCAATCATGTTCAATTTGTTTCCTCCTTTCACGCGGCACGTGGTTTCGATTATTGAGTAACCCATATCCTCATGTTTACTTTTTTTTTTATCTCGGTGTATTCTATTGTTAACGCTTATGCAATATAATCATATTGCATGTGTAGTATAACCATATTGCATGTGTAATTTAATCATATTTGTATTGCATATGTAGTGTATATTTGTTGCTTATGTAGTATAGGGTTGTTGCTTATTACTTGCTTATATAGTTAATATATTTGTGTTGCATATGTAGTGTATATTCGTTGCTTGTGTAGTATGAGTTTGTTGCTTATGACTTGCTTATGTAGTTAATGTATGTGGTGCATTTGTAGTGTATATTCATTGCTTATGTAGTATAGACTTGTTGCTTATGTAGTATGAGTTTGTTGCTTATGACTTACTTATGTAGTTAATGTAATTGTGGTGCATACATTGTGTATATTCGTTGCTTATGTAGTATATGCTTGCTGCTTATGTAATATGGGGTTGTTGCTTATGAATTGCTTATGTAGTTAATATATACGTAGTGCATACATAGTGTATATTCGTTGCTTATGTAGTATAGACTTGTTGCTTATGTAGTATGGATTTGTTGCTAATGACTTGCTTATGTAGTTAATATATCTAAAAGCACCATGACACATCTATATAAGCAACAAATTACATCTTCATAAGAAAGATGAATGATTCTTCATAGTAGTATGTTGAAGAAGAAGCAGTAGGTTTGTTACGTGATTTTGTTTTGAAATTTGGAAGGATTGCGTGAATCCCATGAATACCGTGAATCCCATGAATATTGATTTGAGAGGATGACTAATTTACCCCTGTGTTTAATTAACAAGCTTGTAATTTGTAATTTTGCCTCTTAAATCGCAACCCTTGAAAAAATTAGATATATGGCTAGGATTGGTCCCTATGGACTCACCCTATGAGATGGTCTCATATAACACTCTCCCTATATATATATACCGAAACAATATATAGACATATATAATAAAAAATTTCGTGGGCTCTCGCCGAAGGGGGCCCTATGCGGCGGCACTACCTGCACTGCCCCTGAGTAGAGCTACACCTTTTGCTTTTGTGTAGATCAACTCGTGGAGTTTCATTTCAATTAAGGCATTAAATGCACTATATATTCTAATTGCACAATATACTTTTATAATAAGAATATAGATGTATAAAAGTATAGTTTGTCCAACCACCTCTACTCACCTCTTGTTACCTCCACCGCCGAAAAGGAATTAAATACATGTAATCGGTAAGATAAATTTTTGTGTTTTACTGGGTTTAAATATTTTCTATTTTTTAAGTCAAATCTTTCGAAAAATGTGGTTAAATATTTCATAAATTCATATACTATTTGAAAATTTTAGTTTTTGTTAAGTTATATATTAATATGATATAAAATACTATATATATTTTCTTATAAAAACATATCACACAATGATATATGGATTTTTATGTCATAATTATAAATTAAATCTATAAAGTACTTTAAGTACAAATCATATAAAAATAATATTAAAATAACCCTTATTAATATTCCAAATATTTATTTAGTTTTTTACTTTACCTGTACATCTAGTACTAATACGTATATTAATTTTTATGTGTGTTTAATTTGCCCATTTTTACACTATAATCTTTAATTAATATTCATAATAAATACACTCATACATATAAAGTATAAATATTGATTATTTTCAATTCCGTGATTTCTAACTAGGCTAATAAATTAATTTAAAAAAAAACTAGGTTAATAAAGTAGAATTTCCAAATACCATGATTATAAACAAATGTAGCATATTATATCAAATTAAATATAATATGTAATTTCTTTTTCTTTTTCTTTTTCTTTTTTCCCAATGTTTTCTAGCGAAAGTTGCTAATTGCATTTCAAATAGCAACTTATCACATTGCAATTTGCAACTTAGTATTCAATCTTCCACAAAAAACAATAGCCCAGCCCCCAAACCTTTGCAAACTCGCCTTTTGTTTCTTTTCATCAAATTTCTCACACATTCTGTGTCTCTATCCAGCCACAGGTACTACTCCGCTCCTTCCTTAAATCACCGCCCAGGCCTCTACCGGTGGACAATTCTACTCCGGTTCCAATCACCAGAAGCTTGTTTTCCTTTTCAATTCTCTTAGCAAAAGAAGGTAAGTCATATTTGATTATTATGTTAATGACCGATGTGTGGTTTGGTTGTAAGGCCCTATAAGTTCAACTTTAACATCCCATTAGTTCGATTTTAATGTCGCATTATTTAGTTAAATTTTTGTTAAACTATATTGAATAACCAACTTGATTCTCACCAACTACAATTCAAGACGAAATCTTTTTGTAACTAATCGAATAAGTTTATTAATGGTGAATTAATATCTCGTCATATAGAATTATCAAGCATGACAATATAGTTGTTATGAATTATATATTTATATCTTCTATAAACTTTCTTATTGAATTTGTTTGTATTGTTACTAAATATAAATATTTAAGACGACGCATTTGCATCACTAATCAATTTAACTAGTTAATGAAGACTCACTATCTCGTCATATAAAATTAATATTTGTGACAATAACATTTGTCATCAATTAATATGACTTGTCATTATAAAAAAGAGTCACACTTAATATTTTGACAAAATATTTTGCACGAAAATAAAACGACGAATTAAAGTTTATTGTCACTAAATATGAATATTATTGACGAAATAATGTTGCCACTATTTGTTTGGAGTAATTAGTGACAAAATATGATGGTATCATGAAAAAAAATTAATTTGTGACACTATATATATCATCACCAATTATTATCGATTTGTCGTTGAGCGATTCCCCTCCACACTTTTGGTGTGAAATTCTATATGTTACAAATTGTTGTGACGGATTGTAATTAATGTCGTCATGTAATATGCAAATTTGTGACAACATATTAGATTAATAGTGACAAAAATATACGGTGTGATAAAAATATATTTTTCAATGGCGAAAATAAATTTCGTCACTATTATAATGAAATATGACATATAGTTTGTGCGTGGAAGATTTTGGTGCGAATTCCAATCTTCTACAAATAATTATGACACAATTCAATTAATCGTCGTGAAATATGCAAATTAGTGACGAAATGTAATATTGATAGTGACAAAAATCAATGGTGTCATAAAAGAGTATTTTAAAATGACACAAATAAATTCGTCATTGTTAATTAACAAATAATGACAAATCTTTATGCGCGGCAAAAGAATCGTCATAAAATATGTCTTTGTTGTGAAATAAGAGTGTTGTTATTTTATTAGAGTGAAAAATGACAAATTATGATGTTGTCATTAAAATAAATAATTTGTGACACTAAATTTCATCACTAATTATCACCAATTCATCATCGAAAGATTTTTCTCCAAAATTTTGGTGTCAAATTCTACCTTCTATGAATACAGTGATGGGTTTGATTAATCGTCATGAAATAGGCAATTTAGTGACGACATCTAATATCAATAGTGACGAAATTAAATGGCATCGTAAAAGTGTACTTTACAATGACAAAAATAAAAGTTTGTCACTTTTAATTAACAAATGATGACAAATAGTTATGCGTCGTGAAAAAGTTCATCATAAATTGTGTTATTTCTTGTAGTGACTCACATGCTTTTCCTCTATCAGATTCTGTCCATTAGCACCTGGTGGTACCAACAGACGCTCCTCATTATTTTTGTTGTCCACACTACTCCCACCATTTCCCTCTGCCATCGCTTTCAAACTTTTTCTCAACTAATTTGTTGTCTTTTCAATCTCCAAGTCAATGGGTATATGTTCAACTAATCGGGAATGCGTGATCATGCACTATCTGCACTCAACAAAAATAATGTTAAAAACAAAAACAAAAATAGTGCTTCAATTAAGATTGAATTGTTTATTACTATATTCATGTAGAATCTTTCAATCCCCGGTAATGGCACCAAAAACTTGACCGTGATAATCTTTTCACTAAACCGCAATTGTATGTTATAGCTAGCAGATATCAGTGAGCAAGGTCGTATTCCTCAAGGATTGAATCATGAAACACATAAAACACAGTAAATATCGTACTCCAATTTTATTGAAGCATTCAAAACCAAAAAGTGTTATCGAAACTAAACCTAAAATTATCAACTAAAATATCTAAGTATTGTAAAAGACCTAAGCTTCACAAGATTTCAAACAATTACAAAAAGCAATCCACAGGAACATAATCTCAACATGCTTCGTCAATATTAATTCCAATTAATGTTAAATCAAAATCAGTTTCTGTGTATCTATGGGTTCAATTCCTAAAGTAGTTTATTCCTTCTAACTAGTGCAAACAAACCGTTGATTAATAAGAATTGCAGGTATCCCTACTTAGCAACTAACATCAATTCCCAAAAGCATTTAGAATTGAAGTAAACCCCCACAAATATTTATATGTATCCTAGCTCAATACCGTTTATGTTATGAATTCGTTTATTAAAATTTAGATCTCATCTCCCAAATTTTGAACTAAAAAATAAGACATGCAAATTATTGGCCAGATAATCTACAAGAAATAAGCACACGAATTCACAAATAGAAAACGAGAAACCAATTAAGAAGAAATAATCAAATTAGAATTAACATGAATCCACAGTTTCGATCATGCCCTAAGATCAAGAGATCTACACTAAGATAATTGATTGCAAACTCATAAACGAATCTGAAAACAAATAGTTTGACATTGAATTAAGTACAAAACAAAAGCTCTAAACTATGATGATGAAACCCTCTTGTATAGATGGATCCTTCCTAACAATCTTGAACCCCTGTACCTACGTAGTTGGAAGAGGCCTTGTGTTGTTCTTCGTTGTATTATGTTTTCTCTCTAAGAATTTCGTGTGAAATTGAGTAAAATTTCTTGTGTAACTATATGTCCAGTTTTAGGGTTTGGTCTTCCTTTTATAGATGCTTTGAGAGATCCTTGGTAGAGTCCCGAAGAAATTAGGAAACAAATTAAGCCCGCAGACAGAATACACGATCGTGTATTTCGTTTCAATCTCTGTTTTTGCTCGAATCACTTAACATGGCCTTGTACTTATACACGGGTGGGTCTTATATTTTGTCTCGAAATTCTTCCCTCAAACAAGTCACATGGGCATGTAAAATGACACAGGGACACTTCACACGGTCGTGTATTATTACAAGGACATACCATGTGTTTTTTATTTCATTGTTTCTTTGCGTGTTTGATCGTATCTTGGCATTCGGTATTCTTATGCAGGTTGTCCCTGATAATTTTCATATAAAGCTCTATTTCATGTAAAAACATACAAGAGTTCGCATTATCACGCCCAACAAAGGAAACCAACCAAAACACACTAAAATTCATGCAAATGTATCAAATATATACTCAAATAAGCCTTAAATGCACGTATATTTTACACTCATCAACAATCAATGGGAAACACCTGTAGGACTGTCAGTTTCAGAATGTTGCACAGTTAGTAAATAACATGAAATGTCAACATCAAGCTGCAAGGAAAAAAAACATGCCAACTTTCCAAAGTTGTGTTATAAATTTGTCTATCACTTCAACGGACCAAAAATCAAATCACAACTATAAACTTAAGGGATTTTATATAGTGACACTAGAGACATAAGCCACAAATTGAGAAACAAGCTAGCAAATACTCTCTCAAGCATAAACTGAAAAATTCCTCAAAGTTTCATATCAGAACACCTTACAACACTCAATGAATGATAAAGGTTGATTCAACGATTGAAGATGAACTTTTTATTGAAAGGCAGAAATCGGGGTTCACTTTTCTGAAGTAAAGGATCGTGATTAGGTTCGGGGTTGAACCGGGACAGAGCCGCAAGAAGGTCGTGGTGATCAAATTTTGTGGTTTCTGTGAGCTGAAGTAATTAGAGGGTTGTGTGATAAAATCTAGTGAAGGGCTAAATCTAGGTATTGGGCTTTTGTGATTAAAGTTTGCTAGGATTGTGTTGTAATTTTGTATCTAAAGTTAATTGATACTTAGTGAATTCCTGCGGTGAAGAAGAATAGTGGAAGTACAGGGAATTACCCCATCCTCGAACCACTATAATGCTGTGTCTCATTTCCTTTATTGCACTTTACATTCTTTTGACTTTCATTGAGATTATTGTGTGCTAAATAACTCGCTAAAAACCTATTTGTGTTGATTGCTAAAAATTGAGAAGGTGCAAGTCTTGTTGTACTAAAGCGAAAACTAATTTTGTGAAAGTTGTAATTTTTAGCTAAGTTACTCTATCAACAAATCAAGTCAAGAGATCAGTTGAGTGGTTAACTTATCTACTGAATTTCAACTTAAATGTCTCTAAGGACTTAACTGTTTTCAACTCTGACTTTGAAAATCGGGTTAAATTTTCAAAGTTGTAAAGTCTATTCATGTTGGGAAATTTATTGTATAGATTTTTATGATGCTATGTAAAACTTAGATTAGGAAGTTGGCACCCCATTTTCTATTTTATATTCAACTATTTAATAGATAGGTTCTATGAAGTTGAGTCAAAGCAGCCAAGTTGAATATTGCAGAAGTTGACTGAAGATCGAATTGAAGAATCAGTTGTGTTGCAGCTGAGTATCGAAGTGAAGTATCAGTCAAGTATTAAAAAGTTGTCTAAGTCAGCAAACTGACAACTAAGTCACTCCCAGATGATTGGAGAATACTATCAAAGGGGTTCAACAACAAAAAAGAATCAAGAAAGCTCAAGATGTCCGTTAATAAGTAAATCCAAATATTTGCTTAAAGAGGAAAAAAGACAAACTGCAACCTTAAAGCTGTTTTGCTGAAAGAGTGCAAAAGGTTGGGAACCCATGAGATGTTCATGCACACATGCAGTGATTCAGGCAAATCTGCAGTGCATTAAACTAAGGTTGGGTCAATATCAATTGCTGCATAATAAGACAAGCCAACAACCATGAAGTGGAGTTTGAAAATGCATCTATCTCTTCAACGGATACATTTTCGAACTGCCACTATAAAAGGCTGAGGAGTCTATGAGAGAGAGTACGAGAAATAACAAAGCATTCAAGCAATCTAAGAAAAGAGCAAAACATTCTCAAGAAATACACTCGATCCTCAAGTCTAAAATTCAAAGATTATCTAACCAACACTTTCAATGAAGGAAGAAAAGCTTGAGGTGTTGAAGAGGAAACTTGTTGAAAAACAAAGGGGTCTACACATCGAGGTTAAAGGGCGTGCGGTGAGATTCTAGTTGAACCATGCTTTGGATTATTTGGAGGCTTCGTGATCCAATCCAAGAATTGAAGGAGTGAAGTAAAAGAACAACCGTCTTGTGAAGAGTTGAGTCCAGGAGTGTAGCTTGACTATGTGATCTAGGCTTGCTCAGACTGTTCATCTGTTTTGTAACTCGTTGTTGCATTAGTGGATTACCTCCAGGTGTTGGAGAAGAGTGGAGTAGAGGAATTACCCTATCCTCGAACCACTATAAATTGCTCTGTGTCTATTTACTTTCAACATATTTATTTCTTTCACATTCATATCTGTTGATTGATAAATTTGCTAAGTGTTGATAATAACTTAACATAAAACAAGTGTCAAAAAAACATATTTCAAACTAAGGGTGTAAGACTTCCACTGAAAACCAAGTTAACTGTATTTATAAAAAGGTCACTTCACTCAATTGAGTTATTCTATCAACAGCTTAGTCGAGTCTGTTGAGTGGCTAACACTACTGTTTAGGTTGAACTAAGTTGTCCCTCAAGGACTAAGGCGACTTGTGATTAAAACTCTAATTTAATGGATAAAAATCGAAAAGCTGGTTAAGTCTATTAACCCCCTTCTAGACTTAACATAAACACCCCTTGGGACCTACAATTGGTAGAAGAGCGGTTGGTTCAAAGAGCCTTCATGACCAGTTTCTTGAATGGAACTCATTTTTTTCAAAGATACAACATTTTTCGCTTTTAAAACTTTCTTTTAAAAGTTATTATCATGGAAGCAAATCTATCTCGCATTCCTATGTTCCTTTGTGGAAGAGTTTGATGATTTGGAAGATTTGCATGCGGCACATCTTTCAAACCTTTGCACAATTACAAATAATGAAAGTGAACAAATTTGTAATGGGTCATTCTTGCTCCTGCTGCTCTATTTGGTGAAAGGGGATTTCTTTGCAACACTTTTGTTGTACTCTTGCACCAAAACCTACTATGGTTGAAAAGCTTAGATGCGAATGGACCAACGAGGATAGGAAAAGATACAACTTGGACAATTTTGCCAAGGACATTTTGTACAAAACTCTTGATAAATCCATGTTTAACAAAGTTAAATCATGCAGGACTACTCGCGAGATATAGGAGATGTTAACTTTAATTTGTGAAGGATAAGAGCAAATTAAAGAAAATAAAGTAACTGTTGTTGTACAAAAATTTTAAAAGTTTAAAAGGCTTGCAAGTGAAACTCTAGTCAGCTGGATTCCATATTTACCGAAATTACAAATGAGCTTTCAGCTCTGGGAAAGGAATACACATAGAAGGAGATGTGTATGAAAATCCTAAGGTCGCTCCCAGGTGAGTGGAAAATGAAGGTGATGGCCTTGAGACATTCTATGGACTTGACAAGAACCTCTAACTATGAGCTATTCTCAGATTTAAAAGCTTATGAATTTGAGCTTAGAAGAAAAAGAGCAAGAAAAGATAACTGTACCTAAGATAAATGCGCTAATGGTGGAGAATCCAAGAAGGCTAAATCAGGAAATCATTGATCGGGGAGGAGATTGCCTTAATGTTTAATAGATTTAACAAGTTCTTTAACAAGAACTATAAAAGAAACAAGGGTGAGACCTCCGAGAATACACTAAGCTCCTTCCAAAACTAAGGAAGATAGACCACCAACGAGAGTGACCACGAGAGAGTGAATATCGAGAGAGTTGATTACTAGAAACTTGAAAACTTGTGATGGGGCTGAGACGGCCAGGACACTTTGATGTTATTGCTCCTATCCACTAATCAACAAGTAAAAAATGAGGAAGAAAGAAAGCTCTTTAGGGAAAAAGACAAGAAAAAAGAAAACCATGATGGGCTCTTGAAAACTAACACGATCAATTGCAAAGAGACATCCGAAAGTCGAGGCGGGCAATGACGAGGCGGACTATTCCTATGACATAGAAGAAGAAGAGGCTTTGTTATGCCTCATGGCCAAAAAAGGAAGATGAGGTACATTCTAACTCATCTAGCTCACATTATGATGATAGTGATAGTGACACACACACTTCATCCATCGGATCTTTATGATTCATTAGGAAAAATGATGAAAGACTTTGACAACATAAAATCCTCACACACACCCTTGAATGGGGAAAACAACCAACTAAAATTTCAAAACTCACAGCTGACTGAAGAGCTGAGTACTCTTAACCACATAGTTGATGAGAGTAAAGAGTCAAAATTTGAGATAGCTAAAAGTCAAGCGGACTTAGTAGAAAAAGAAAAAAGGAAAAAGAATCGAAAAATGTGATTGCGTACCTCAGTAAGTCATCCAAAACATTGGATAAATTAATGATGATTCAAAAGGAAATAGGAGATAAGGCAGGCTTAGAATTCAATTCCTTTGTCAATGCTCAAACTACAAGAGTGATTTTGGAGAAATCATCCTCAAGTAATGAAGGAGTTCAAAAACCAAAAGCACCATATGTTACACCCACTTTCAATCACAAGCAAACAATGTTGGCCTAGGTTATAAATGCAAGGGCAAGAAGCCAGTTGAGTATGGTGAAAGGACATCTGAAACAAAATTTAGAAGAGTCCATCATTAGACTCCTAACATGAAATATTCTGTAAAGGCAAAACAGAACTACCAAAAGCCCCAGAGATTTCATCAGAGGAAGCCATATGAAAGGAATAGTAGAAATTATCCTAGCCATCTTTGATTAAAGTAATCAAATAAGATATCGCCAAGTCTAAGGATACAAGCCCAGCGACAAAGACCTCGGACTCAAAAATAGGCCATTCCTAGGCAAAGGAACCAATATCGGCACACATATGCACCCAAGCACAATGCTCATTACACACAAAAGTTTTCATATTATCCAAAGAAAGAAAGCAAATGCACAAGCACACTCACAAGCATACGAGACAAAAAAACGTTGAGTTGTATATACTAAGGCTCTAAGCAATTTGCTAAGATACATTATGATTATGGGCGATAGGTGGTAACCTCTTAGAATTAGATCATTTGGCTATATGTTGGTTGGATCACTTTATAGTGCTAACCCCTCGGGACCCAGACGGGTTTTGGGTACAAAACTTTTCCTTGATTGCGGGTTCAAGGAAAAACTAAGTGCAAGGAAACTGGTACATGTATAGTGGTTGTTCCGGACACATGACTCGAAATAAGAAGAATCTAACAAACTTCAAGGAGTCAAGAGGAGCAAAAGTTATATTTGGAGGAAATGAAGCTCGGGGAAATAAGAGGCATTGGATCCATAAAAATTGGAAATCACAGATGTAACTATGTTAAAGGGCTGAATTTCAATGTTGAATATCGCCAACTCGTGATAAAGGCTAAAATGTAGGATTCAACATGGGTGTATGCAAAAAAAGGATGTTGAATCAAATGAAGTTGTGATATATGTATCAAGATAGAAGAACATGTATGCAGTGGATTGGTCTACTGCTACATCAAATACATGCTTATTAGCAAATAAATTGATTGTGGCACAAAAAGCTGAGTCACTTGAATTTCCAGACAATCAACAAGCTTGCAAGGAGTCATAATGTGGAAGGATTTCCAGACTTTGTGTACAAGAAGGAAAGCATTTTGATGCATGGCAGAAGGGAAAGCAAATCAAATCTTCTTTCAAGGATAAGCCAAATCCTTCTTCTACAAGGATCTTGCATTTATTTGGTCATTATTCAAGATACACATGAACCACCTTTATGAAGAAAACTTTGTAGAAGCTTCCACAGCTTCTGAGGAGAGTTCAAAATGAGAAGAGCCAAATCGTTATCAAGATAAGGTCTGACAGAGGAACTGAGTTTTTCAATGGAATTATAACTCATTATTGCATAGAGAATGGTATTGATCATGAGTTATCAACTGCAAGAACTCCACATCAGAATGGAGTAGCTGAAAGAAGAAACAGAACCGTCAAGGAAGTTACAAGGACAATGTTAGCGGAAGCTGGATTGCCTAAGAGATTTTGGGCTGAAGCCATTAACACTACTTGTTACACTCGGAATAGGTGTATGATAAATAGGCCATTGTCCAAAACCCTCTATAAAATTTGGACAGGAAGAAAGCCAAATGTTGGATATTTTCATATCTTTGGAAGTAAGTGCTTCATTCACAACAATGGCAAGGACAACTTGAAAGCTTCTTATGCTAAAGCTAATGAAGGTATCTTCCTAGGATACTCAACTGAGAGTAAAGCTTTCAGAGTGCTGAACAAGAGGACTATGGTCACAGAAGAGTCTATCCATGTGGTTTCTGATGAACCTAATGTTAATGGAGAAGACATTGATGAGTTAACTGACAAGATAAATCCACTTACTGTTCAGAATAGTCCCTATGTTGGGGCAAATATCAGAAGACTCAACCCAGATATTGATGAGATAGCTAAATCTTAAAGACAGCTGGAAGGCTTGCAGTTGAATGATGATCAAGAGGAAGTTGTTCAAGACAACTCAGCTGCAATAAGACTTAATCTAGCAGACTTACTTCAACCAGATGTGAGATGGCTGAGAGACCATCCACCAGAGCTAATCATTGGAGATGTTGGAGAAGGAGTAAGAACAAGATCCAGGACTCAACATGAAGCTATGTTCACTTGTTTCATTTCTCAAATTGAGCCAAAGGATGTGTCGCAAGCATTGGATGACACACATTAGATTCTAGCTATGCAGGAAGATCTGAATCAATTTGAAAGGAATAAAGTTTGGGAATTGGTTCAAAGGCCTACCCACCAAAATGTTATTGTTACTAAGTGGGTATTCATAAACAAGATGGATTAGGAAGGATCTGTAGTAAGAAATAAATTTGGAAGAAATAAGAAGAGGGAATAGATTTTGATGAAACCTTTGCTCCTATTACATGATTGGAAGCAATAATGACGTTTCTTGCTTATGATGCACACAACAACTTCATAGTCTATCAAATGGATTTGAAGAGTGCATTTTTGAATGAACTTTTGGAAGAAGGAGTCTATGTGGAACAACCTCCAAGTTTTGAGCATAAAACTATTGAAGATAAAGTCTATAAGCTCAAGAAAGCATTATATGGTTTGAAACAAGCACCAAGAGCATGGTATGACACATTGTTTCAATTTCTTATAGGGATTCACCAAAGGCAAAGCTAATAGAACACTCTTTAGAATTCAAGATGAAGAGAGTATACTACTTGCTCAAATATATGTGGATGACTCATCTTTGGATCCACAAACAAAGAGCCATGTGACAAATTCTAAAACCTTATGCAAGGGAAGTTTGAGATGAGTATGATGGGAGAGCTGACTTTCTTTCTAGGTCTTCAAGTCAAGTTAATGAAGGATGAAACATTCATAAGTCAAACCAAATATACCAGAGATTTAATGAAGAAATTTGGTATGGAAGAGAAGTCCTCTGTGAAGATTCCCACGAATATATCTATAAAGATGGACATGGATGCAGAAGGAAAATCTGTAGATCAAACAAGATATAGATCACTCATTAGATCATTGCTCTATTTGACTGCCAGTAGACCAGACATCACCTTTGTTATAGATGTATGTGCCAGATTTCAATCAGCTCCAAAAGAAAGTCATATGACAACAACTAAGAGAATCCTAAGATATTTAAAGGGAAGCCAAGAAGTTGGTTTATGGTATCTAATGGAAGGTGGATTCAAGCTGATTGGATACTCAGACTCAGACTATGCTGGATGTAGAGTTGACAGGAAGAGTACATCTGGTACCTGTCAAATGTTTGGAAACAGATGAGTTTCTTGGTTCAACAAGAAACAAAACTCAATAGCTATATCCATAGCTGAAGCAAAGTGCATTGCTGCAGGCAGCTATTGTGCCCAAGATCTATGGATTAGGGAACAACTGAGAGGTTATGACATTGAAGAAAGAGAGATTCCAACTATGTGTGATACCACAAGTGCCATTGCAATTACTCAGAATCCAGTATTGCATTCAAGATCCAAGCACATTGATGTCAGATATCATTTTATAAGAGATCTTGTTGAAAAGAAAGACATCACATTGGAATACATATCAATTGAGAATTAATTAGCAGATATATTCATAAAGCCCTTATGTGAATCAAGGTTTGAAGAACTTCAGAATGAACTTGGATTGATTGAGTTGCGTTAGGAAGTTCAGAAGACTCATTCAGCAGAATTAAAGCTGGGAGAATCGCATATCAGAAGAGTTTCACTCAGTCAGCCAAGTGAAACAGCTTATGTGGTTAGTCAGCTGAATAATGTTACTTGGACATCCAAGTATCATTCAGTCGAATTAAGGAAGAGAGAAGCAGAGTCAAGTCATAAATGAAGAAAGCTAAAACATATATGAGCTACGTGACAAACGAGGTCGTTTTCCTCAAGCGAGAATGTTTTTAGGCTTGACATCATCATCATTAAATGGTGTCAGCCAAAAGTTGCGATGGTTTATCCATGATTGGATATAAATGCTACTGCATTTGATGCGGGAAAATTAATGCATTTTGAAAGATTTGACCTCAACTGTTGATCAACTTTTAAACTTTTCAAATTCTAAAACCGTAAATTCAAGTCACATATATAGAAAAACATTCATGTTCTCTCTCTCTTCACTTTCAGTCTCTTACTTTTGAAGATTACCAATACTCTCTCCGCAAAAACTCAAAAAACCTAGTTCTTCACTCTCGTGTTCAAGGCTCGAAATGGCACAAAAACAAGATTTTGCTAAGCTTGCTGAAAAGATCCACACAGGCGCTCTAGTGGATTTTGAAGGCCTTGTAAAGCAAGCCATTGACAAGGATCTGGCTAAGAAGATCGTGCAAAAACATAAGAAATCTTATCTCAAGAGGTTTCTCACGTTGGAGATGTCCCAAACATTTCCTTAGGAGGTGGCCATGTACTATGTGAATGCCTCGGTTCATGATGACGACATCTATTCTTATATGAATGGAAAAGATTTCAAGTTGGCTGCAGGTGACTTGGCTGAGCACTTATACCTTCCTACCAGTGGTCTGACGGAGTTGACTGGCAAGGAAGTTGTAGGTCCCAAGGGGTGTGGTGTAAGGTTTTTTAGGGGGGGTTGAATAAACTTTATCAAATTTTTGATTTTAGTCCTTTTAAATAATTAAAAAAAGTTGACTCAAATCAATTGTGTCCTTGGGGGACAACTAAGTTGTCTATTCAACTGCTGGTTGTAATTGTGCCGCCGTCTGTCTGTGCATTCTATCGGGGATTAATCGGAAACCTAGAATCATCTGCTTGCAATCATGGGTATTTCACGAGATTCCATGCACAAGAGGCGTGCCACTGGAGGAAAAAAGAAGGCCTAGAGGAAGAAGAGAAAGTATGAGCTCGGTAGACAGCCTGCAAACACGAAGTTGTCGAGTAATAAGACAGTGCGCAGGGTGAGAGTTCATGGAGGTAATGTGAAGTGGCGTGCCTTGAGGCTGGATACCGGAAACTACTCTTGGGGTAGTGAAGCTGTGACCCGAAAGACTCGTATTTTGGATGTCGTTTATAATGCATCCAATAATGAGTTGGTTAGGACCCAAACTTTGGTGAAAGGTGCTATTATTCAAGTCGATCTTTGCACCATTCAAGCGGTGGTATCTTGAGAATTATGGAGTTGACATTGGTCGCAAGAAGAAGGTCTTTGCCAAGAAGGAAGGAGAGAGGAGGTTGAGGCTACTGCTACATGAAGAGGTTAAGAAGAGCAATCATGTCCAAAGAAAAATAGAGAAGCGTCGTCAGGAGCAAAAGATTGACCCACATATTAAGGAACAATTCAAATGGGGTCGTTTGTTATTGCTATCTCCTCGCGCCCAGGCCAATGTGGCTGTGCTGATGGTTATATTTTGGAGGGCAAGGAGTTGGAATTTTACATGAAGAAACTTCAGAGGAATAAAGGAAAGGGTGCAAGCGGCGCTTAAATCGTCTCAATCTCGTTAAAATTTTCCAATCCAGAAGTTACTTCGATCTTTTTTGCTTATCATTGAAATGAGAGAAACAATAGTTTGCTTGTGTTTTTTAGAGTTATATTGAACTTCAATTGTCATTTATGGTGCACACTTATTATTCAGTTTTGTTTTCTTTGGCTGATATATTGCTTAAATCTTTTGGCTGCTGAATTAGTTGTTAGTACTGTTGTACTGTATTTTGCCCTCAAGTTTTGTTTGATGGAAAAAAAAAAGTTGTCTATTCAGCTAAGTTACCCACGCAACAGACTCAATAAAGTTGTTGATAGTATAACTCAGCTGCTTAAGCCAAATACTTAACTTGGCTGATTTGGTTTTTAACAACAGAAGATTTAACACCCTTTGATTTGATTTAAGCTTGTTTTAAACACTTGATTTTTAGCACTTGGTTAATTATAAGTTGGATAGCAAATATAAACTTATCAGCAAATATAAAATAAATATGCAGGAAAGTAAATGTTGAAAGTAAATTGACACAAGTATTTTATAGAGGTTCGAAGATGTGGTAATTCTTCTAATCCTCTCTTCTTCAACTCTTGGAGGAATCCACTAAGTAACATATCAGTTTACAAAGCGGTTATCAGTCTGGACATAGCCTTGATCACACAACTGACTTCTCTTGCGACTCAGCTTCTTCACAGGGCAGCTGCCGTGCTACTTCTGCTCACTTCTCAAGTTCTTGGATTTGATCACGAAGCCCTCCAACAAACTTGATACTTGGATCGACCTTGAACCTTTCTACAATCCTTCAACTTGGAAAGTAGACCCTTTATATTTCTTCAAAAGTTTCCTCTTCAATGGTTGAAGTTATCTCTCCTTCACAACTTGTGTTGGATCGAGTTTCTTCGAGTTTTAGGCTTGAGGAATTTCTTAAATTGCTTTGAGAATATTGCGGAGTTAATTGCTTGAATATTGCTTGCTCTTGCTAGGTTCGGGTAACCCTTTCTCAATAGCTTCCCGACCTTTTATAGTGCACATTTGAAATTTGCCCGTTGAAGAGATAAGCTAGTTTCAAATGTAACTTTGTGTTCGTTGGCTTATCTTGTCTTGTCCGCAACCTTTGTGATGTTGAAGAGATAAATGGCTAGTTTCAGGTTTGCGGGTTCGACACAAGGTGCGAGTGTTTCCCATTGGCTCATTCCTTTTGCACATTCTGGGCCAAACACTTTAAGACTGGCAACTTGACATATTACCATATCGAGTAATATTCTTGACTTTATTCAACGGATCTAAGTCGTTGTCTTCACTTGATGCTTTGCGCCTTTACCCCAGGTGACTTGAGTCTGCTCCAATCTTGGGATTGACTCAACTATCACTTCAATCGATAGACTTGGATTCTTGAGTTGACTTGAGTGACACTTTTCACAATTGTTCCTCGGCCGACTTGACTTCAATCTAGGCCATACTCAATGACACACAAGAGTCTTCATTCAGTCCTCGGTTGACTTCTTGTAATCTTTGACATAGCCGACTTAACTCGGCTCTTCCGATCTATCTATTACAATGCATAATTACAAAGAAAAGTGGGGTGCCAACTTCCTAGTTTAAGTTTTACATGGTATCATCAAAATCTAACAAATAAATTTCCTAACAGAAGTGAATTTGGTTGCGGCTTGGAAAGAAATAGCCAATCAAAGCATGTTGGAAAGCCCAACTACTCGGCTTTGAAGAAGGCGATAAAAGATGACTACAACAAGCTTATGGGCGTGGTGACCAAGTGCATCGACATTAAGTTTGGCTCCTTCAATCGGTGTCCGGACGGACTAAGCTAATTATTACGATTGCCATAATGGAGAAAAAGAAGTGAACCGAGTTGAGTTCATCTTTGAGAAATTGTGCCAAAATGCGCACAATGTGAAGTTGGTGATGGGAAGTTTGTGGGCTCCCTTGGTTATGGCACGATCCAAGATTATTAAATGGAGAAGAAGGGTGTGCCCCTGCGCAAAGGTAAGATCTTCCATGCCAATAAGAGGATTGTTCACCAAAAACTTGATCGCGATCATCGCAAGTGTACAACGTAGTTTATAGAATAATGGGAAGCAAGGTCGTATTCCAAAGCGATTGAATACAAACCACTTAGTCTATAATAACATCGTATTGCAATTTTATTGAAGTGACCGAAGATCACAAGTTTTATAAATCCTAAATTAACAAATATAAATAAAAGAAATAAATTCATAAAAACTCGAACTCACAAGTCTTCTCAACAAATACGAAAACAACCCTAGGCACATAATCTCAACATGCTTCTTCAATATTAAATCTAAAAAATATTTATCAAAACAATTCATGTATTTCTATGGGTTCAATTCTAAACTAGTTTATTTCCCCTCCCCGGTGGCGAATAAACAAAGTAGATTAATGACAATTGAGGTCTCCCAATGCATCATTGCTATTATTAACTCCCAAAAGATCTTTGAATTGAAGTACTCCCCACAAACATATGTAGTCTTCGATGCATTACCTGTATATGTCGAACCCGATTTCCATCTTTGTTAGAACTCCCCTCCTGGATTATAGACTAACAAATATGACATGCAAATTATTGGCCAAATAATCTACAAGAATTAAGCACTCAAATTCATAAAGTAGAACACATAAATCAATTAAGAAACCAATCAATATAGATGTTACATGAATCCAAAGTTTTGATTATGCCCTAGGATCATAAAGATTAGCCCAACATATTTGATAACAAATTCATAAACAAACCCAAAATCAAATAGTTTGACATCGTTTAAATACAAGCAAAAGATCTAAAATAAGAAAGAAAACCCCTTATTGTCAGGATGGATCCTCCTTCGGTTGTTCATTTTATAGAAGTTAAAAGGACGGAAACACAACAAAAGTCGGGGCTTAGTGTGTGCGATCACACCTTTAGTATGTGCGACTTCCTTACGTTGTCTTCTCCCCCATCCATGTTCCTCTTTCTCAGCCGTCCTCATGGCCGAACCACCATGGTTTGGCCATACATCAAACTTTGATCCCCGCCACAGGTAACGCACCCTCCTCGACATGAGATAACACAAACGGAGAATTTGATGCTTGCACATCGATTCACGGGCGTCCTCCCATCGGCGCTGCGTTTTCTTATCCATCAACATCGCAAGCGTGGCTCGGAGCATTGCCCTCCATCGACGATCACTGAAACTAGGGCTTTAACCTTTCTCCTCGCCATGGCCATGGCTGCCTCACTTGTGCGCAAAGAGATTTTCCGCGGCGATGGTGGTCAAGGTCGGGTATCTCGCCGCTTATGGGATGCCATTGGAATTCATCCCAGCCCATGCTCCACTAACATCCTCCGCTACCCTCCATCACACCTCGGGCGTCGTCCCACCGGACCTCAACTTGCAATAAGACGCATCCTCCACCTGCTCGGGCGGAGCACGGAAAGGGGGCCTGGCCCCGCGAAGAGTGCAACGGCTGCTCTGCGATCCCTTTTACCCCCATGGTCCCCTCGCCATGGGGGGGCCCTCTAATGGCCTTCATGAGGGTGGTGGCTATCCTCTCCTCCGGGACGGCCCCCTCGCCCGGGGGTGATGACCCCTGGGCCCACCACAACCATCTTGAGCATTTAAGCCTGCATATCCGTCCTACAATCTTTGCTCAACCATTTGGAACCTCGCGACAACATGGCCACCTCTTATGCGAAAATGGTTTCGGGAAATCCCCATCCTTCTTATAATAATGCATGTACACAACACGACATGGATTCAAATACGAAAGTACAAGGTAATTTCAAAACATTCTCTCATGCGGTATCGGTAAATCTAATCTATCCCTAAGCCGGTTAGAAAAGGGGAGTATTACTCAATCACTATCGATGAAAACGTGTTTCAACAACGTCTGTTGAATTCTCATTTTCATTAATTGGAAGGGTCATTTTGGGAAAAGGAAACAAACCATGGGAGACTATGCTTTTGCATAAACGCCTATCCGAATTATGGGGTATAAAAATGATGAAACTAATCCCCTTGGGCAAGGATTTTTTCTCTGTTAAGTTTTCTAATGCACGAGGATCGTGCTCGTGCTCATGCTCTTATTAATCTGGATGCTCAACCCGGGAACAATTCGACTCTCTCCATGGGTACCGGATTTCAACCTATACAAAGTGCACACGTCAATGGCAAGTGTTTGGGTTCGCATCTTTGAGTTGGGTTTGGAATATTGGGACCGAATACCATCCTTGCGATTGCGGTGCGATTGGGAACCCCATACAAATAGACCGGCGATCATCGGATGGCTCTCAGGTCATTTCATTTCATTGGTCTTGGTGGATATTGACTGTCTAAACCCTTGGAGGATCACATTATGGTTGAACGGGTGGGTCGGTGTTTGTTTGTGTCGATCTCGTATGAAAAAGCGCGGAATTTTGTTCTAAGTGTGGTATCACGGGACACTCGACGACATATTGCCGCCTCATGCCGCCACATAAACCTCCTTCCAAGCGAGTGTCTCCGATCGGGGGCATGCGGGAACGTCGGCGGGACATCGAAGTCGGTTCAACGCGGTCATTCACGGGTTCGGAAAGTTTATCGTCTGTGCGGCATGACAAGGGAAAGGCCGTTGATGACTCAATGGGAAACATGGCCACAAATACGCCGCGATGGGTCCCCTACACGCGCCATTATTACTTGCTCTACGGACATCCACCTTGGTAACATATTTGAGGTGCTTGACTCAAGCGACTCACAGATCAAGACGACACCGGACTCCATTGCGATTACCCGGCTAGGGAGCCATCTCCCATTTGTACATGCTAGTAATGCGACACCACGGTTTCCACCATTATGCCTATTACGGTTCGATGATCTGTTAGGAAAGCCTATCCGCACTCTTAGCCGCGCATTAAGGGACAACTCCTTGGACTCAAGCAAAATCTCAAATTCTCCGGAGTGTTACGTCGGGTCCGTCGCCGTCGGTCCATGGCATCTTGTCGAATAGGAGAATCTTGAGCCACATGAAATGAACTTTTTGCATCGAAGAGATGGGCGATTACGTAGATGAATTTGGTCATTCACGGTCGTCCAACTCCACGGCTCATCACACGCTGTTTTCACCATGCGCTCGACACGAGCGCCTCCTCCCGACACCCCAATGAATTGCATCTTCGGAATATCGGGGGATCGGGAACATTGCCTCTGTCGCAATGTTCTTAAAGCTTTATGTCATAAACATAAACCCTCTATTTTAGCCATTTGTGAACCTAAGGTGGCCATTTCATTCATTTAGGATTCTTACTAGAATAGCTTGGGACTCACTTTCATTGTTGAGAACTTCCGAGCGACAGACAGCACGCCCGATATCCGGGTCCTATGCGATGCAACCATCTCGGTCCTTAATCAGGTTTGGTCCTCTTCTCGGTGTATTATTCTCGCAAATTCAATTTGGTTCTTTGGTTTTCCATGTTGGTTTTGCTCATGGTTTGTGTGATCATGTTGCTCGGCGTGCACTTTAGTTGGAGCCGAGGAGTTTTGGTCTTCTGCGATCTTCTACTTATTGGGGATTTCAATCTTGTGTTGGGTCATCATGAGCGATCCGGCACAAGTACATTATGCCATGCTTCTTGCAAAGATTTTAGGGATTTCTTGGAAGATGCAAGGTAATTTCTTTTTGCCGACTTCGGGAAATTTATTCACTTAGTGCTCCCAGAAGGTCTCTAGCTCTCCTTCAGGCTAAAGCGGATCGTGCCTAGCAACGGCCCCATTGTTCGATCTACGGCATGTTGTTAAGGGTTTAGTCCTTCCGCGCATTGGTTGAGATCACCATCCCATCTTTGGTCTCTGTTCATCCTCCACTTCAAAGGACCTTCTCCATTTCGATTCAGCGTATGTGGATCCATCATGATTCTTTCGGGGTATTGTAAGCGCCTCTTGGGCTCTCCTTGTGCGTCGCCCGACCCTCGCAGCGCATCATGTTGAAGCTCAAGAGGTTGAGACAGACGATTAAGGTATTGAACAAGGAAGTTTTGGGGATGTTAATCGTCATTTGGTTTATCGAGATGGAAAAGGTCCACAGATTCAAGCATATATTGAATCCGAGGGTTTCACGGAGGAGCTAAGGGAGAGGGAATTGGAGGCGCAAGCAGAGCTTTCGCACATTGCTCATGCGTCGGAGTTTCTTCAACAGAAAGCCCGTTCCACATAGTTAAAAGATGGTGATCAAAACACAACATTCTTTCATCGTCATTGCCACATTAGAAGTGGACGTGCGGGGATTCGAGGGGTTGATGGTCGATGGTACGCACACGAGAGGATCCGGTGGCCTCGCTAATCACACTATCTCATTTTATACAATGTTGTTTTGCGGATACAGGGCATACCGGCTCAGTTATAGTCCGGTTCACTAGTTGATTTCACCTACCGTTACGTCATCGATAATCGTTCCTTATAGCCATTCCTTCGGTGTCCGAGGTTAAAGAGGCTATTTTTATATGGGTTTGGATACTACTCGGGGTAGGACGGTTTATGGGAGATTCTATCGGCATTTTCGGGACATTGTGTCGATGAGGTGTTGATGGATGTCCGTTATTTCTTTGTCACGACCTCCTTTCCAACGAGGGTTGAACGCCTGTTTCATGGCACTCATCCCAAAAACAAAGGAGGCTAATGCGATAGAGGACTTGAGACCGATAGTCATGAGTAATTTTCTTTTAAAATTATCACGAAGATTCTAACAACTCGTCGGGCGCTATCATTTCATCGTACTTGTCTCCAACTCGGTTTGATTTATCCCGTGCGATCCAGATCCGTAGATCGTATTGCGGCTAGTTTCGGAGGGGTTTAACATTTTGCGGGGAAGTGACACCAACATGATTCTCAAGATTGACATCCGCAAAGCTTTTGATACAATTCATTGGCGTGTTGCGTCGATTTGGTTTCTCCGAGATATTCATCCACTTTGGATTGAGATTATCCTTCAATCCTCCGAATTTCGATCCTTTCGAATGGGTCGCCCATGGGTTATTTTCGTGATTTCGCGGGGTCGGGCAGGGGGATCCCTTATCACCCATTCTTTTTTGTGTTGCACTAGATGTTTGAGTAGGTTATTGGAGGAAGCGGTGAGGACCAATCACCTTGAGGCATTCATGGCGCCTAAGCGGGTTGTTTTCCCATCTTCGATGATGTATGCAGATGATATTGTGATTTTGTGTGGGGCATCCACGAGCAATGCACGTTCTATTATCCAAATGCTCAATCTATATGCGGACATTTGGGCAGATTTTCAATCCAAATAAATCTAAAGTTTATGTTTGGTAGGGTTTCTAATTATTTGCGTGGACGTATTGAGATGATTACGGGGATGCATTTGGGTGCCCTCCCTACGACCTATCTAGGCCCCCCATTTTCAAAGGGGCACCAAAGGTGGCGGATCTCCAGCCCATGTTCGATAAAATTATCTTTAAATTCGGGAGGTGGAAAGGGTCTTTCTATCTATTCTTTGGTCGCATTTGTTTGGTGAATTCGGTGATTACCAGCTCCTTCGTGCATACTATGATGTTGTACAAGTGGCTAGAACTTTGCTTGGCAAATGGAAATGGCCATGCGTAATTTTATCCGGATCGGAAATGTGAACTCTAAAGGCTCGGTGGTGATTAATCGAGTCGTTGTTGTATGCCTCAAGCGGAAGGAGGCATGGGTGTCCGTTCCATCACGGTTGCCAATAATGCCTTCCTTATGAAGTGGGTGGAAGATTATAACTTCAAACTCTTTGGTTTTGACATCCTCAAAAAGCGTTTTTCACTTCCGAGGGTTCTCCACACATTCGTATATTCCATCTTCCATTTGGAGGGGGTGAGGCTGGGATCACGGGGTTCTTGGAGGATTTGTCGTTAGATTCCGGTTGTAACTCCAACATTTCTTTCTATTTGGATAATTGGTCTGTGCTACACCATTGCGGATAGGATTGGTATCCCGCAGGAGTACATGTACTTATTTCGCCAACGCATCTCGATTATTTTTACGATGGGACTTGGCACTTCAGTTTCGTTTATAGAGGCTTATGTGGATATGGTTCGGGACATTGTTTGTATCCGATCGCCTGGACTCATTAGACGCGTGCACATGGATTCATTCGAATGATGGGATTATTTCTTCGTAGGTGGCTTACTATTATCGCACCCCCACTCCCGGTTGTGCAATGGGGTTCATGGATTTGGTCACCTCATATTAGGAAAAGACGATCGATTGTTACTTGGCATGTCATTCATAATAGGCTTGCGATTTTGGATGTCCTGCGCCCCAGGGTGCCTTTACGAGCCCCTCGGTTTGTGTTCTTTGTTGTGTTGATGCGGAATCGCCGATCATTTATTTGTCTCATGTGCTTTTGCGGGGGCCCTATGGAAGTGGATTTTCGACTCTTTTGATATTCACTACTTAAGGGCCTATAGTTTTAATGAATTTAAGTGCGTTTAATGGGTTTTCATTTGAGTGAGCGGGGTTTCTTTTCTTTGGCGGGTTGCCATTTTTTCGAGCATTTGGCTCATCGGTAGGTAGATCGAAATGACTTGACCTTTCACGACAAGATCCGGAAACTTGAGGCGGCCATCCTTCGCATTCGTGTTCTTATTCTTGAGTCTTCTTCCTTGGGACAGAGGTTGCATGCATAATGACCAAAGGGACCTTCTCATTCTCCATAGGCTACGGGTCCCGGGCGCCCAAGACAGCCCCTAAGATTATGCAAGTTAATTGGCGAGAAACCCCTACGGTGGATCAAAGTGAACACAGACGGAAGTGCTTACAGTTCGCCAGGATGTCTCACCACTTCCGGGGTCTTTCGCAATTGCAAGGGGTTCTTTTGTGGATGTTTTGTAGAGAAATGTGGTATGGGATTTGCATTTGAGGAGGAGTTGATGGGGGCCATGCGGGCCATTCACTACGCACGCACGGGGTGGAATCGGCTTTGGTGGAATCGGACTCAATCTATGTAGTGGAGTTGCTTCATAAGAGATCCACGGTGGTTTCCTTGGCGACATCTAAGCATGTGGCGTTACACTGCACCTACTTGCTCGGATGAACTTGGTGGGTTCGCACATCTACGAGGGAAGGCAATCAAGGCGGCGGATATTCTTAGCAAGACTTTGCACGAGGATATGAGATGGGAGGCATCCCGGCGGCCATAATCCCATCCCTTACACAGGATTATGTTTGCCAAGCTAATTATCGGTTTGTTAACTAGTGCATCGGTCTCGAGTCTTTTTTGTTATGGGACGATTTCTTCATAGGTGGTACTCTTTTTCCTTCCAGGATTTTTCCCACAAGGGTGGGTTTTACCTTGGAAGGTTTTAACGAGGCCCCAACCATTCACCATATGGTCGGCTTGTGACCATCTAGTTACTTTCTTTGACGCTATTACCAGGCATTACTTCTTTAGTTACGATCGGCTGTGATCAGGACTACTCTTTTCCATTTTTTTATATATATATTCGCATTTATTCAAAAAAAAAAGAATGGATCCTCCTTCTAAGCCTTGAAACTCTTGCGCTATTATAGTTGCGAAAGGCCTTGTGGTATTCTTCATAGCTTAGCCCTCATCTGTGTATTTTGATGTGTTGTATGTTGTATGAATGATGTAAGATGTTCTTAATTCATGCAGGCCATGATCCATTTATATAGGTGCTTTGAGAGATCGGTAGAGTTCGATGGGAAAAGGACAAAAAATCGGCAAAAACGAACCGCACGGCCCATGTGTGCAAGCCCACGGTGTGTTGTGTAACATATTTTTGCCTCTATTTTTCACCCAAATTGTGATAACCAGGAAGTTTTACATTTTAATTCGTGCATAATCCATTTTGACATCTCATGTTCACATTTAGACACAAGCAAAGTTATAATTAGCATATAGGTACAAAGTTTATTATATATATATAGGTAATTAGAAAGCTAACTTTTGTAATATATCTATATAGTTGTTCTCGGTGCCTATGTCTATATCTATTATAATATCTTAAGTTCTTGAACTTTCTTATGATTATCACAAAAACATACATACAATTAGTAAATGGATATGATTAGAATACCACCACCTCAAATAAGAATACATGAACACGTGTAAATTATATATGAAGACAACACAATTGTTATCTAGGTACTAATCTTAACTACACAAAATTAGCACACACATTGAACACACTTACGCACGAGTGGAGAACACAGAGTTCATGCTCGGTGAGATAGCGAAACGAAAGAAGTGAAAAAGAAGAAAAAGAAAAATTAAAGGAGGGACGAGAGCATAGCTTGTGTACTGGTAGGTGACCTCTTAATTTATCTTTTCCTTTATCTAGTTTTATCACCAGGAAACATGGTTAACTAAATGGTGATATTGGTGTTGGTGTGGATTAAATGTAAGATATTCCAACTGAGTTCACTTATACTAAATAGATATTAAAGTTAATTATAAGATATTTGGTAGTTATATATACTTATACATATGTAGTAGTTTTGTATTTTGGTGAAAGAGATAAAATCATGCTATATGTATATTAATTAATGAAAATCTGGTGGAGAATAGATAGATTGAAATTCAGGAAAAACAACGAGAATTAATATAACAAACACATGTTTGTGCCTTTGTGAATCAAATTCCTAACTAAACTAGAAGTAATCATTAATTTAAGTTGGTTCCAGATTATGTAGTTTCCATATCTGTTTCGAAATTAGTTCATAATTCATGGTTTATTAATAAACTCAGACTATGGGTACTGGTATTTGTGGCTATAAGAATTAAAGTTATGACCATGTCATCTAATTTTTGCGAATTAAAGGGCCAAACTCTTAAAGAAATTGAGATTCTGAAGTAATTTCTCATTCACTCCTAAATATCGATTAGGAAATTAAAGAATAAATGAATAGATTATTGAAACAAATGAACCAGAAATAAATGAGATAATTATATTTATAAGCATATGTGTGTGTATATATATATATAGATATATCCTTGTAGAGGTAAGAAGAAATAATAAATTATATTGAGATTAATATTTTACTGACTTAAGATATGTAAGAGGATTATCTTACAAGAACATGTTATCAATATCATAATTGTTAGAGTTAAATTGTGATTTTAAAATTGGTTATGCGTTTTTGATATGTTAATAGGTCAAAACCCCGACAAAGGAGTAAATAAGGCCAACTAGGCACAATTATCGGGATAAGGATACCACTTGTGAGTATAATCTTTTAACTTGTTATTTGACTTGTGTGTGATTATATAATTGATATGTTCGAATGAATTGCTTACTTGTTTAGCTATGGTAATTAGAAGCTTGTTATGCTCTAATGTGAATTATATGATTCTCTTTGGTGAAATTGTGATGAAATCGAGATATATGATCTCTATGTGATGACACTGAAATTGAATTGAGATATATGATCTCCACTGATGTTATAAATATGAAAATGAGATATGCGATCTCTACTGATGTTATTGATATGGAAATGAAATATGTGATTACAGAAAATGCATACGTCAGAGATTAATGGATTATGTTATAGCCGCTAATGACCTTGAATCATGTGTTACAGAATTACAGATATCCAGAAATTCTGGATTACAGAGTACTGTACGGCCACCCCGAGTTCACTGAACTCTACGTGAAATAAAGAATTACAGAGTGCCATGGCCATCTTCGTAATCACAATATATTCTTGGTATTAGACGGCCCATAACAGTAAAAGAATATGATCAAGCACGTGCATTTATGTGTTTATGAATGATATGAATAATGAGTGTGAAATGGTTATTGATAATATGCCTATGTGAAGTTAAATAGCTTGTTATTGGGTTATACTTACTAAGGTTGCAACTCACCAAATGCAGTGTTGTCAATTTTTAGTTGATGTAGATAAAAGTTGATCCGTGAGGTGTGACAGAAGTTTAAAGCATGGATCAAAGGTCGGCCGACTGGATTCCCATCCTTCTCCCTCAGCTCATCATTTGCATATCATATTGGGAGTTTTATTTTGAACTGTATATAAAGAAGCATTGTCGTTAATGTTGTGTAATATGGAACAATGCACATGTGTGAATAACCGTTGTAAATCTTTTAAGTTAATGCTTTCTCTTGCGAAAAAGGTTACAGATCATGATTAAGACGCGCAATGCAGCCGTGCTACATATGAGCTATAGTTTATGATATAAAAATACGTGTTACAAGGGTAAGGGTGTTACATGTTAGTTTGGTATCAGAGCCCGGGTAGGGGTTCGGTAGACCATGGCATGACATTTGCATTATCATTAAATGTTATACGAAAGTTACAATTTCTGTCATATTTTAGGCAAAGGGTTGTGAGTCAAGAAGCACATGTACATAATGATGAGCAAAGTGTTCACGTATGGGAAGGAGCAGCCGTGCCAGAGTCACACTCATCTCATTCACCTGCACATCACGTGCATGGAATGCTCATTTTTCATATCCACCAAATCTACCAGTAAATCCCCTGAACCACGGGAACAAAAGTATGATAAACGTAGAAAAATGGGAGCTGTGTATTTTGTGGGTACTACTGATCCAGCAGAAGCAGAAACATGGCTGAAACAAACTGAAAGGGTTCTGAATTTGATGAAATGTACTCCTGAAGAAAAGTTTGATTATGCAGTATCACTCCTCCAGGGGAATGCGTATGATTGGTGGGAGACTATACCTTATAGTACTGCTAAACCTCATGTATTGACATGGGATGATTTTCTAAGAGTATTTCACGATACATACTTGCCAGAGGTTTATAGGGATCAGAAAGAAAAAGAGTTTCTTGAACTTAAACAAGGAAGTCGATCAGTTGCTGAATATGAGGTGATGTTTAATCAGCTTTCTCATTATTCCCCACATATGGTAGCCACAGAAAAGAAGAAATGTACTAGATTCGAATCTGAGCTCCGGTTTGCTATTCGAAACCGTATTACACCTACAGATTTGGAGTCCTATAGTAAGTTGAAAGTTGCAGTAATACGTGCTGAGAAATTGGAAGCTGAATCAAAACAAAACTTCCAGTATAATAAGAAGAGATAGGGTGACGAAACTGGAGGATTTAGAAATAGAAAGGAATTTACTGTGCCTGCACAGAGGAGCTTTCCGAGCAGTTCAAAAAGTGGTAGTTTTAGGGGTGCAACATCAGCTAGTAAAAGTGTTGGTTCTGCACCACCAGTTCCCACATGTGCACATTGTGGTAAGAATCATTATGGAGAATGTAGATTGCTTACAGGAAAATGTTTTAGATGTGGCGAACCTGGACATATAGCAAGGAATTACACAAAACCACGCGAGGAACCTACAGTTGAGCAAACTAGATTTAGTGGTTTAAATCCTAATAGAGGTAGAGGTCGAGGGAGATTCAGTATAGGAAGAGGCATTGGTTCAGAACAAAGTCAAGCGAGCTGACAACAAGGTCCAGCTCCAGTTTTTGCTATGACACAAGAAGAAGCTAAAGTTGCACCAACCGTAGTCACGGGTAATCTCTCAATCTTTGATATTATTTGATCCAGGAGCAACACATTCATTTGTTTCACAATCATTTGCATCACATTTGGTAATAAACCGGAAACATTAGGCTATGATTTACTAGTTCGAAAACCAGTAGGGAGTGTGGTGATTGTAAATACTATATATCGTGATTGCCAAATTTTGATCGGTGAATCGAAATTGAGTGATAATTTACTTGTTATGTCCTGAAAAGATTTTGATGTGAATCTGGGTATGGATTGGTTAACCGAACACCATGCTAAGTTGGATTGTTTTACTAAAGAAATCGTATTTGAGCTTCATGATCAGACGGATATTGTATTTAAAGGGGAAAGAGAGATTTTGCCTACGTGTATGATATCCGCGTCTATAACATTCAGAATGATTAAGAAAGGTTGTGAATGTTACCTAGCCCACGTAATAGACACACGTTTATGTGGTTTGAAACTTGAAGACACTCCAGTGGTTAAAGAGTATCCAGATGTGTTCCCAGACGATTTACCTGGGTTACCTCCAGATAGAGATATATAGTTCACCATTGAACTACAACCAGGTATGGCACCAATTTCTATCCCTCCTTATAGAATGGCATTTATTGAATTACAAGAACTAAAGATACAATTGCAAGAATTACTGGATAAAGGGTACATTAGACCAAGTGTTTCGCCATGGGGTACACCCGTGTTATTTGTTAAAAAGAAAGATGGTACACTAAGATTGTGTATAGATTATTGGCAGTTGAATCGAGTAACAGTAAAGAATAAATATCCATTACCTAGGATAGATGATTTATTGGATCAGTTGCAAGGTGCTAGAGTTTTCTCAAAGATTGATTTGAGATTAGGATATCACCAGTTGAAGATTGCAGAGGCTGACATTTCAAAAACAACGTTTCGGACTAGGTATGGCCATTACGAGTTTTTGGTAATTTGTTTTGGACTGACTTATGCACCTGCTTTATTTATGGCATTGATGAATAATGTGTTTAGACCCTATCTAGATAAATTTGTTATTGTCTTTATTGATGATATCTTGGTATATTCTAAATCTGCTGAGGAACACGAACAACATTTGAGAATTGTGTTGCAAACCATGCGAGAGAAACAGTTGCATGCAAAACTTAGTAAATGCGAAATTTGATTAGATCAATTAATATTTTTGGGACACATTGTTTCTGGTGATGGGATTAAAGTTGATCCACAGAAAATCAAAGCAGTGATCAAATGGAAAAACCCAAAAAGTGTTACAGAAGTTCATAGTTTTCTAGGTTTAGCTGGACATTATCGATGATTTGTTGAGAACTTTTCTCTGATTGAAGCTCCACTAACAAAATTACTGTGGAAGAGTGTTCCTTTCAAATGGACAGATAGTTGCCAAAAGAGTTTCGAAGAATTGAAGAAAAGGCTTACCACTGCCCTAGTCTTGATTATTCCTTCAGGTACCGATGGATTTGTTGTTTACAGTGATGCTTCTTACCAAGGTTTAGTATGTGTTTTAAAACAACATGGTAAGGTTATTGCTTATGCTTCGCGACAACTTAAACCATATGAAATGTCTTACCCTACGCACGACCTTGAATTAACTGCTGTTGTTTTTGCATTAAAGATATGGAGACACTACCTATATGGTGTCACATTTCAAATTTTCACTGATCATAAAAGCTTGAAATACTTATTAAGTGAGAAAGAGTTGAACATGCGTCAAAGAAGATGGCTTGAATTGCTTAAGGATTATGATTGCACTATTGAATATCATCCAAGAAAGGCTAATGTTGTTGCTAATGCTTTGAGTCGAAAATCTTATGGTACCGTTTCGTATATTTCAGTACATTCTTTATCATACTTGTTAGACTTGAGAAAGATGAATGTCGAATTAAATGTAAAAGGCATGGGTGTTGTAGCGACTTAAGTTTTTTTTCAAAAGTCGCATTCGTTAGAGTTTTACCTTTCATGTTAATTTTCCTAATTATACGATTAATTTCAATAAATAATTCATGAATAGGTTTATTAATTAATAAGTACTAGATATATGGTGTTCGTTAAATAATTCCTAAGAATAATATTATTGTTAAAAGGAATAACATAAAACCTAAAAAATTATATAAAATGTTTTTCTATATATAAAATAAGGTATGATATATATATATATATATTATACATATATATACACATATATCTACGTGCATGCAAATAGCAATAGGTTAATCATGAAATATATATTATGTATGTTACTATTGCATGCAAATATACACTCACTTTAAGTTATACAATATATTATACTAATATAACTAGACTTCTGCATGCATGAATTACTTTTAGTTACGTGGCATTCAATTACTAATTCTTAGTGCCTAAGTTATTAAGTTAGCAAATGAAGTTAATCCATTACCACATATACACACACGTGGTGAGGCATGCAATATACATAGTTTTATATTATGAAAGTTATCAAGTTAAAATAGCAGATAAGTTACAAGTGATCCTAGTAAGCACTTTTGTGTTAGATTAGTAACACACATACGCACCAAACATAGCCACGTATGAGTATGTTTCAGCTTGACTTATCAATTGCCAACTTAAGTTCATCTAGTTAAGTAGGCCTATATATATGTTAGGTTACCCTATTTATTTGACGTATGACTAGCTCAAATCAAAACACCCATCACATCTGAAGTTATAAAAAGAGAGTATAATTAACACAATAGAATAGCTAATTAGCAGTGCAACATAGTTGAGTCGTACGGCCTTTATATCAACATCATCGAACACTCGTATTTTATCGGAAGCTGTATAAAGGTGGGGTAACTCTTGATCCGTAAGTATGTCGTACTGTTATAATCATTGTTGTTCCATGTGTCGTTTATTTGAACAAATGAATGGACTCCCCTTCGGGAAGTCAAAGAATGAATGAATGGGATTCACCTTCGGGTAATCCAAATGAATCCTTCGGGATTAATGCTAGCTAATGGACCGTCTCACAGAGTGGGTCTGGTCAATAATGAATGAATGGTTCTTATAAACTGTATGCGTGTGACGGTTGGTTATAACTGCTTACGGTGTTCCCCATTGAGTTTTTATACTCACGCCATATGTGTTATATTCTTATTACAGGCTGAGGAATAGGGCAGCTGGGCTAAAGACGGCGATGAATGGGTCTCCTCGACCTTTTGTTAATATTTTGCTAAAATATGAGTTTGTAATAAACAGAAGTACTTTTGTACAAATCCTTTGCTTGACTGTTTTTTGTAATAATTCATGTACATATTTTTGAAAAGGCAGTGAGTGTAATAATATATATACATATTACGTTGTTTGAAAAACGAAAAGAATCTTACCGAGTTTTAAATATTTTATTAATTTATCTATTCAAGAAAGCTTCCGCAATAATATAGTCCCGATACAAACAAGCAAGTTTAGTGTCATTCCGAGCCTAGCGGGTTCGGCGCGTCTCAGGTGTTATCTGCGCTTTGTTTAGTGTTCGTCTTGTGATGATTGAAAGAATTAAACAAGCACAATTTCGTGATGATAAACTGACTAGTATTGCAGAAAAAGTGAAACAAGAAAATAGTACAGCATTTGTTCTAAATAGTGATGGTAGTTTGACGATCATAGTTTGACGACCAATAATCGACTTTGTGTCCCTGATGTTGATGGCTTAAGGTATGTGATAACGGAAGAGGCTCATACTGCACCATATGCCATGCACCCAGGTAGTACAAAAATGTATCAAACTTTAAAGAGCCATTATTGGTGGGCTAAAATGAAGAAAAATGTAGCAGAGTATGTTTCAAAATGCTTAACTTGCCAGCAGATTGAAGCCGGACATCAATCACCAGTGGGTAAATTGCACCCATTACATATTCCTGTTTGGAAGTGGGAGCGTATTACTATGGATTTCCTTTATGGTCTGCCTGTGACACCAAGGAAAAATAATGCAGTTTGGGTTATTGTGGACCGACTAACAAAGTCAGCTCACTTTTTACCATTTAGATGGGGTTCTACTCTCGAAAATCTAGCAAAAATATATGTGAATGAGATTGTTAAACTACATGGGGTACCCCTATCTATTGTGTCAGATCGTGATCCTCGTTTTACATCGAGGTTTTGGGGTAGCTTACAGCAGACCTTAGGTACTAAATTACATTTTAGTACATCATTTCATCCACAGACAGATGGGCAGTTAGAGAGGACTATTCTAACTCTAGAGGATATGCTTCGTGCTTGTGTTCTTGAGTTTAAAGGTTCTTGGGATGAATACATTGCGTTGATGGAATTTGCATACAATAATCAACATCATAGCAGCATTGGAAATGGCGCTTTATGAAGCGTTATGCGGTAGAAAATGCAGGAGTCCAGTATGTTGGGATGAAGAGAAAATACGGTTGCTGGAAGGTCCAGATCTGATTCAAGACACAACTGAAAAAGTGAAAATAGTGAAAAACCGATTAAAAATAGCTCAAGATAGACAAAAGAGTTATCTTGATCAATGTAGGCGGGATATGGAATATGAAGTTGATGAGAAAGTATTTCTCCGTGTTTCACCTTGGAAGGGTATTCTCAGATTTGGAAAGAAAGGTAAATTGAGTCCTCATTATATCGGCCCATATGAAATACTTGAAAGGGTTGGACCACTGGCTTATAGGTTTGCCTTGCCACCTGAATTGTCCCAGATTCATATAATGTATTCCATGTTAGTATGCTTCATCGATACAGATCAGGCCCTTCACATGTTCTTCGAGATGAACCAGTTGAAATTGCTGACATTCTGAGTTATGTCGAAGAACCAATTGGAATAGTGGGGTACAAAGAAAAACAACTTAGAAACATAGTGATTTCATTGGTAAAAGTGTTGTGGAAAAATCATTCTAGAGATAAAGCTATATGGGAAACAGAACAACATATGAGAGAGCAATATCCGTGGTTATTTGCTGATACAGGTACAAATTTCGAGGATGAAATTTTTAAGGAGGAGAGAATTGTCATAACCGAAACTTTTACATTTTAACTCGTGCATAATTACACGCATTTTGACATCTCATGTTCACATTTAGACACAAGCAAAGTTATGATTAGCATATAGGTACGAAGTTATTATATATATATAAATATAGGGAGGGGGTTATATGAGACCACCTCATAGGGTGAGTCCATAGGGACCAATCCTAGCCGCATATCCAGATTTTCTAATGGCTGTGATTTTAGAGCTAAAATTACAAATTAAATGCTGGAAAATAGAGGGAGGGGTAAATTAGTAATCCTACAAAATTACCCAATATTCATGGGATTCTGTTCACATTATGATCTCACAATCTCTCCAAATCTCATATCAAATTCAACGTGGACAAATCTCAATCTCCTTCTTCTTCGAACGCTTTTCATGAGAGAACAAGAACCAGTCACCTTGGTTTGTATAGAACATAGACAATCCTTCCAAATCTTATAGCAAATCAACGTGAACAATCATCCATCTTCTTCTTCAATTCACTACTGTGAGAAATCATTCATCCTTCTTCTTCAACGCACTATTGTGTGAAAGAAGTTGCAGACAATTCGCCATAGTTGCTAGAGCTCGACTTCAATTCGAAGTTTGCTTATGAAGATGTAATTTGTTGCTTGTGTAAATGTGTCATGGTGTTTTTATATACCATTAACTACATAAGCAAGTCATAAGCAACAAACCCATACCACATAAGCAACAATCCTATACTACATAAGCAACAAATATACACTACGTATGCACCACAAATACATTAAATACATAAGCAAGTCATAGCAACAAACCCATACTACATAAGCAACAAGCCAATACTACATAAGCAATGAATTTACACTACGTATGCACCACGAATACATTAACTACATAAGCAAGTCATAAGCAACAAACTCATACTACATAAGCAACAAGTCTATATTATATAAGCAACGAATATACAATACGTATGCACCACGAATACATTAAATAAATAAGCAAGTCATAAGCAACAAACTCATACTATATAAGCGATAAGCCTATACTACATAAGGAACGAATATACACTACACATGCATCACAGATACATTAACTACATAAGTAAGTCATAAGCAACAACCCTATACTACATAAGCAACAGAGAAATTTTTTTAAAACTGAAACGCTGGAGAGAGAGTGTGCGTGAAGAGTGGGTGAAATCGCGTGAAAGAGGGAATGCAATCTCAATAACTGATTCTATAATGCAAAATGACCACCCTACCCTTCTTAGTTGATGAAACAAAAAAAATAAACATAAAACAACCTAAAAATCTGGACCACCCAAAATTGTTAATCTATGGTTAGAATGTGTCCTCATGGACTCACCCCAAGTAGGAGGACCTATTTGATCCATATACTATAAATATATATATATATATATATATATATATAGGTAATTAGAAAGCTAAACTTTTGTAATATATCGATATAGTTGTTCTCGGTGCCTATGTCTATATATATTATAATATTTTAAGTTCTTGAACTTTCTTATGATTATCACAAAAACATACACACAATTAGTAAATGGATATGATTTGAACACCACCACCTCAAATAAGGATACATGAACACTTGTAAATTATATATGAAGACAACACAATTGTTATCTAGGTACTAATCTTAACTACACAAAATTAGAACACACATGCACAACTGGAACTCCACTTACGCACAAGTGGAGAAAACATAGTTCATGCTCGGTGAGATAGCGAAACAAAAAAGTGAAAAAGAAGAAGAAAAATTTAAAGAGGGACGAGGGCATAGCTTGTGTACTGGTAAGTGACCTCTTAATTTATCTTTTCCTTCATCTAGTTTTATCACCATGAAACATGGTTAATTAAATGGTGATATTGGTGTTGGTGTGGATTAAATACTGTTAGAAAAATATTTTTATCCAGATTTTGATGATTTTGTTTAAATGAGTTTTTATTCCAAAAAATTGTTTATAAATGTTGTCCAAATATTCCTAAATGATTTAAAATGTTTTTACTAATTTTTGGAGTATTTTTTAGAGTTTATTATTCGATAAAAATTGGACAATACTTTTGATGATTTTGTGTTAATTGGTTTTTACACTAAAACAATGTTTTAAATGTTGTCCAAATACTCCCAATTGATTTAAAATGTTTTTACTAATTTTTCGGAGTATTTTTTGAAGTTTATTTTTGATAAAATCGGACAACATTTCAAGTTGGAGGTTGACCGGTCGAGCAAACGGTCGACCAGTACCTGGAGAACGCCCAAAATGAAACAGAAAGCAATTCTGTGAAAAAAGAGGGAGGGCGACCGGTCCAGGGTAGGTCCGACCGGTCGAACCCCCCTCCAACCTATACCTGGATCGCACTAAATTATTTCCAACGTTCAAAATTTTCTATAGGGCAACCGGTCGCCCTGTGTAATTTTTGACAGCAACAATGGTGCTGTTTGAACTCCATATCAGCAAGATTTGCTTTTGATTTTTGTACAATATTTCTACATCTTGTGATCCTCTTTTTGTAGATAAAAGTAAAGAAGGAGAAGCCTATGTCTATGAAGACTCTCCTATAAATAGAGGATGATTTGAAGACACAAAAGAAGACCAACTTAAGCAAATACACAACAAGAAATCTGCAAATTTCTAAGCATTCATATTCAAAACACTCTTGTTGTATTTATAGCCTAAGTATTTCACTTTCACATCTTGAGGTCTAGGCTTGATTCTTGATTACACTTGCACTCAAATTGTAATATTCATTATTGAGTTATAATCTTGATTTTGGTCATCATTCAACACAAGACATCCTTGTGAGTATTCTTGTGGAAAGAATACACTTGGGCGATCTAGGTGATAGGTGTTTCAAGAGTGTGGTGCTCTTGAGGTATTGAAGAATTTGATGTTCTTCAAGGTTGAAGATTGTGGTAATCTTCACAAGGTGCCGTTGGAGATTGTGGTAATCTTCAAGAGAGATAGTGGTAATCTCAAAGGTGGTGTTGAAGAAGAGTGTGGTGCTCTTCAAGGTGATGTTGTAAGGTGTTGTATTAATTTTGATAATTCATAAAATCTTTTTTCTTTTTGAAATCCATCCCGGATATATTGGGGTGGTAGAGGATTAGGGCCTAGGTGGGTTGAACCTCTATAAATCGACCCGTGTTGTTTACTTTCCGCACCTTTATTATTGTCTTGGCTTATTTGTTTTGAAAAAGAGGGCATAATCGAAAAGATGGAGATAATCTATTCACCCCCTCTAGATTATCGTAGCCGCTTGGACTTACAAATGTAAGATATTCCAACTGAGTTCACTTATACTTTGTAGATATTAAAGTTAATTATAAGATATGTGGTAGTTATATATACTTATACATATGTAGTAGTTTTGTATTTTGGTGAAAGAGATAAAATCATGCTATATATATTAATTAATGAAAATCTGGTGGAGAATAGATAGATTGAAATTCAGGAAAAAAAATGAGAATTAATATAACAAACACATATTTGTGCCTTTGTGAATCAAATTCCTAACTAAACTAGAAGTAATCATTAATTTAAGTTGGTTCCAGATTATGTAGTTTCCACTATCTGTTTCGAAATTAGTTCATAGTTTATGGTTTATTAATAAACTTAGACTATGAGTACTGGTATTTGTGGCTATAAGAATTAAAGTTATGGCCATTTCATCTAATTTTACGAATTAAAGGGCCAAACTCTTAAAGAAATTGAGATTCTTAAGTAATTTCTCATTCACTCCTAATTATCGATTAGGACATGAAAGAATAAATAAATAAATTATTGAAACAAATGAACCATAAATAAATGAGATAATTATTTTTATATGCATATGTGTATATATATATATGTATATATAGATATATCCTTGTAGAGGTAAGAAGAAATAATAAATTATATTGAGATTAATATTTTACTGAGTTAAGAGATGTAAGAGGATTATCTTACAAGAACATGTTATCAATATCATAATTGTTAGAGTTAAATTGTGATTTTAAAATTGGTTATGAATTTTTGATATGTTAATAGGTCAAAACCCCGACAAATGAGTAAATAAGGCCAACTAGGCAAAGTTATCGGGATAAGGATACCACTTATGAGTATAATATTTTAACTTGTTATTTGACTTGTGTGTTGTTATATAATTGATATGTTCAAATGGATTGCTTACTTGTTTAGCTATGGTAATTAGAAGCTTGTTATGCTCTAATGTGAATTATATGATTCTCTTTGGTGATATTGTGATGAAATCGAGATATATGATCTCTATGTGATGACATTGAAATTGAATTGAGATATATGATCTCCACTGATGTTATAAATATGAAAATTAGATATGCGATCTCTACTGATGTTTTTGATATGGAAATGAAATATGTGATTACAGAAAATGCATTCATCAGAGATTAATGGATTCTGTTATGGCCGCTAATGACCTTGAATCATGTGTTACAAAATTACAGATATCCAGAAATTCTAGATTATAGAGTACCGCACAGCCACCCCGAGTTCACTGGACTCTACGTGAAATAAAGAATTATAGAGTGCCATGGCCATCTTCGTGATCACGATTTAATCTTAGTATTAGCTGACCCATAACAGTAAAAGAATATGATCAAGCATGTGCATTTATGTGTTTATGAATGATATGAATAATGAGTGTGAAATGGTTATTGATAATATGCCTATGTGAAGTTAAATAGCTTGTTATTGGGTTATACTTGCTGAGCTTGCAACTCACCAAATGCAATATTGTCAATTTTTAGTTGATGTAGATAAAAGTTGATCCGTGAGGTGTGACAGAAGTTTAAAGCATGGATCAAAGGTCGGTCGGCTGGATTCCCATCCTTCTCCCTCAGCTCATCATTTGCATATCATATTGGGAGTTTTATTTTGAACTGTATATAAAGGGGCACAGTCGTTAATGTTGTGTAATATGGAACAATGCACATGTGTGAATAACCGTTGTACATCTTTTAAGTTAATGCTTTCGCTTGCGAAAAAAGTTACAAATCATGATGAACACGCGCAATGCAGCCGTGCTGCACATGAACTATAGTTTATGATATAAAAATACGTGATACAAGGGTAAGGGTGTTACACAAACACTTCACACGGTCGTGTCATCTTCACATGGTCCGGTTGGGTAACATGTCTCTGAAAATTAAGTCGCACGAACGTGTAAAAACCACAAGGTGGAAACTCACACGACTTTGTGAGCTTCACTCAGCTGACCGTGTGACTTGTTTCTGTCAGTTTTCTTCGTTTCTTCGGTCTTCTCTTCAAACTCTTCAATCTTGTACGAGCCTTCCAACTGATATCTTTCCATTTAAGGTCTGTTTTCTGTAAAAGTTTACAAGAATACACAGTATCATGCCCTTATAATAAAACCAAGTAAATACACTAAATGTGTGTGCAAATGCATTAATTATATATGATTTTAAGCCCTTAAATGCACGTATATTTTACACATATTAAAATCCCCCAAACTTAAACCATTGCTTGTCCTCGAGCAGATTAAGAAAAATAATCTCAGAGGGTACAAAGAACACACAAGAACACTATAAACATTCAATCTCAATTGACTCTATATCTAAGTAAACCATGTAATTCATTATCAAGAAATCATCAATCACAAGTTCGGCATAGCCAATGCTCGTTCGGGTACTTGACATCGCGACTCATAAGTAATAGTAGTGTATCACTCATCTCTAAAGTGGCAAGTGTTTGCATTGAAAATCAATTCAATGAATGTAGAACAACCATAGACTTGCAAATCGTCTAATATCTCTACCACTTTAGTGTGCACAAATTAAGAATTAAAAAGGACTTCCATATTATTGTAATGTAGGCTCTTTGGTAAGGATACGGAAAATTTGGATTAAGTTACTTGACTTGAGCAAATAGAATTTAAGTACACAGACTTGCAACTCACCAACCCAATTTCTATCATAATTAAAAATCATTATTTCAAGATATTTTCTTTTTCAACTCAACTCCACCATTTTTCTCCATTTTTTGATTCTTAGGCCTTTTTGCCTTATTTTCTTTTTCTTTAGCCTCAAGCTCTCTATTTTTCAAAATTTCTAGAATTTTCCCTTTTTTCTTTCTTTTGCTCGATTTTTCTCTTTCTTTTTCAGAGATTTTTCTTTTCTTTTTTCAAGCTTCATTATTCTTTCATTACCTAGCACTGCACATCCCTTATTCTTTTGCCAACTTTCTTTCTTTTTCACAATTTCACCACATCTCCCCCAAACTATTCATCTTCTATAAGCTCAAGTAGTGTTTAGGGATAAAAAAATCATCTTTCAATTTTAAAAATCAAAATGTGGTTAACAATAAAATGTTAAGGCTCAAAGTGGCTAACTAGGAAATAATGAGTTCATAGGTAGGTTGTTTAGGATAAGTAGGCTAAAAAGATGGACTTAAATCATTTTAAAAAATTGCACACACACATGGCTTCAATGAAGATACCAAAGCAAGTTCTAGAATTCTAACATTCATAAATGACACATTCAAGAAAAAATAAGATTGCATAATATGAAAGTAGTTATAGGCACAAAAGCTCACATGCTTATTTTTCGCATCATGCTCAAATACCCAATTTTCACAATCAATTCCAAACAAATTCACGACATCGCCTCAACAATTCATCATATTATTCACAAAATTATTTCATCTCATAAAATCAAATTCTCATAGGAAAATCATGCGGAAGCTTTTTTGTAATTTTTTTTGAATTTGTTTTTGATCCCAAATCACACAAAAGCAATTAAATATGCTAAAGCGATAAACATGCTAATAAAAACAAAATAAATCAAACATATTTTTTTTGAAATTTTTTTATGCAATTTTTATATGCTCTACATGCAATCCTAAATGCAATGCAAAATGCAACAGTACTTAATTACACATTCTTGACAAACCCCCAAACTTAAAATATGATTCGTCCCAAATATAAGAGAAAATTATCAGAAGAAAGCCGAATGCGTAAAAAGTACTTACCAAATCACTATGGTGGTGGAGGTGGAGGTAGTGGTCATGTGAGATGTGCCACTGATCCATACGAGACATCATCTCGTACATGTATTGCTGCTGCTGGGTGATGGCGTCAAACCTTTGTAAATACTCAGTATGATACTCATCAATTGTCACCGTCAACTGATAAGTATCATATAATAACTTGCCCACATCGGCTCCCACCCTTTGAAGCCTATCACTCATGTTCCTTGGCCGGTTACCCCCTTGTCTAGAGGATTCTGGTATATCCATTCCTTGCATAGGCTCATCTTGCTCCTCCTGAGCAGCAGTCCCCTGATCACCTCTCATCAACCAATTATTCCTATTTCCAATGGATGTAGCAGTCGGGTTTGGGAGCATAACTCTAGTTTGATCCGCATGGTTCAACCAATGATCACGCCCATCAAATTAAATCATCTTCATGGTGGATAAAACAGTCATATCAATCAATTTTGGTCCATCGGCTTCCGCATACCCGTCAAAGCTCAAGTTGAAGTGCTCGGCTATAAGAGTAATAAGCCTACCAATACAAATTCCATTCCCCTTTCTTGCTTCCTCACACTATCAAATTGTCATGCTATCATAGCCCCAATGTTTAGCACCACCTCCATCCCGAAGCCATTCACCAAATAATAAACAACTCATCTACACGTGAGACCCCTTTGATATCTTGCCTCGCGAACACCATTTTCGCTAAAGTACGTTGTACATAGCGAAATATGGGTCCCGAATGCTAGATGCCTTCGAGGTACCCAGTGCATAAACCCGTTTTCCCTTTATCTCTCTCTAAAATCTATCCTTATCAAATTCTTCATGTTCCTCCACCCCATAAGCCGGAGTTCTATAAATTGCATCCAAATTATCAATTGATAACTCCCTTGGCTGATTGGCTAAATGGAACCTAATCCCCACCAATTCCATTTATGGACTACTAATTCAAAACTACTCCAAGAATTCAAGCTTATAAATCAAATATGTAGTCCAACGCCCATTCAACAATTCATGCCAATCTATACACCCACATAAAGCACAAAAATCCTCCAACAAACCCAAATTAGCGAGAGTATATTCATCGGGATACCTTGTAGAAATTATGGTCGGAAATAGAGCACCGCCCATCGAGTCTGGTGTATTTCAGCCGGCATGACTACATTGGAGAACTTTGGTTGATCGACCGCATACTCCGGTTGGGGCTCAGTCCGGGCTCCGATGTTGGCTCCCTTCTCCTCCTTGTATTCCTCCTAGTTCCTCTTTTTCCCCCTCTAGAAGCCATAGAAATCAAGGTTTGAAGTTTATAAAATCTGAAATTTGAAGATTGAAAATCCCCAGATTTGAAGGAGAACTTGTGAAAGATTGAGAAATTGGAAGAATTTAGGAGATGATGAAGAATGAAGAATTTGTGTTTGTGGTGTAAGATTTGAAATTAAATTTGGAGATGGGTTTGGGTATTTGAGAGAGTATTTTCGAATTATAGGTTTTGGGTAGGAGAAAGTGAGATAAAAATTGAGTGTTTGAAGTTAAAAAGGGGAAGAGATTCGACTAACTCATTTCACACGGCCCGTGTGCGAGTTACACGATAGGGCTGTACGGCCCTGGGCTGATTTCAGCTGTCTGCTGCATTTTCCCACACGACCATGTGGATGTCACAAGGCCTGGCTGTGTGACTTGTCTCTGTGGCACGATCGCACGGTCCTTGTGGGTTGTTCACACGGTTGTGTGATCTGATTTTTCCTTTTTTGAATAAAACCTGGAGTTTGCTGTGACGCCTCCTACAAACTAACTCACAAACCAAACAAAACTAAAAATTATGTTAATACTAAAATTAAATGTAATTAAAAATCAAATTAAGTGAAGGTGATCAAAATAAAAATAAACAAATGGAAATAAGAAGTAATTTGGGTTGCCTCCCATAATGCGCTATGTTTTACGTCTTCAGCCAGACTTTAGATTTCTAGTTTCACTGTCGCTGAATTGTGTTGTTTGAAATCTTTGAGCCCTTGTAATCTGTACCATCCATCAGACTAATGGCGTTGCATTGTTCTCTCGGATTAAGTTTAGTATCACTCGGCAATTTGCCCTTTTGATGTTGGCTTCCCACTGCAGTAGCGATTTGGGCTACTTGTGTTTCCAAGGATTTTAGTATTACATTTACATTCGTGTTCAACTGAGTGACTTGTTCCTCAATCCTATCTATGTTCGCTTCATCCTTATTTAGTCTAGCTCTAGTTTCTCTGATAAACGAGGATAACATCTCCTCCACATATGCTTTCTTGTCACTTGACTCCGCTCTGCCTTGATTACCAACATTAAATTCTGGAGGTGGCTGCAAAATGTTTTGTTATTCACATATGAAAATTTCTCATGGTTTCGCCGCCCCAGATGATAGTAATTGGGTGTCTGGTTATTTCTTTAGTTGTTGTTGAAGTTCCTCTGTTCCACAAAATTAGCTTCTTCTTCAATAACAGTAGGATCTCTAGGAGCCACTTGCTGCATCGCATCCAGTTTCATATTCAACACGAATAACTGTTCTATGAGCATGGCAACTTTCTCATCCTGAACCTCTGCCACACATCGAACATTGGATCTCTTGTATGTCCACTGGTAACTATTATTCGCCATCTCCTCTGACAGTTCTAGTGCCTCATTGGGATATTTCCCTAGCAGTGCACCTCTAGATGCAACATCTATAATAGTTCTCGTGTTGCCACTTAAACTAAAATAAAAATATGTAACCTATTTGTAACTGGGATATCCATGTTGAGGGCACTTCTTTAGTAATTCTCTAAATCTATCCCATGTATATGGCTCTGCATCTAACTGCCTAAACTGCGCGATTTCAGATTTCAATTGCACCATTTTACTAGTCGGAAAGTACTTGGCTAGAAACTGCTGACTTAGTTCAACCTAATCTGATGTGGGCGGTGTCAAAGAGCATAACCATCCCTTAGCCTTATCGCGTAGAGAGAATCCGAAAAGGTGGTATCCACTTCAGAAACGCCATTATATTAACAGTATCGCAGATTTCTAAAAATTGCGCCAGATGCACGTTTGGATCTTGAACGACTCTACCCTCAAACTGGTTCTGTGAAACCATTTGGATTCAATGCATGTTTTAGTCCAAAGTTGTTTTCATTGATCGACAGACGGGCCACACCCTCATAAGTCCGACTAACTTCTGGTTGGAAGTAATCCCTAACTGCCCTTCTGGTGGGCTTTTCCACAATTTCGTCCTGTCCGTCCACCCTAACTAGGTGTTCGTCATTGTTCCTGTTATTCACGCCATTTTTATTATTCCCATTAGCCATTGCTTTAGATATTTTCCTTAATTGTTCTGTTGTCTTCTCGATTTCCAAATCAACGGATATTGGCTGGGCAGATCTGGAATGCGTGATCATGCATTATCTGCACTCAACAAAAACAATGTCAGAACCAAAGAAGTTAAAATTATTTACAAAAATAAAAAAAAGAAAAATACTTGCAAAAACTAAAAAAAATGAAATTATTTACAAATTTTTCTTGCTTCAGTTAAGATTAACCACTTATTACTATATCTAAGAAGAATCTTTCAATCCCCAACCGGTGCCAAAAATTTGTTTGCCAAAAACTTGATCGCGATACTGCAAGGGTACATCGTAGTTTATAGAATAATAGCAAGCAAGGTCGTATTCCTTAGAGTTTGCATACGAAATACTTAGTCTATAATAACATCGTATTCCAATTTTATTAAAGCGACCGAAAATCACAAGTTTTATAAATCCTAAATTAAAAAATAAAAATAAAAGAAATAAATTTATAAAAACCCGAACTCCACAAGTCTTTTCAACAAATACGAAAGCAAGCCTAGGCACATAATCTAACAATGCTTCTTCAATATTAAATCCAATCAATGTTTATCAAAACCAATTCATGTATTTCTATGGGTTCAATTTCTAAACTAGTTTATTCCCCCTTCCGGGTGGCGCACAAACAGTAGATTAATAACAATTGAGGTGTCCCGATGCATCACAATTATTATTAACTACCAAAACATCTTTGAATTGAAGTACTTCCCACAAACAGATGTAGTCTCCCGATGCATTACCCTGTTTATGTCTGAACCCGATTTCCGTCTTTGATAGAACTCATCCCCCAGATTATGGACTAACAAATATTACATGCAAATTACTGGACAAATAATCTACAAGGATTAAGCACGCGAATTCGTATAATAGAACACATAAATCAATTAAGAAAACAATCAATATAGATTTATCATGAATCCACAACTTTTGATTATGCCCTAGGATCAGAAAGTTTAGCACAACATATTTGATAACAAATTCATAGACAAACTTGAAACCAAATAGTTTGACATCGTTTAAGTACAAGCAAGATATCTAAACTAAGAAAAAAACCCATTTTGTCAGGATGGATCCTCTTTTCAAGCCTTTAAAACTCTTGTGCTTCTATTGTTGCGAAAAGCCTTGTGGTGTTCTTTGTAGCTTTGCCTCCTCTCTTAGAAGACCTTTGATTTGTTTAACCCTATGTATTTTGATGTGTTGTATGTTGTATGAATAATGTAAGATGTTCTTAATTCATGCAGGTCTTGGTCCCTTTATATAGGTGCTTTGAGAGATCACTGGTAGAGTTCTGACAGGAAAAGGACAATAAAATCTAGCAAAAAAAAAAAAAAACTGCAAGGGATGTGTGCAAGCCACACGGCCTGACTGTGTAACATGTTTTTGCCTCTATTTTTCTCTCAAACACTTCAGACGGTCTTGTCATCTTCACAGGGTCCGGTCGTGTAACATGTGTCGGAAAATTAAGTCGCATGAACGTGTAAAAACCACACGGTGTCGACTCACACGGTTGTGAGAGCTTCACACGAGCTAACCGTGTGACTTGTTTATGTCTGTTTTCTTCGTTTCTCCGATCTTTTTTGCACTTTCATTCTTGTTCGGGTCTTCCAACTGATATCTTTCCATTTAAGCTACGTTTCCTGTAAAAAGTTACAAGAATACGCTGTATCATGCCCTTCTAAGGAAACCAAGTAAAATACACTAAATGTGTGTGCCAATGCATAGATTATATATCATTTTAAGCCCTTAAATGCACATAAATTTTACACATATTAAAATCTCCCAAGATGCCCTCCTCTCTCAGAAGACCTTTGATTTGTGTAACCATATGTATTTTTGATGTGTTGTATGTTGTATGAATGATGTAAGATGTTCTTAATTCATGCAGGCCTTGGTCCCCTTATATAGGTACTTTGAGAGATCACTAGTAGAGTTCTGACGAGAAAAGGACAATAAAATCTGGTAAAAATGAATTGCACGACCCATGTGCAAGCCACATGGTCTGATCGTGTAACATGTTTTTATCTCTGTTTTTCGCCCAAACACTTCACACGGTCATGTCATCTTCACACGGTTCGGTCGTGTAACATGTCTCTAAAAATTAAGTCGCACAAATGTGTAAAAACCACACGGTGGCAACTCACGGCCATGTGAGCTTCACACGGGCTGACCGTGTGACATGTTTCTATCCATTTTCTTCATTTCTTCGATCTTCTCTTCACACTCTTCAATTTTGTCCGGGCCTTCCAACTGATATATTTCCATTTAAGCTTCGTTTCCTATAAAAAGTTACAAGAATACGCAGTATCTACCCTTCTAAGGAAACCAAGTAAAAAAACACTTAATATGCGTGCAAATGCATCAATTATATATTGTTTTAAGCCCTTAAATGCACGTATATTTTCCACATATCAAAATATTCAAGGCTAACCTTTCAGGCGCTCTGAAGCAAGCTCGTGCAAAGAAGACTGCTACATCTTAGGGGGAATGAACTTAGCATGTCCCTGAGGACACATCTGCTTCCGTTGAAGCTCCCTCATCTAAACCTGCTGAAATTCCCTCTCCTGTGGAAATAAAGTAGAGAATAGCTACGCCTCGCAAGCCAGCTGGTAAGAAGTAGAAGATAGGACAGTCAGCCTTCACGACAGAGGAACCAGAACAGGTTGGGGCTGAAGTTTCCCTGGATAGGAGGACCAGGATGAGACTTGTGAAGGTAACTGTGAAAGCAGTTGAGCGAGTCAGACCGCCACGATTGAGACCAGGAAAGTTGTCGTTTGCCGAGCGTGAGAAATCAAAAGATGGTGATGGTGAACAAAGCACTGCTCAAGAAACTCGATCAGTTGTCCCACCACATACATCTGAACAAGACACAACTGATACACCTACAGATGAACAAGAAGCAGCTGACACAATCAAATATAAGTCAGTTGTTCCTGAAAAAGACACAGCTGATACAATTAAAGGTGTAGCTGAACAAGACACAACTGATGCAATCAAATATGATTCAGCTGTTATACCTCAGACTAATGTTGATGTTGCTGAGGTAGGAAAGGCTACTGAAGATCTAATGCAAGAAGAAGATGATGATGAGGTTCGTCTAGAATCCACAACATATCCAAATATTTAGATATGGTTGTAGGTCCCAAGGGGTGATGTGTAAAGTTTAGAAGGGGGAGGGGGTTTGAATAAACTTTATCAACTTTTCGATATTAGTCCTTTTAAATAATTTCAGATGTAACTCAAGTCAGCTAAGTCCTTAAGGAACATCTAGGTTAACTTACATAGCAAAGATACCCACTCAACAGACTCGACTGAGCTGTTGATAGTATAACTTAGTTGTTTTCAGCTAACACTTAGAAATGCAGTTGACATGGTTTTACCAGCGGAAGACTTTTCACCCTTAGAGTTTTAAGTATGTTTTTCAACCCTTGTTTTAGCAATATTATTATCAGCAGACTTAAGCAATTTTAACTTATCACCATATATGAAAATAGTGCAAGAAATAAAGTGTGCTGAAAAGTACATAGATACAAGCAATTTTTATTGTGGTTCGAGGATGGGGTAATTCCTCTAGCCCACTCTTCTCAAACTCCTAGAAGAATCCACTAGGTAACTTGACTTGGTTACAAAGTAGTTAACAGTCCAAGTCAGCTTTGATCATACAGCCTGCTGCTCCTGGGACTCAACTTGTTCACAAGATGGTTGTCGTGTTACTTTAGCTCCCTTCAAACCTTTGGACTTGATCACGTAGCCCTCCAACATGTTCAAAGCTCTGGTTTGATGGAACCTCACTACTTCTCCTTCAACCATATAGAGTAGACCCCTTTGTTCTTGAAAATAATTTTTCCTCTTCAACTGATGAAGTTGTCTTTCCTTCACTAAGTGTGTTGGATTGATTTCCTTTGAGTTTAGGCTTGAGGATTTCTTTGAAAGCTTGAGAGATGTTTGCAGGTTATTGCTTGAATGCTTGTATACTTGTGTTAAACTTGGTAACCTTCTCTCAATTGATTCCTCATCCTTTTATAGTGCACATTTGAAAATATGTCCGTTGAAGAGATAGACACATTTTTCAAATCACACTCCGAGGTTGTTGGCTTGTCTTGTCTTGCAGCATTGATGGAGACCATACGTTGAACATAAAGAATGATTGTATAATATGTCATTTTATTGAACATATCATTCTTTTCACTTTACAACGCTTCTACAATGTATAAACCTATACAAGGTATCAGAGCTATATAAACATTACATGTAACAGAGAATCCACAATTTGAATAAGAGAATTTATGTATAATAAGATACATACATTGTACTTACAAGTATGTGTATATACAGTTAAGTATAATACAACATAAAGGGTTCAGCTGTCTTCAACGCCTCATCTGCTTCCTTCTTCTCTCAGCATCCTCTTAAGCTCTTCTGCGATCCTCTTCAGCTCTTCGCCTCTTTTTACCTTCTTCCTCCATTTTCTTTCTTTCATAGGCTCTTCTTCCAGCAGGGTAATCCCGTCTCTGCCTTTCCTCCCATTCACGGTTGAGCCATATGTTTTCCACTTCTTGCTTCTTCCTTGCTTCTTCATTCTTTTTTTCCATCTCTATGTTGGAAATTTCATCTAGCCCAGCCCAGTAGATCAGCCCTTTCTTTTGGGGATCCACATAATGAACATATTTAGGCCTTGGCTATGATGGAGTACCTCAGCCTCTTCCACCACTGTCGTGTCTTCCCTATCCCCTTTGTGACTCAGCTTCTCCTCTTGGATTGTACTGTACGGGTGCCTTAATAGTCTGCTGACTACTTGAACTTTGTTGCATCTCAGTTGATTTGCACAATTCTAATCCCTTCTGCCACGCCCGAGGCAGATCCACCTAAAAATCCGAGGTAGTTTGAAAGTCATGTTCGATCCTCCGTCGGGAAAAATCCTCTAGGGGATGCTAATCCTCAAAAGTCCAGTTTGAAATTCTTTCAAATTTTCAATCCTTCTTTCTTGTTTTCGCGCCTACCTTCTCAAAGTCCGTCGTGGGAACTTTTTGAAGCTAAAACTTTCACTTCAATTGATAGTTCTTGAGGCGGTGGACTTAATCCTCAAAAGTCCAGGCGTTTGCAAGCAAAATTTTCAAAGGGGCTTCTTCAAACTTTGCTTTCAATCTTCCCCCTTTTTGGCATTTTCAATCCTTCCTTGCTTCTTATTGCTCATGCCCATCTTATCATGACCGTGGAATTCTCAAAGTCAGCTTGAGGGGCTTCGATTCACCGCCATCGACATCTCTATTTGAACACCATTAAAGTAGCTCCATGTTGTGCCTTCAACAACTCCATGTCCTGTCTTGTGCAACTGATATATCCAGAAGATGACATCCCTCTGTCTCTACTGGAATTTGGCGTTCTCTGCACTCCATGTTACCATCTTGACAAATAGAGATTTAAAATAAGTAACTTGGTCACGCCTCAGTGCCTTCGTCTGTGCTGTCCATTCCATTATTCTCAAAACTATTCCTTAGATGTCTCTTGTGATGTTAGCATCTCTGTTGTCACTGTTGGTTGAGTGCTGCGAATCCCTTTTCTATGTTTTCCATTTCATTGCAAATGGCTTTGAAGGCTTTTGTGAAGTCGGTTGCATCAGCGGACTACTCTTCAAGCCACACAACATCAAATTCGAAACCAAACGGTATCATTGTGTAGTCATCAGGTGTACCAATTTCTTCAGCTGGGACTTGGATAGTATATCTGGCTCTCTCAGCAGCTGACTCTGCTTCCAAAGGGACTTCTGCCTAGAAAGGGAAGTATTCAGCGAATAGGTCCTTAGGGAATATATGAATCTCTCCCCCTCCTGCTTTTGGAGCTTTATCCTTTCCCTTCAAAAGTTATTCAGCTTTTTGTGCCTCATCTATCTCAGCATCATCGGCAATTTCTGCAGCTGCATCACCCAGATGAGCTGACTGACCATCAGCTGTCTTAACAGCTTCATTGGCTTCAGTTGGTTCTTCCATTTGAGTAGTCTGTTCCTCAGCTGATTTATCAGCATCATGGGAAGGTGATGGCACTATAGGTGGTGGGCCATCAACCAAAGTAAAGTTTACAAGGGTAGCATTGCCACTAGCTTTGCCCTTTCTTTGTGCCAAGGTCTTCTCAGCAGTTGTCCCGTCTTGAGATTTTTTTATGGGACTGGACTTTGTTTCGTCACCGTCTGCAAAAATTCAACATTAACGCGTTCCTCTGAGTCATGAAGGATACTAATAGCTTCTTCTTGCATTGACTCTACTTGAGGGGCAGACACTACTTCTACCCTTGTTTACTCATGAAAGTCGCAACCTCCATTGGGCCTCCTTTACCCTTATCACTCTTAACCACTGATGGGCCTTCTATATTCCCTTTTGCAGTCTTAACTGCAACAAGGTCTTCTGCAATCCCTTCACCAGACTGAGCTGCGTTAATGTCTTCTGTGGCATCCTTTGAGGTCTCAACCTCGCGGATTGCACTTTCAGAGCTAGGAGTCTCAACTCCTTTAGCCTCAGTTCCATCATTTGCCTTGGCTGCATCAGCAGCTTCATCGGCCTGCCGTGCAGCTAGGATTTCAGCTGAGATAGTTGAAACCGTCCGAGCCTTATTAACCTACTGATGTAAATTTGATTTCTCACCTTTGCCTCAAATCTTCTTTTGGGTGTTGTCTCCCACAACCTTCTCCGACCCGATTGTGGTGGTTTGAGTTTTCCCCTCAGCTGGCGTACCAGCTGAGTCTCGAACAATGGGGTCACTTGAATCCTGAGACTCGGCTTCTTGTCTAGATGAGTGAGAAGCCGATAGGGTAGGTGTCTCAATGCCTTCTTCAGGGATAGGCTTGGCTACGGTGCCCTTCTTCAGGGATATCTTGTTTCCCCGAGTGCACTGGGGAAGTGGTGGCTTCAATCACCCTCACCATTTCCAAAATGTGTGGGCTAGGAGAGATTAGAATCGAAGATGACTCTCTTGGGCCCATTCGCAATTGCTTTTCATGCAGCTCTTTGGACTATTGGATAGCTTGCCTCGATTCGATCCTCTTTCATCGCATCAAGTATGGTCCAATTCTTCCACATCATCATATCGGGCTGGCGGTGGCTCGAGGCATGTCCAGGGGCATCTGTGAAGATGTACAAATGAGGCTTCCCGATTCAGCAATAGTCTTAGTCTTTTCAATGGCTTTAAACCTTTCATTCTCCTTTCTGTCAAACAAGATGTCAGTTCAGTTGCTTTTATCTAGAGTCTTGTACACTGACGTTCCCCAAAAATTCTAAGAGGTATTCTTCCTCCTTGATGAATTTCGGGCTTTTTAATTGGTGGCTAGCCAAACTCAACTTCCAGGCGTTCTAAATTCTAAGCATCTCATGTATGTCTGGACATGCAGGAGACAACATCACAAGGCCATCATCCTCCCGCATGGGCTCAAGGGGAGCCCTCTCCTCCTCAGCTATTCGAGCATCCATCTGAGGGGAGCGAATAACTAACTCATTGCTCTGGTCAGCTGTTCCAACACCTTTTTCTTCAGCTATCTCCTGGACAACTGTCTCATCTAAACTCTGTTGATCTCGACCATCAGTCTCTTCTACTCTCTGTCGTTCGCCAACATCAGTCTCCTGTTCTTTCTAAGTGGTCTCCACACCACTCTTCTCTTGCACAGACTGTTGTTATTCTTCAGTAGTCTTCTTCACAACATATGGGCTAGACTCAGCTGACTTAACCAAAACGGATTGTCTCACCAATCGCCTTCTCTTGGTCTTAACTAGTGGAACTTCGGGTTCCACTTTCTCAAGTTCTTCAAATGTAAACGTTGATTCTCCCACCTTCAGCTTCTTGGTTGCAGCTGGCTTCCGCAGCACAGCTGAGTGTTTCTTCTTCATGACTGGAGAAGGTGCAAGGGATTCCTTCTCACTCTCGGCTGCTGGGGCAGGTGCAAGGTGTTCCACGACTGCAAGGGCAGGTGCCGACTTCACTGTAGGAGCTTTCTTCTTCTGCACAGGCTTCGGAGATGGAGCCTTAGCAGTTGCAGAAGTGTCCTCCGGGACAGGGTCAACTGACTCCCCTTCACTAGTACCAGCTTTACGTGCATGGGCTTGCCTCTGAGCAGTTGAGATGTTGGCCCTTAACATCTTCTTGTTTACGTGGAAGGGTTTCCCATTCCTTAGAGGAATGCCCTTCACCTCCATCAAGTGGCCTATCACCAGGCCATATCCCAGCGAGCTCACGAACATACCTGCATCTTTTATGATATTGTTCATCATATTCTGGAAAATTCTGCTGAAGATTAACTCAGCCCAGTTCACCTTTTTCTACTCCATTATAGCAGCCATCACTTTCAACTTAGTCCTTGACAACTATTTGAAAATGCCAAACTTCATATCGACGCATTTGGCTACCACGTCCATGAGTTTTTGGTAGTCCTCCTTGATAAGAGACTTCTTGGCTGTATAGACAGCCTTTGCAGCAGACTCTGGCTTGGAAATCTCCTTCCACGCTGCAGCTAGATTAATATATTTCTCTGTGATCTTCTTCAACCCAGATAAAGGCAGATAACAGGCTTCAACTAAGTCCACAACAGTTATTTTGATGTCCTTGTTGTGGACGGAATAACGGATTTCACCATTGTGAACCTCAGTGTCCACATAAAACATCGTCACCTCCTCCAAGTAGGTGTGCGAGAACTCCATAGAGAGAAACTCCCTCAGATCGGATTTCTCTAGTTTCTGAGTGATCTTTCGGGCGAGAGCTTTGTCAACTCCTTAATTAATTAAACCTTCAAAATCCATCGTAGCACCGGAGTGGATCTTGTTAACGATCTTCACATAGTCATATGTAGGTGCCATTTCTGAAATCGGAACTTGATATTCGAACAAGAAAAGATTAGGGTTTTTGCTTAAGGTTGCAGAGAAAAGTTCTTTTGCTTGAGAGAGACGATTGCTTTGTGAGGAGAGAGAAAATGGATTTTGAGTATATATGGGATATGAGAGAATGGTTTTTTGAATTCAAAAAGTTTGAAAATGATCAACGGTTGAGATTAAGTCTTGAAACCACATTATTTTCCCCGCATTAAATGCAACAACATTTATATCCAATTATAGATAAAATATGTACAGACTTTTTACGGAAAATGAAACTTTGCTGATTTCCAATTATCTCTTCTTTGACTCTGCCAACTAAGTCTTCTAAGCCTTCGAACTCAGCTCAATCAATCCTAGCTCATCTTCAAATCTCGATTCATATAATGACTTAGTGAATATATCAGTTAACTACTTATCAGTTGATATATATTCCAAAGTGATGTCTTTCTTTTCAACAATTATCTCTTATAAAATGATATCTGACATCAATGTGCTTTGTTCTCGAATGCAATACTGGGTTCTGAGTTATTGTAATAGCACTTGTGTTATCAAACATAATGGGAATTTCTTTTTCTTCTATATCATGGTCTCTCGTTGTTGCCTCATTTATAACAATTGGGCACAATATCTACCTGCAGCTATGTACTCTGCTTTAGGTGTGGATGTAGCTATTGAATTTTGTTTCTTGCTAAACCAAGAAACTAATCTATTTCCAAGCATTTGACAGGTACATGCTGTACTTTTTCTGTCTACTCTACACCCAACATAGTTTGAGTCTGAGTAGCCAACTAGCTTGAATCCTCCATCATTTGGATACTATAAGCCAACTTCTAGGCATCCCTTCAAATACCTTAGGATTTTTTTGGTTGCAGTCATATGACTCTCTTTTGGTGCATATGGAAATCTGGCACATACACCTACATCAAAGGTGATGTCTGACCTACTTGCTGTTAAATAGATGAAAGGTCCAATAAACCTGGATCTATATCTAGTTTGATCTACAACTTTGCCATTTGCATTCATGTCCATCTTGACTGATGTATTCATGGGAATCCTCACTGATGACTTCTCTTCCATACCAAATTTCTTCATTAAATCTCTGGTATATTTGGTTTGACTTATGAAGGTTCCATCCTTCATTTGCTTGACTTGAAGACCTGGGAAGAAAGTCAGCTCTCCCATCATACTCATTTCAAACTTTCCTTGCATGAGCTTTGAAAATTTGTCACACATCTCTTTGTTTGTGGATCCAAAGATAATGTCACAAACATAAATTTGAACAAGCAGTATACTCTACCCATATTGAATTCTGAAGAGTGTTCTATCAACCTTGCCTTTGGTAAATTTATTGTCAATAAGAAACTGAGGAAATGTGTCATACCAGGCTCTTGGTGCTTGTTTCAATCTATACAATGCCTTCTTGAGCTTGTAGACATTATCTCCAACAGTTTTCTACTTAAAACCTAGAGGTTTCGCCACATAGACTTTTTCTTCCAAAAATCCATTCAAAATGCACTCTTCACATTCACTTGATAAACAAAGTGAAGTTCTTGTGTGTAGCATAAACAAGAAACATCCTACTTGCTTCCAATCTAGCAACAGGTGCAAAGGTTTCATCAAAATCTATACCTTCGTCTTGGCAATACCCTTTGGCTACCAATCTTGCTTTGTTTCTTACTACAAATCCCTCTTCATTCATGTTGTGTCTAAATAACCAATTAGTACCAATAACATTTTGGTGGGTAGGACTTTGAACTAATTCCCAAACCTTGTTTCTTTCAAACTGATTCAGCTCTTCATGTATAGCTAGAATCCAATGTGTCTCATCCAATGCTTGTGACACATCTTTAGGCTATATTTAGGAAATGAAACAAGTGAACATAGCTTCATGTTGAGTCCTGGATCTAGTTCTTACTCAATCTCTAACATCTCCAATAATTAACTCAGGTGGATGGTCTTTCAGCCATCTCACATCTGGTTGGAGTAAGTCTGCTAGGTTCAGTCGTCTCGCAGCTAAGTTGTCTTGTACAACTTCCTCATCATCATTCAGCTGCAGACCTTCCAGCTGCCTCTGAGATTCAGCTATCTCATCTTCATCAGGGTTGAGTCCTCTTATATCTACTTCAGCATAAGGACTCTTATGAACAGTTGGCTGATTCTTCTTATAGGTATTAAGGGGTGATGTGTAAAGTTTAGAAGGGGGTGGGGGTTGAATAAACTTTACCAACTTTTCGATCTTCGTCTTTTTAAATAATTTTCAGAGTTAACTCAAGTCAGCTATGTCCTTGAGGGACAACTAGGTTGGCTTACACAACAAAGTTACCCACTCAGTAGACTCGACTGAGTTGTTGATGGTATAACTTAGCTATTTTCAGCTAACACTTAGAAATGCAGTTGACTTGGTTTTACCAGCGGAAGACTTTTAACCCTTAGAGTTTTAAGTACGTTTTTCAACACTTGTTTTAGCAATGTTATTTTCAGCAGACCAAAGCAGTTTTAACTTATCAGTAGATATGAAAATAGTGCAAGAAATAAAATGTGCTGAAAAATAAATAGACAAAAGAAATTTTTATAGTTACTTTAGCTCCCTTCAAACCTTTGGACTTGATCATGTCGCCCTCCAACAGGTTCAAAGCTCTAGTTCAGTGGAACCTCACTACTTCTCCTTCAACCTTGGAGAGTAGACCCCTTTGTTCTTGAAAACAATTTTTCCTCTTCAACTAATGAAGTTGTCTTTCCTTCACTGAGTGTGATTGATCGATTTCCTTCGAGTTTAGGCTTGAGGATTTCTTTGAAAGCTTGACTGATGTTTGCAGGTTATTGCTTGAATGCTTGTATGGTTGTGCTAAACTTGGTAACCTTCTCTCAAATGATTCCTGAGCCTTTTATAGTGCATATTTGAAAATATGTCCATTGAAGAGATAGATATATTTTTCAAATCACACTAGTAGGTTGTTGGATTGTCTTGAATTGCAACATTGATGGAGACTATACGTTGAATTTAATGCTCTGCAGCCTTTCCTTAAGCTCTGCAGAATTTCAGGTGCTTCCCATTGGTCCCTTTCTTTTTACACACTTTCAGCAAAACAACTTTATTGTTGGTAGCCTGACATATGCCTATTTCCAGTAAAACCTTTATTTGTCTTGACAACAGATCTCTTTCGGCTTTCTCGAGTCATGTTTGTTGCATACCCCTTTGACATTCTATTCCAATCATCTTGGAATGACTTTGCTGTCAGTCAGCTGACTGAGATAGCTTTTCTGTCACTTGACTGATTCTTCACTTCACTTCACTTCACTCAGCTGCCACACACTGGTCTTCACTTTAATCTTCAGTCGAGTCTTGTAATATTCAACTTGGCTGACTTTAACTCAGCTCATACAACCGATCTATTACAAGTTGAATTATATTTGAAATGGGGTGCTAACTTTCTAATCTATGTTTTACAAGGTATCATCAAAATCAATACATAAATTTTCCCAACGACAGTTGCGCGCATGGAGTGTTTGGAAGTTGAGTGCCAGTATAATTTGATTTGCAAGAAAACGACTGCATTTTGTCACTTAGCTCTTAAATAACTCAGCTTTCTTCTCACATAATAAGTACTTCCGTCATTACCTAACTCTGGTGACTAGCCGTCTTGACTGTTTCACTTTACTGAAAAATGGAACTTTGCTTATTTCCAGTTCTCTATTCTTCGACTCCACTAATTGAGTCATCTAAGCCTCCTAACTCAGCTCAATCAATCCTAGCTCATCTTCAAATCGCGATTCACATAATGGCTTAGTGAATATATCAGTTAACTGCTTATCAGTTGATATATATTCCAAAGTGGTGTCTTTTTTTCAACATGATCTCTTATAAAATGACATCTGACATCAATGTGCTTGGTTCTTGAATGCAATACTGGGTTCTGAGTTATTGCAATAGCACTTGTGTTATCACACATAATTGGAATCTCTTTTTCTTCTATATCATAGTCTCTCAGTTGTTGCCTCATCCATAACACTTGGTCACAACAGCTGCCTGCAGTTATGTACTCTGCTTTTGTTGTGGATGTAGCTATTGATTTTTCTTTCTTGCTAAACCAAGAAACTAATCTATTTCCAGGCATTTGACAGTACCTGATGTACTTTTTCTTTCTACTCTACATCCAACATAGTCTGAGTCTGAGTAGCCAACTAGCTTGAATCCTCCATCCTTTGGATACCATAAGCCAACTTCTAGGCATCCCTTCAAATACCTTAGGATTCTTTTGGCTGCAGTCATATGACTCTCTTTTGGTGCTGATGGAAATCTGTTTTGATCTACAGCTTTGCCATTTGCATCCATGTCCATCTTGACTAATGTATTCATGGGAATCCTCATTGATGACTTTTCTTCCATACCAAATTTCTTCATTAAATCTCTGGTATATTTGGTTTGACTTATGAAGGTTCCATCCTTCATTTGCTTGACTTGAAGACCTGGGAAGAAAGTCAGCTCTCCCATCATACTCATTTTAAACTTTCCTTGCATGAGCTTTGAAAATTTGTCACACAGCTCTTTGTTTGTAGATCCAAAGATAATGTCGCCCACATAAATTTGAACAAGCAGTATACTCTCCCTATATTGAATTCTGAAGAGTGTTCTATCAACCTTGACTTTGGTAAATCCAATGTCAATAAGAAACTGAGGCAATGTGTCATGCCAGGATCTTGGTGCTTGTTTCAATCCAATATCTCTAATAGTTTTCTGCTCAAACCCTGGAGGTTTCTCCACATAGACTTCTTCCAAAAATCCATTCAAAAATACACTCTTCACATCAATTTGATAAACAGTGAAGTTCTTGTGTGTAGCATAAACAAGAAATATCCTATTTGCTTCGAATCTATCAACATGTGCAAACGTTTCACCAAAATCTATACCTTCCTCTTGGCAATACCCTTTGGCTACGAATCTTGCTTTGTTTCTTACTACAAATCCCTCTTCGTTCATGTTGTTTCTAAGTACCCAATTAGTACCAATAACATTTTGGTGGGTAGGCCTTTGAACTAATTCTCGAACCTTGTTTCTTTCAAACTGATTCAACTCTTCATGTATAGCTAGAATCTATGGATTCTCATCCAATGCTTGTGACACATCTTTAGGATCTATTTAGGAAATTAAACAAGTGAACATAGCTTCATTTATAGGAACCCTCCCATGAACTATCAACAAACTCCTAAGGGAAACATATCAAAAAGGCAGAAGCCTAAAGACAACTTTAGGTCATTCCCTAAGTATACACATCAACACATATATGCACCTAGATAAAATGCACACATATATGATGCACCTAGACACAAGGCACAGTTCCATCACAAGCACAAGAATGTTAATGCTCATTTGCACACTCACACACACAGACAAAAGAGACAATTATATGTTGCAAAAGCACCTAAGCAGTTTGCAAATATTCATTATGATTGTAGCACACAAAGGTGGTAACCTCTTAGAGTCAGGTCTTTTAGATATAGGTTGGTTGGATCACCATACAGTTTTAACCACTCAGGACCCACACAGATATGGGCACCTAAACCTTAATTTTATTTGATGTAGGTTCATATAAAATTTGAGTGTCAAGGAACCAGGTACATGCATAGCGATTGTTTTAGACATATGATTGGAACATAAATCATCTGTCAAATGTCAAAGAAGAAAAAGGAGCTAAATTCTGTTAGGAAATTTATTTATATAGATTTTGATGATGCTTAGAAAATTATGTATTAGGAGGTTGGCACCCCAATTTTATGTAATTTCTACTTATGTAATAGATGACTTAAGCTGACTCAAAACAACCAAGCAATCAATCAAAAGACTTGTTGAAGGCGTTCTAGAAGACTTGCAGCTGAGTAATTAAAGATTTAACAGACTCACAACTGAGTATCAAAGATTTTAGAAGACTTTCAGCAGAGTAATGTCAGTTAAGCCTAAAGCAGAAGACTGATAACATAGTTGAAACATAAGATCTTTCAGAAGACTTACAAGTCTGAAGACTTGAGATTCATTTAAGTGGGGTAAAGCAGCTGAAGGCTTAAGTCAATTGGAAAAGTTCCATTGCACTAAGTCCAATGAAGATTTTCAGTAAAGTACTCGAAGTATAGTGTTTGACCATAAAGGTGTTAGCAATTCAATGAAGGCAAAAAAGATACAAGCAATGGAAGAACACCTACAGACTGCCAGTTTCAGAAATGTGCAGAAGACAGAAGAATACAAGGAAAGGTCAACATCATGCTGCAAAGAAAGAGCAGGCCAACTGCCCAACGATGTGATTTGAATTTGTCTATCTGTGCAATGGACAAATTCAAATTTACACTATAAAAGCTGAGGAAATTTTCTAAGAGTAACATAGTGCAAAACAAGAAAACTCGAGCAAGCAAAAATCTGAAGAACAAACATTCTCTCTCAAGCCATAAACTGAAAATCCTTAAGCTTCATTCTAAGAACCTTATCATACACTCATTGTGGAAGATTAACTATGTTATTCATCAGTTGAGGAAGAAACTTGTGAAAACAAAACACGGGGTCTACATTGCCTTAAAGTGAATGGTTGGAGTAAGGTTCTTGTCGAACCAGAAACTGAAGTTGCAAGAGGGCAAGTCTTGCATCGACAGTGTAACGGCCCTTTTCTTGAGATTAATTTTATACTAAATAAATATATAAAATAACTTGGGATGTTACACCCAAAAAGCGAGTTTGCAAAAATAAATCATTTATGGTAATTTAATAATATGAAAAAATATAAATTTAATACTAAATGACAAATTTAATGTGGAAGCAAAATTTCATAATTAAATAAAAGAAAACATTATTTATTAAAGTAAGACAATGGAATTTTAACTAATAAATTAGTCGAATTTGTCCAAAATGGAATCTAGACTTAATAAGTCATATATTTATTTATTTATTTTATGAATTTGGAAAAAGGCCACATCATTCCACCTCTTCTTCGCCTTGCCAAGCTCCATCTAAAAAACATGAGAATACGATGGGGTGAGTAAAACAATTACTCAGTGGGAAATTGTATTTGTTCAAGCTAAATAAAATTTATGCATCACATTAACAAAAAACCTGCAGCATAATCATAGCATCTAACATCATTGAATCATCGATCATGTCATCCTGGAGTTCCTAGAACGATAAGCCCATGTAACTTGAATCTTGGAGTTCCTAGAGCATAAAACTCATGTAACTTGAATCTTGGAATCATAGAATTCATTGAGCGAAACTCACAAAAGACTGCATGTGCACTTTAAATATTAATGTAAACAGTCATAATATTTAATAAGAACGAATAGTAAAATTTCCCCACCTTGAAATAGAAGTAAGGATTTGATCCAAGTTGTATTCATATGCCCTTTGTCTTTAAATCTCTTCACTATCTTTTTTTCCTATCACGAAAATAATATGTTTTAGACACCCTAAATCTTAATATTCTAAGAATAATACTATAAGTCTTGTAAAGTATTAAGGAAAATATTATTAAATCTTGTAAAATATTAATACAAATATAGAATATATATATATATATACTGTGGATCCAAATAAATATTAAGAAAACAATATAGATATGTGTTGAAATTCTTTATAATCAATAAGTTTAGGCTTCAATTTCAATACATATCCAAACCACGAAATAAGAATTCTAAACAACACAAACATTAATTTATAATACTCTAAATTCTATTACACCACCAAGTACATACTCACAACATATATATATATATATATATATATATATATATATATATATATATATATATTACTGGTCACACGCACACAATATCTATAATAATCACTAACACATCATCACACATGCTACTACCATATATCAATACAAAACACACACCAACACTATTCTCTAGTACCAACAAGAACGCCAGAAGAAAACATTTTTGATAAGAAAAATAGGGGGTAGGTTCGGCTAGAAGATATTGAAGAATATAATGTACCTTTTGCCTAGTAATATTTCAACTTTAAGGATATTAAGTATATATATACACACACACACATACATACTCAGTGTTTAAGGTAAATTTTAATTTAGAAATTTATTTTGACTTAATTATACTATAACGACATAATTAATCAACAGTTGTTTTAGCTGAAATATTATTTAGTGTATGTATAGTAATTAATAACAATAAATGAACTCAAAAGGATGTATAGTTTAAGTTGTAGATTTGGTAACTGAAATCATAAATAGAAAAAAGTGATTAATATAAAATAAATATCAATCAGATATTGCTATAACATAAATATATATTTATATTATTATATTTATTATTATCGTTGTTAATAATAATAAAGCCATAAAAATATTTGGGTTATTATATTCTCCCCAACTTATAAAAATTTCGCCCTCGAAATTTAAGTTACTAACATCGTTTAAGAAATTCAGGGCACTTAGCCATTATCTCATCCTCCCTTTCCCAACTTGTCTCGTTTTATCCGTGACAACTCCATTGAACTTTAATAAGATTGATACCTTTATTTATTAAAGTGTGTGTCTTATGATCTAACACGGCTATTTTTACTTCTCCATAAGATAGTTTCTAGTAATTTCCAATTCTAAGTAGTTGGCAATGTGGCTCGGGTCGTGCACATATTGTTAGATAAATGTTTTTATTGTAATTTTGATCATTTTATTTTACTAAGTTTTCCACCAAAACAATGTCCCGAATGTTGTCCAAATTCTCCTAATCGATATAAATTATTTTTACTATTTTTTCGTACTATTTCTTGAAGTTTATTTTTGACAAAAATTGGACAACACTTCTATTTTGAGGTCAACCGATTGTCCTAGGGGCAACCCGTGCCTAAAGATTGATATTGGAAATAAAAAAATGAAATTGAATCAAAATCGGCTCAGGCCAACCGATCGACCGATGCCTGAGTCGAGTTAAAATGTTTAAAACCTTTATGTTTTAATTTATGAAGAGGCCAACCGGTCCACAAAGGGGTCGACCGGTCGAAAGCACTGTCGATCGGTCCAACCCCCTATTGGGCCGGTCCAAGCCTCTAATTTTCAAGTTAAAATTCAATTTCCTATTTGTGGTCAACCGGTAAGGTTTTATCAGCAAACTATATGTTGCACAGCAGACAACTTTTCATGATTTTAAGGGATTGATTTCTAACAACTATATTCTCCATTTGATTTGCAATTTTTTTTACAGATTTCAATCTCCAAGGAGGTGCCTATGGCTGGAAATCAAATCCAAGACCTATCCTATAAATAGATGAAGGATATACAACAACAAAAGCAATACAAACATAAGCAAACTTCTTGTTCTTCACTTTCATATTCTTGTTGTATTTAGCCTAAGTCGTTCACTTGCACATCTTGAGTACTAGGCGTGATTCTTGATGACACGTGCACTTTAAAGTTGTATACTTTATTTGGGTTGCTAGTGTTCTTATGGTAAGAGCACACTTGGGAGATTTTAGGTGTTGAAGAGTGTGGCACTCTTTATTGGTGTAAGAAGTTGTGGTAATCTTCGTAGGTGGTGTTGTAAGAATACTGATATGCTCTTCAAGGTAAAAGTTGTAATAGGTTGGTATCTATTTATAAATCTTTTTCCTTTTTTGAAATCCATTCCGGACATACTATGGTGGTAGATGATTAGGCCCTAGGTGGGTTGAACTTCTATAAATCATCGTGTGTTGTTTATATTTCCGCACTTTTAATTTGGTCATCATTCTCATATTCGAAAAAGAGGGCGAAAATCAGAAAATCGGGATAATGTATTAACCACCTCTAGATTATCGTAGCCACTTGGACTAACAAGTGGTATCAAAGCTAAACTCTTTGACAAGCTCGTTCTTCATTGAGAGTAAAGAGGAACGAGTGAAAGCTACCCCACCACCGACGCCTCCATCAACAAGCCACCACTATTTGACGCCAACAACTATGCCTTTTGGAAAGAACAAATGGAGTGCTTTCTACAAGGGTGCGGGCTCGATATTTAGAATGCGATTATTGAAGGGATAGCTCAACCAGCCAAGAAATTGGAGGATGGCACCTCGGTCCTCAAGAGCTTCAAAGAATTTGACGATAATGACAAGAAGTCATTTTCTCTAAACGGTAAGGCCTTGAATATTTTGCATTGTTCTCTTACCGCCACCGAATATAATCGTATTATAGGAATAAGGTCCGCACATGAAGTATGGAAAAAATTGAAAACTATATATAAAGGCACAAAAAAAGTAAACCAAGCAAGAAAAACCATGTGTATTAAAGACTTTGAAAACTTCATCAAGCTTGAGGGTGAAGGCATCTCAAAAATGGTGGAAAGACTTGACAACTAGTCAATCCTCTTGTGGCACTTGGGAAAGTCATCTCCAAAGAAGACAAGGTAACTAAAGTCTTAAATGCTCTCCCTGGCTCTTGGTCCAAAAAGGTAACGGCGATTACGAAAGCTCAAAATCTCGAAACTTTCAAGTTTGACGAGCTCATTGGAAATCTTCTCATCTATGAAGTATATCTCAAAGAGAGGAAAAATTCCAAACCATCCACCTTTCAATCGGGTATGCATTCTATTCCTAAAGGAATAGCATCTTCTTCTAATAATACATATTATGCTAGCGATGAAGATGATGAGGAGACGGACGCCCTTATCTGGAAATTTTCCAAGTTTGTAAATAAGAATAAGGCAAGAAAGTCTAGAGACAACTCGTGTTTCAAATGCAGGAAACCCGGGCACTACATAGCTAATTGCCCCAAGTTAGCCGAGTAGGAGAAAAAGAGAGAAGAGTTTTCCCAATAAGAAAGCTGTAAATGTGGAAGCAAAAACAAGGGATGAGCTCCATCCACATCCGATGAAGAAGAAGAAGCCGAACATGGTCTCATGGCCATAGATGATGAAAATAACGAGGTGCTAGGGGCTATAACAATTATGGAAGATTCAAAATGGCTCGTGGACAGCGGGTGTTCATGCCATATGACCGAAAGGAGAGAAATTTTTACCAGCATCAAGCTCCAAGTAGAAGGCAGGGCCATGTTCAATAATTGCAAAGGAAGAATTCTTGGAAATAGAAAAATTTGTAACTCTTCTTTCTCTCTTAGTAATATTTTATTAGTTGAAGGGCTAAAGTTCAATTTGATAAGGGTTAGCCAACTTTGTAATTCAAATTATGATGTTATTTTTAATAAAGAAAAATAGTTTTTTTCTCAAAAATGTTAAAATTATTTGTGAAGCAAGTATAAAAGGCAATCTTTATAAAATTTGCACAAGTGATTTGGCTAGTCAAAGTGTTTCTTGTCTTGCCGCTAATAATGATTTAACAAGTTTATGGCATAGGCGACTTGGACATGTTGGATACAAAAAATTACAAAAGATTTACAAAAACCAACATGTAAAAGGACTACCCAAATTGAATTTTGAAAATCTTGGCTTATGTGACACTTATCAAAAGGACAAATTAGTTAAAAGTAGTTTGAAGCCCTAAAATGAAACTTTCACACTAAACCTCTATAATTACTTCATCTGATCTGTATGGGGATATTGGTACGACTAGTCTTAGAGGAAAACATTACACCTTTTCTATAGTTGATGATTTTCTAGATATATTTGGGGTATTTTTCTTGCAAATAAAAGCGATGCCGTTAATGAGTTTGATAAGTTGTATAGACTTATTGAAAATAAAAAGGAAAATACTATTAAGTCTATACGAAGTGATCGAGGTGGTGAATTTGATGGTTAATTTAGAGTCTTATGTGAAATCAAAAGATATGCTCACAATTTTTCGGCTCCAAGAACACCACAACAAAATGGAGCAGCCGAAAGGAAGAATCGAACTCTTCAAGAAATGAGTCGGTCCATGCTCAATGAATTTTCACTTTCAAAATATTTTTGGACCGAAGCCATAAGTACCGCATGTCATGTTATGAATCGTGTATACCTTCGTCCTAAGTTGAATAAAACACCGTATGAGCTTTGGAAAGGAAGAACTCCAAATATTAGTTACTTCAAAATATTTGGTTGTAAGTGTTTTATTTTGAATACCAAGGATCAAATGGACAAACTTGATCCTAAGGCCGATGAAGGAATATTTATGGGGTACTCAAACAATAGCAAAGCATAATGGGGTTATAATAAGACTAGCATGGTGGTTGAAGAATCTATTCACGTTAAATTTAATGAAGCCTCGGGTGTTGAATGGATACCCAATGATGAAAGTGATGAAGAAGAAGATATTGAACCAATTATTCCAAATGATGCTCAAAGTGATCAACCTTTAACATCAAATGATCAACTTTCAACTTCAAATGTTCCACAAGAAGACAAAGGTGATAATTTGGATCTTCCCGTTGCATTAAAATTCAAAGGAGATCATCCAAAAGATCTCATAATTGGGGATCCTCCTAGACAAGGTTATGACTAGAAGAAAGTTTGCCAAGAAAGCTCTTATTTCTCAAAAAGAGCCAAAAAATACAAAGGAAGCAATTGAAGATGAAGATTGGTTTCTAGAAATGCAAGAAGAGTTGAATCAATTCGAAAGAAATGATGTTTGGGAATTGGTACTGTGTCCTCCATCACAAACAATTATTGTTTCAAAATGGGTATTCCAGAACAAACTCAATGACCAAGGCAACATCGTTCGAAACAAGGCAAGGTTAGTAGCTCAAGGGTATTGTCAAGAAGAAGGTATTGACTATGATGATACATTTGCACCCGTAGCATGTTTAGAAGCAATTCGTATTTTACTTGCCTATTCTTGTTTTAAAAATTTCAATCTTTACCAAATGGATGTTAAACCCGCATTTTTAAATAGTTTTATACAAGAAGAAGTCTATGTAAAACAACCTCTGGGGTTTGAAAACTTTTCAAGGCCAAATGATGTTTACAAACTTAAAAAGGTCTTATATGGTTTAAAACAAGCACCCCGAGCATGGTATGATAGACTTAGCTATTTTCTTTTATAAAATGAATTTTCAAGAGGTAAAGTTTGTACTACACTCTTTGTTTTTAAAAAAGGGCAAGATTGTTTATTGGTTCAAATTTATGTTGATGACCTTAATTTTGGTGCTACTAATGAATCTCTTTGTAAGAAATTTTCTAAGCTCGTGCAAGGTGAATTTGCGATGAGCATGATGGGAGAGCTCAACTTCTTTCTTGGACTTCAAATAAAATAATGCCAAGAAGGTATTTGTAGGTCCCAAGGGGTGTGAGTAAGGTTTAGAATGGGGGGGGTTGAATAAACCTTACCAATTTTTTGATTTAGTCCTTTTAAAGAAATTACAGAGTTAACAGAAACAGCTAAGTCCTTGAGGGACAGCTAAGTTGGTTATTCAGCAGAGTTAGCCACTCAACAGACTCGATAGAGATGTTGATAGAATAACTCAGCTGTTTAACCTGAAACTTAACTTGGTTGTGTTGGTTTTATCAGCGGAAGACTTAACAACCTTTGATTTGTTTAAACTTGTTTTAACACTTGATTTTAGCACTTGGTTATTAATAAGTTTGGATAGCAAATAAGTTTATCAGCATATATAAAAGTAGATATGCAGAAATATAAATGTGCTGAAAATAAATGACACAGTTAATTTTTATAGAGGTTCGAAGATGGGGTAATTCTTCTAATCCTCTCTTCTCCAACTCCTGGAGAAATCCACTAAGTAATGTGATCGGTTCTGAGTGGTGAACAGTCTAGAGACAGCCTTGGTCACACAGCTGGCTTCTCGTCCGACTCAGCTTCTTCACAGGGCAACTGTCTTGCTACATCAACTCACTTTCTCAAGGTCTTGGATTTGATCACGAAGCCCTTTAATAACTTGATACTGGTTTGACCTTGAACCTTCCTACTATCCTCCTTGGATGGTAGACCCCTTTTGATTCTTCAAAAGTTTCCTCTTCAACAGTTTGAAGGTGTCTTTCCTTCACAGCTTGTGTTGGATCGGTTTCCTTCGAGTTTTAGGCTTGAGAATTTGCTTGAATATCTTTGAGAATATTTGCAGGTTAATAGCTTGAATAATGTTTGCTTGTTCGTTGGCTTGTCTTTTCTTGGTCTTCAATCTTGAGATGTAGACCTTTCCTCGTATTAAATGAATGTGCAGATTTTCAGGTTCTGACACGAGGTGCAGTGTTTTCCATTGGTTTATTCCATTTGCACGCTTCTGGGATGAGCACTTTAAGACCTGGCAGCATGGAAGTATTACTTATTTAAGTAATGTTCTTGACTTCTGTGCAACGGATTCATTTCAGTTAACTCCTCTTGGCTGCTGCCTTTTTTTCCCAGTTGACTTGAGTCTACTCCAATCATTTGAAGACTCATCTGTCACTTTCAACTTATGACTTGGCTTCTTGAGATGACTTTGACTAACACTTCATACAGTTGTTCCTCAACCGATGCATATTCAGTCAAGTTCTTGATCTCCTTTCTTGGCCATACTCAATTGTTTCACATCGGAGCCTTCACTTCAGTCTTCAGTTGACTTCTTGTATTTCCAGGCATAACTGACTTGACTCAGCTTTTCCAGCCCTATCTTTTACAATGAAAACTACAAGAAAAATGGGGTGCCAACTTTCTAGTTTAAGTTTTACATGGCATTCATCAAAATCTATAAACTAAATTTCCCAACAATTTTCCCCTTTTTGATGATGCCAAAACTTAAAAACATTAAACAATATGTAAACAACAAAGATACATACAGACAATGCAGTAACAAAGAATGTATGCGTTGAATTGATCGTTTTATTGATCATAGCATTCTTGTCCTTTACACAGCTATTTACATTTAGTATCAAAGCATTCTATATTAAAACAAAATACAAACATCTGTGCTAGGATACAAATACAAAGTGAAAAATTACAGAAAACTTCAATAAGTATACAGATGACTTACAAAATGTATTTACATAAGTAAAATACATGAAGGGTTCACAGCAACACGTCAACGCCTTCGCTGCCTCCTTCTATCCTCATCAGCTTTGTCGAAGTCATCAGCTTTATTTCTTTTTCTTTCTTCTTCAACTGCTTTCTTCTTTTAATAAGCTCTTTTAGAAGCATCATCCTTCCGCTTCCTCTCAAGCCATTGGTCTGTTTGCCTTTTGTTCTCTTCTTCTTGTCTTCTGGCGGCTTCAGCATTCTTCTTTTCCACTTCCAGGTTTGCCACTTCATCATACCCAGCCCAGTAGATCCTTTCTCTTTTACTTGGATCTACATATTCAATATTCTTGGGTTTTGGACGAGGTCGAGAACCTCTTCCACCACCACTTCTTCCTCCTCCTCTGGGTGTATACTGCACGGGAGTCTTCTGCTTGCCAGCTGAGTTGCTGCTGGTAGTCTGCTGCCTATCAGCTTCTTCGCATAATGTAAGACCCTTCCCCAGTACAGATCCCAGGCTTGGGCTAGTGACATCCCTTAGAAATATCCTTCGGATTCGAGCGTCTTGAATTCTTCAACGGATATTGGCTCGGATCTATCGTCATGAATAGCATCTTGATCCTTCCCTGCCGAAATGCCGCCAAATTGTTTCAACACTTCTTCAATGCGGGCATCCGTCCTTTTGTCAAACTCTTCCATCCCTGCTTCTACAATTCGCCTTTTCTACGACATGGGTACAACAGAGTGTTCGATCGACAGAGTCACAGGAAGTTTGTGATAATTGACATCGTGACATGACCCTGCTGAGGGGTTTCAGCTATCATTAACGTCAATCCTTTGAACGTTCCCCCTCAGCTGCTTTTCCCTTTTTTTCTCAGTTGCTGTCATCTTGGCTTAAGACTCTTTCAACTTTTCTTCTTTCAAACTCCTTAGGAACTCCTCTTCCCCCTTTTTGGCATCATCAAAAGAAAGAGGGACCCCAGGAAACATGCCTGCGAGCATGAAGTCGAGTCTGCAGAGAGCTGAGTTCTGCTTGGAGTCTGCTGCGGCATAAGCTTTCCGAAAATCCGAACGAGTGGCTTTTGACTCGGCTGCCACCAGTTTCATTTCAGCCATGAGAAGGCTGAATTTTGCATTCATGTTCTCCTCAAGACGCAAAACTTCTTTTCGTTGGAATTCACGCAGGAGCTCCATTTCTGTTTTGTGAGAGTCATGCAAACTCTCAATGTATGCCTGCATCCTCTGTTTCATATCAGCATTGTTAGCGCTCCAAATAAGCATCTTATTGTATAATGCCTTGAAATAGTGAACTTGCTCGTATTGCATGGCACTCTACTGTTGAGACCACTTCCTGATCCTTACCACTATCCCTCTCAAATCTGCTGTGAGGGTGGCATCTCTGTTGTCCAATTGTAAGTCAAGTGAGGCTTGGTGCCGTTCGATCTTCTCAATCTCTTCACAGATCTTCTTGAAGACTTCCCAGATCTCAGCTGTCACACCTGATTCAATTGCCGGCCATTCTGCATCGAAGTCAAAGTTTACTAGCACAATAGAGTCTGTAGGGATTACAGGATCTTCACGAACAGTGTATAGTCATGTCTCTCTAGCAGTCTCTTTGTGTGGTTTGTGCCTGTGATGTTTCTGGTGGAGTCGGTACTGCTGCAGCTATGGGAGCCTGCGCAGATGACTCGGTTTAAACTAGGGTTTTTGGAATGGGTTGGCCAGCTGACTGAGCCTCAGCTATCTTAACAGCGTCTTTGGTCTCAGTAGACTTTTCTAAATGAATTACTGGATCCTCTGCTGCAACAGCAGCGTCACCGGATGATGATGAAATCTGGGGTTCATCATCGAAGTTGAATTTTTGACGAGTAGCTTTGTAACTCGACTGACTCGTATGCTTGAGAACATCCTCAGTTGGGTCCTTTTGATGTGCAACAGGTGTGGACTCAGCTTCATCTTCAGACCCCATAAATGATATGTCAGGATTCTCCTGGGAGTCATGAAGTGCACTTATCTCCTTCTCAGATTCAGTGCTTTGAATATGATGAATGTTCTGTGTCTCTTGAGCTTTACCCAGGGAAGTCTCAACCTCCATTGGGCCTTCACTACCTCCAACAGTCTCAACTGCAGCGAGGCCTTCAACATTCCATTCGACAGTCGCAGCTGTCTGAGGGTCTTCAACATTGGCATCCATAGGAGTCTCAACCCCTAGGATTGCACTTTCATTGCCTAAAGTGTTAACTCCCAGACCATTTCCATCCCGTGCCTCGACTAAAACAGTAGTGTCATCAGCCTTCAAAGCGGTGGCACTTCAGCTGGGACAGACTCAACTGTCCGAGTTTCGTCAATGTCAATCTACTGTGGTTCTTTCTCAGTTTCCACTTCACCACCTTTCTTCAATATGGAGTCATCTGCAGCATCCTCCGACCCTGCTGCAGTGGAGTGAGTTTCCCCCTCAGCTGGCACACCAGATGAGTGACTGATGATGGGGTCACTCTTCTCCAGACTCGCCGCTGCTTTCTCGAGAGTTTGTGCTTCCTCGGCTACTTTGGCTTTTTCCTTCTCCTTGAAGTCTGAGTATACAGGAGAATACATGATGACATCGTCATCTTCATCATCATCATCTTCTTGTCCTTCATTTTCTGGGTTTGAAGGCAAGATATTCTGGTGCTCTTCTTCTTCAACAACATCAGTACCAGGTGGAGATACAACATTTTCAGGTGTATGTTGAGTTGTCTCAGCTGCTACATTATCCTCAGTTGTCTTCTCCACAGCTGGGTCTTCAGTAGGCCTCTGCTGATCACCCTCAGCAGACGTGGCAGTTTCATCTATAACTTTAGGAGACTGCGCTTCTTGAGTTTCAGCAGTCTCTGGGGTTTTCTCCAGCTGAGAAGTAGATTCAGATGTCTGTTCAAGCTCTGAAACCTTGACAATTCTTCTTTTTTTGGTCTTAACCAGAGGAATTTCTGGTGCTGTTTTTTCTTCTGATTCTCTGGCGGCGGGGGCCGGGGCATCCTTCTTAGAGGGAGCTGCCTTCCTGGATTTGGCAGTCCTCTTCTTCCATATGGCCGGAGAAGGGATTTGAGGTTCCTTCTCAGATTCGGCTGCAGGGGTAGGAGACATGGTTGCACGGGCAGGCGACTCAGCTGTAGGGGTAGGTGCATCCTTTTTCTTAGCTGCAGGGGCAACTTTCTTCTTGGTAGGTCCATCTTCGTGTGGGCTCTCCTCTGGGCTCCTGAGAGATTCGCCCTAAACATCTTCTTGTTGACATGGAAAGGTTTTCCATGTCGAAGGGGAATGCCATTCTCTTCCATAAGGTGGCCAATCACCAGGCCATGACCAAGAGATCGTCCAAAGGATCTGTCTTCCTTGAACGATTTATTTACAATGTTCTGGCAGAGTGTGTTGTACATGAACTCAACCCAGTTGACTTTCTTGCCCTACATGATCGCAACCATGACGATCAGCTTAGTCTTTGACAGCTGGTTGAAGCTGCCAAACTTCATGTCTACACATTTGGAGAGGACATCCATCAACTTGTGATAGTCGTCCTTCAGCAATTTCTTCTCAGCTGTGTAGACCACGTTAGCAGCACACTCTGGTTTGGCTATCTCTTTCCATGCAGCAGCCAAGTCAACATCAGCTTTGTTTATCTCATTCATGCCCTCAGACGGCAACAGACAGTGCTCCGCAAGGTCCTTAGCATTTATCAAAATATCCTTGCGGTGGATAGAAGACTTGATTCCTTCGTCCTGCACTTCACCATTGACGTAGAAATGTGCTACCTCCTCGAGATAGGTGTGCGAGTATTCCAAAGTCAGAAAAGCCTTAAGACCTAACTTTTTCAACATATCAGCAATCTTTTTCACTAGGGTTTCATCAGAACCCTGCTTTACCATGCCTTCGAAATCCACTGACGATCCTGAGTGGATTTGCTTCGATAGCTTGACAAAACCAAACTTAGGTGCCATTTTTAGAGATTTTTACCGATTAAAACTTGAAGAACTGGTTTGAGGACTCTTAAAGTTTTTCAGAGAGAAAAATAGCTTTCTTTCTATTGCATGAACATGAACAGTTTTTGAATGTGAGAGAGAAAACTGAAGAAAGTGTATATAAGGGTTATGAAAGGACGGTTCTTTGGATTTGAAATTTTTATCCAAATCAACGGTTCAGATTTAGCACGTCAAACAACATTTAAATCTCGCATTTAATGCGGCAGCATTTATATCTAATCATATGCTTATAGTGCAGCTTTTGATTGTACCCGTCATTATTACGCTGACATCATCCTTAAAAACATTCCCGCTCATTTAAAATGACTGTGTTTTTGTCACTTAGCTAAAAAATGACTCATCTTATCTCAAAAACGACTTAACTTTTCTTCTCCCTTTTCATTAAGTGACTCAGTTGTCAGCTAACTCGATACAACTGACTTTCCGATATGGCCGTTTCACTTGGTTGATGTGAAAAACTTGTTTATTTCTCACTTTCTATCTTCCATCTCTTCTGATTGAGTCTTCTAAGTGTTAACTCAGCTAAATTAACCTTAGCTCATGCTTAAGCTCTTCAAATCTTGATTCACATAAGGGATTGGTGAATATGTCAGCTAACTGTTTATCAGTTGAGATATACTCCAAAATGATGTCTTTCTTTTCAACATGATCTCTTATAAAATGATATCTGACATCAATGTGCTTTGTTCTTGAATGCAACACAGGATTCTGAGTGATTGCAATAGCGCTTGTGTTATCACACATAATTGGAATCTTTTTTTCTTCAATTTCATAATCTCTCAGCTGCTGTCTCATCCATAAGACTTGGGCACAACAGCTGCCCGCAACTATGTAGTCTGCTTCAGCTGTGGGTGTGGATATTGAGTTTTGCTTCTTACTAAACTAGGAAACCAATCTGTTTCCAAGCATTTGACGTGTACCTAAAGTACTCTTCCTGTCAACTCTACATCCAGCATAGTCAGAGTCTGAGTAACCAATTAGCTTAAATCCACCTTCCTTTCGATACCATAAACCGACTTCTTGGCATCCCTTCAAATACCTTAGGATTCTCTTAGATGCAGTCATATGGCTCTCTTTTGGTGCAGATTGAAATCTTGCGCATACACCTACTGCAAAGGTAATGTCTGGCCTGCTTGCTGTTAAATAGAGCAGTGATCCAATGAGTGCTCTGTATCTTGTTTGATCTACAACCTTACGATTTGCATCCATGTCCATCTTGACTGATGTGTTCATTGGTATTTTCACAGAAGACTTATCTTCTATACCAAATTTCTTCATTAAATCTCTGGTGTACTTTGTTTGACTTATGAAAGTTCCATCCTTCAATTACTTAACTTGAAGTCCTCGGAAGAAAGTCAGCTCTCCCATCATGCTCATTTCATATTTGCCTTGCATGAAGTTTGAGAACTTATCACACATTTCTTTATTTGTGGATCCAAAAATGATATCATCCACATATATTTGAACTAGCAGTATACTCTCTTCATCTTGGATTCTAAAGAGTGTTTTGTCCACTTTGCCTTTGGTGAATCCATTGTCAGTTAGAAATTGAGACAATGTATCCTACCATGGTCTTGGTGCCTGCATCAGTCCATATAATACTTTCTTGAGCTTGTACACCTTGTCTCCAAGAGTCTTCTGCTCAAATCCTGGAGGTTGCTCAACATAGACTTGTTTTTATAGCAGTCCATTTAAAAATACACTTTTCACATCCATTTAATATATAATGAAGTTCTTGTGTGCAGCGTAGGCAAGAATCCTTCTTGCTTCTAGTCTTGCAACAGGAGCAAATGTTTCATAAAAATCTATTCCCTCTTCTTGGCTAAAATCTCTTAGGTAGTCCAGCTTCAGCTAAAATGGTCCTTACAACTTCTTTGAGAGTTCTGTTCCTTCTTTCAGCTACTCCATCCTGCTATTGAGTTCTTGCTGCAGATAACTCATGAGCAATACCATTTTCAACACAATACTGAGTAATTATCCCATTGACAAACTCAGTTCCTCTATCAGACCTTATCTTTATAATGGTTTGTCTCTTTTCATTTTGAACTCTTCTCATCAGCTGAGGTAACTTCTGCAAAGTTTCCTTCTTTTTGCACATGAAGATTATCCATGTATATCTTGAATAATCATCTACCACCACTAAGGTGTATTTCTTTCCACTTATGCTGGATGGTTCAACTAGACCAAATAAATCCATATGCAACAGATGTAATATCATTGTTGAAGAAGGACTAGGCTTCTCCTTGAATGAAGATTTGTTCTGCTTTCCCATCTGGAATGCATCACACACACTTTCCTTCTTATACACTGAGTCTGGCAATCCTTCCACAAGATGACTCCTTGCAAGCTTGTTGATTGTCTTGAAGTTCAGATGACTCAGCTTCTTGTGCCACAACCAACTTGATTCGGTTGTGCTCTTTGCTAACAGATAGGTGCTTGGTGTGGTAGTAAAACAGTCTACCACATACATATTTTTCTGTCTTGATCCTTGTAGCACCATTTCATTTGATTCAGCATCTTTAATCTGGCACACTCCCATATTGAATCCAACATTGTAGCCTTTATCACAAAGTTGACTTATGCTGAGCAAGTTAAAGTTGAATCCCTCAACATAAGCAACATCTGTGATTTCCAATACATTTTTCTTGATGGATCCAGTGCCTCTTATTTCCCCTGGAGCTTCATTTCCTCCAAATATGACTTTTGCGCCTCTAATCTCCTTAAATCTTGACAGATTTTTCTTGTTGCCTGTCATATGTCTGGAACAGCCACTATCTATGTATCAGGTTCCTTGGCAATCAGTTGTTCCTTGAACCTGCAATCAAGGAAATTTGTTTTTAGGTACCCATGCTTGCCTGGGTCCTGAGGGGTTAGTGTTGTAAGATGATCCAACCAACCTATAGCCAAATGACTTGACTCTAAGAGGTTGCCATCTATCTGTGCCATAATCACAATTCACTTTGGCAAATTGCTTGGGGGCTTCAGGTTCATACAACTGTCTCTTTTGTCTGTATGCCTGTATGTATGTTTTAGCAATTTCCTTCTTTGGGTAGTTGTGATATTTTTGAGTGTAGTGCCTGGGTGCATATGTGTGCTGATAATAACTCTTTTGCCTTTGGAATGACCTTTGCTGAGGTCTAGGTCTTTGCCATCTAGGCTTGTATTCCATTGGTCTTTGATGATTTTTCACATTGTTCCAATTAGCTTGGCTCGGGTAATTCTACCATCCCATCATATGTGTTTCTTTGATAAAACTTCTGGGGTTTTTGGTAGCTCTGTTTATTCTTCACAGAGTACTTCCTAATTGGAGTTTGCTGAGGAACTCTGCTGGATTTCTCTCAGTTGTCCTCTCAGCATACTTAACTGGTTGTTTTCCTTTCCCTTTATATCCAAGGCCAATTTGTTTGTGATTGTTCTTTGGAATGAATGTGGGTGCAACATTTGGTGTCTTGGATTTTTGAGATGCTTCATTACTTGAAGATCCTTTTTCCAAAATCACTCTAGGAGTTTGACTGTGCACAAAGGAATTGAATCTTATGCCTGTCTTATCTCCACATTTTTTTTGGCTCATAATAAGGTCATCCAATGATTCAGATGCCTTTGTAATGAGGCAATCACATTTTTGAGATCATTTTCCCTCTTTCCTATAGCAGCTATCTTTGCTACTAGTTTAGCATTCTAAGCGTTCAGCTCCTTGTTCTCACCAACTATGTGACTTTGAGTACTCAACTCATTTGTCAGCTGTGAGTTTTAACTTTTGAGCTGGTTGTTTTCCTCATTGATTAGTGTGTGTGAGGATTTAATTTGCTCAAAGTCTTTCATCATTTTGCCTAATGAATCATAAAGATCAGTGGGTGATGAAGTGTGTGTATCACAATCACTATCACTAGAATCTGAATGAGATGAGTTAGAGTGTACCTCATCTTCTTGGTCTAGTTGATCTTGTTCTTTAGCCATTAGACAAATCATTGCTTCTTCTTCCGAATCACTTGAGTAGTCAGCTTCACTTGAGTAGTCAGCAGTCTCAGCAGACCAACATGGCTTTCTTCTTTTCCTATCTTCTTTCACTGAAGACTTTTTTTTCTTCTTCATCCGTGTACTTGTTGACTGGTCGATAGGAACAATCAATTGCAAAATGTCCTGGTTGTCTGCAATTCCAACACAGGTTCTCAGCTCTTTGATCAGCTCTTTCTGTCCTTGGGATATCAGCTCTCTGATACTCAACTCTTTGGTGCTCAGTTCTCTTGGGAGGCATGTATTTCCTTGACTTGGAAGGAGCTGAATGTCTCCTGGAGGATTCACCCTTGTTTCTTTTATAGTTCTTATTGAAGAACTTGTTGAATCTTTTAACCATTAGGGCAATCTCCTCCTGGTCTATGGCTTCCTTGACTTCGGCTTTCTTTCCATCGTTGACTATAAGTGCAGCTGTCTTGGGTACAGTTGTCTCCTCTTGATCTTTTCTTCTCAGCTCAAACTCATAAGCTTTACGATATGAGAATAGCTCATGATGGATGTTTTTGATAGGTCCATCGAATGTCTTAGAGCCATGACCTTCATTTCCATTCAGCTGGGGGAGGCTTCTCAGAATCTTCATACACATTTCCTTTTGTGTATATTCTTTCCCAAGTGCTGATAGCTCATTTGTTATTTCAGTGAATCTAGCATCCAGCTGATCCAAGGTTTCACCTGCAAGCATTTTAAAATTTTCAAATTTCTCTACAATAACAGACAATTTATTTCCTTTAATTTCCTCAGATCCTTCACATATTAAAGTTAATTTATCCCAGATTTGTTTTGCAATTTGGCAAGATTTGATTATGTTGAACATTGTTTTGTCTAAGGTTTTGTAAAGTATGTCCTTGGCAACATTGTCCAAGTTGTATCTTTTTTGTCCTCGTTTGTCCACTCATTCCTTGGTTCCTCAACCATGGCTGGTCTTCCCTCAGCCACAACTTCTTCTCCTTCAGCTGCAGCTGCTCTTCTTACGGTTGTGTTCACTTTCAGTATTTGCAGTGGCCCATCCTCTATCACTAGCCACATTTCATCATGTAAAGCAGATAGATGAGCCTGCATACGAATTTTCCAGTCATCAAACTCCTCAATAGTGAACATAGGAATTCGTGTCAGATTTGCTTCTATGATAATAACTTTTGCTAAGAATGAAAGATTTGTAAAGTACCAGTGTTAAAAATCTTTTAGAAAACATAAAGATCTAGTTCAGTAACCAGTGCGGAAGGCCCAATGAACCATTCGCTCTGATACCACTTGTAGGTCCCAAGGTGTGTAAGTAAGGTTTAGAAGGGGGAGTTGAATAAACCTTACCAACTTTTCGATTTTACTCCTTTTAAAATATTATAGAGTTAACACAAACAGCTAAGTCCTTGAGGGACAGCTAAGTTGGTTATTCAGCAGAGTTAGCCACTCAACAGACTCGATAGAGCTTTTGATAGAATAACTCAATTGTTTAACCTGAAACTTAACTTGGTTGTGTTGAGTTTTTCAGCGGAAAACTTAACACCCTTTGATTTATTTTAAACTTGTTTTAACAATTGATTTTAGCACTTAGTTATTAATCAATTAGATAGCAATTTATCAGCAGATATAAATAAGTATGCAGAAATAAAAGTGCTGAAATGTAAATGACACAACTAATTTTTATAGAGGTTCGAAGATGGGGTAATTCTTCTAATCCCCTCTTCTCCAACTCCTGGAGGAATCCACTAAGTAATGATCAGTTCACAAAGTGGTTATCAGTCTAGAGACAAGTCTTAATCACACAGCTGACTTACTCCTTGGACTCAGTCTAGAGATGCCTTGGTCACACCGATGGCTTCTCGTCCGACTCGAGCCTTCTTCACGCAGGCAATTGCGCTTTGCTACTTGACTCACTTTCTCAAGCTTCTTGGATTTGATCCCAAAGCCCTCCAATAACTTGATACTGGTTCAACCTTGAACCTTCCTACAATCCTCCTTGGAAAGTAGACCCTTTTTTATTCTTCAAAAGTTTACTCTTCAACAGTTTGAAGTTATCTTTCCTTCATAGCTTTGTGTTGGATTGATGTCCTTCGAGATTTAGGCTTCAGGATTTTGCTTGAATATCTTGAGAATATTTTGCAGGTTACAGTTTCAAAAATGCTTGCTCATTTGTGGTTCAGGTAACCTTTTCTCAATGAGATTCCTCAGCCTTTTATCGTGAACTTTCAAAAATCTGCCCGTTGAAGAGATAGGCTTATTTTCAAAAATCACTTGTGTTCATTGGCTTGTCTTGTTGCAGTCCTTGGTGTTGACATTTCCTCGTATTTAATGTCTTGCAGCATTGCAACGTATCTGACACTTGGTGCAGTGCTTCCCATTGGTTTGTTCCTTTTGCACACAACTGGAACTAACACTTTATTATCTCGACAACTTTGTGAGGTTACTATTCTGAGTAACATTCTTGACTTTCATCAACGGATCTCGTTCAATTGTCTTGACTTGACTGCAACCTTTTATTCCCCAGGTGACTTGAGTTATCTTCCAATTTTTGGATGACTCATCTATCACTTCAACTTGAGACTTGGCTTCTTGAGTTGACTTGACTGACTCTTCATACAGTTGTTTCACAGCTGATACACCTTTAGTCGAGTTCTTGACTTTTCTTCTTTGCCGTACTTAGCTGTCTTCCAGCGGAGTCTTCACTTCAGTCTTCAGTTGACTTCTTGTTTTTCTGTGCATAGCTGACTTGACTCAGCTTTTCCAGCCCTATCTATTACAATACAAATTACAAGGAAAATGGGGTTCCAACTTTCTAGTTTAAGTTTTACATGGCATTCATCAAAATCTAACCAATAAATTTCCTAACATAGACTTCTTCCTCTAACAGTCCATTTAAGAATGCACTTTTCACATCCATTTGATATACATTGAAGTTCTTGTGTGCAGCATAGGCAAGAAACATCCTTATTGCTTCTAATCTTGCAACATGAGCAAAGGTTTCATCAAAATCTGTTCGCTCTTCTTGGCAATACCATTTGGCTACCAATCTTGCTTTGTTTCTTACCACAGATCCTTCCTCATTCATCTTGTTTCTGAAAACCCATTTTGTGCCAATAACATTCTGATGGGTTGGTCTCGCACCAGTTCCCATACTTTGTTCCTTTCAAACTGATTCAGCTCCTCTTGCATGGCTTGAATCCAATGTGTGTCATCCAATGCTTGAGACACATCTTTTGGTTCTATTTGGGAAATAAAACAAGTGAACATTTCTTCTTGCTGAGCTTTGTATCTGTTTCTTACACCAACTCTAACATCTCCAATAACTAACTCTGGTGGATGGTTCTCAGCCATCTCACATCAGGTTGAAGCAAATCAGCTGGGTTCAGCTGTCTCACATCTGCGTTGTCTTGAGAAGCTCTTTTATCATCATTCAGTTGTAGACTTTCTAGCTGTCTTTGAGATTCAACTATCTCATCTTCATCTTGGTTGATTACTTTTACTTCAACTTCAACATAAGGACTCTTCTGCATAATTGGATGATTCAGCTGATCATCTAACTCTTCAATGTCTTCTCCATTAACATTAGGTTCATCAAAAACCACATGAATAGACTCTTCTGTGACCATAGTCCTCTTGTTCAGCACTCTATAGGCTTTGCTCTCAGCTGAGTATCCCAAAAAGACACCTTCATCAGCTTTAGCATCAAAAGCCTTTAAATTATCCTTGCCATTGTTGTGGATGGAGTATTTACATCCAAATATTCTGAAATGTGCAACATTTGGCTTTCTCCTGTCCATATCTCATAGGGAGTCTTGGTCAGTTTCCTGTTTATCATGCATCTATTTTGAGTATAACATGCAGTGTTGATGGCTTCAGCCCAAAATCTCTTAGGCAATCCTGCTTCAGCTAACATGGTTCTTGCAGCTTATTTGAGAGTTTCGCTTCTTCTTTCTCGCTTACTCCATTTTTTGTGGAGTTCTTGCTATCGATAACTCATGAGCAATACCATTTTCAACACAGTACTGAGTTATTATTCCATTGACAAACTCAGTTCCTCTATCAGACCATATCTTTATAATGGTTTGGCTCTTTTCATTTTGAACTCTTTTCATCAGTTGAGGTAACTTCTGCAAAGTTTCCTTCTTTTTGCACATGAAGATTGTGTATATCTTGAATAATCATCTACCACCACTAAGGTATATTTCTTTCCACTTATGTTGGCTGGTTCAACAGGACCAAATAAATCCATATGCAACAGATGCAATATCCTTGTTGAAAAAGGACTAGGCTTTTCCTTGAATGAAGATTTGATTTGCTTTCCCATCTGGCATGCATCACATACACATTCCTTCTTGTACACTGAGTCTGGCAATCCTTCCACAAGATGACTCCTTGCAAGCTTGTTGATTGTCTTTAAGTTCAGATGACTCAGCTTCTTGTGCCATAGCCAACTTGAGTCGGCTGTGCTCTTTGCTAACAGACAGGTGCTTGGTGCGGCAGTAGACCAGTCTATCACATACATATTCTTCTGTCTTGATCCTTGCAACACTATTTCATTTGATTTAGTATCTTTAATCTGGCACACTCCCGTATTGAATCCAATATTATATCCTTTGTCACAGAGTTGGTTGATTCTTAACAGGTTGAAGTAGAGGCCTTCAACATATACAACATCTGTGATTTCTAATCCAGTGCCTTTTATTTCCCCTGGAGCTTCATTTCCTCCAAATATGACTTTTGCACCTCTAATCTCCTTGAACCTTGACAGATTTTTCTTGTTTCCTGTCATATGTCTGGAACAGCCACTATCCATGTACCAGGTTCCTTGGCACTCAGTTGTTCCTTGAACATGCAATCAAGGAAATTAGTTCATAGGTACTCATACTTGCCTGGGTCCTGAGGGGTTTTTGATGTAAGATGATCCAACCAACCTATAGCCAAATGACTTGACTCTAAGAGGTTGCAATCTATCTGTGCCGTAATCATAATAAACTTTGGCATATTGCTTGGGAGCTTTAGATTCATACAACTGTCTCTTTTGTCTGTATGCCTGTGTGTGTGTTTTAGCAATTGCTTTCTTTGGGTAGTTGTGATATTTCTGAGTGTAGTGCATGGGTGCATATGTGTGCTGATAATAGCTCTTTTGCCTTTAGAATGACCTTTGCTGAGGTTTAGGTCTTTTGCATTTAGGCTTGTATTCCATTGGTCTTTGCTGATTTTTCACATTTATTCTTCACAGAGTACTTTCCATTTGGAGTTTGTTGAGGAGCTCTGCTGGATTTCTTCTCAGCTGTCCTATCAGCATACTCAATTGGTTGTTTTCCTTTCCCTTTATATCCAAGGTCAGTTTGTTTGTGATTGTGCTTTGTGATGAATGTGGGTGCAATATTTGGTATTTTGGATTTCTGAGATGCTTCATTACTTGAAGATCCCTTTTCCAAAATCACTCTATGAGTTTGACTATGCACAAACGAGTTGAATTCTATGCATGTTTTATCTCCACATTCTTTTTGACTCATGATAAGGTCATCCAATGATTTGGATGCCTTTGTAAATGAGGCAATTACATTTTTAAGATCATTTTCTCTCTTTTCTATAGCAGCTATCTCTGCTATTAGTTTGCCATTTTCAGCCTTCAGCTCTTTGTTCTCATCAGCTATGCGACTTAGAGTACTCTGCTCCTTAGTCAGCTGTGAGTTTTGGCTTTTGAGCTGGTTGTTTTCCTCATTTATAAGTGTGTGTGAGGATTTTATGTTCCCAAAGTCTTTCATCATTCTTCCTAATGAATCATAAAGATCAGTGGGTGATGAAGTGTGTGTGTCACAATCACTATCACTTGAATCTGAATGAGATGAGTTAGAGTGTACCTCATCTTCTTTGTCTGGTTGATCTTGTTCTTTAGCCATAAAACAGATCATTACCTCTTCTTCAGAATCACTTGAGTAGTCAGCTTCACTACTCTCTGAGTCTGCTGCTTCTTTAGACTTAGCTGTCTCAGCAATCTCAGCAGCCAACATGGCTTTCTTTGTTTCCTGTCTTCTTTCTCTGAAGACTTTTCTTTCTTCTTCAGTCCTGTATTTATTGACTGGTGGATAGGAACAATCAATTGCAAAATATCCTGGTTGTCTGCAATTCAAACACAGGTTTTCAGCTCTTTGATCAGCTCTTTCTATCCTTGGGTTATCAGCTCTCTGATACTCAACTCTTTGATGCTCAGCTCTCTTGGGTGGCATATCTTTCCTTGACTTGGAGGGAGCTGAATGTCTCCTGGAGGTTTCACACTTGTTTCATTTATAGTTCTTATTGAAGAACTTGTTGAATCTTTTACCCATTAGGGAATCTTTTACCTAAGTGTAGTTGTCTTAGGTTCAACTATCTCCTCTTGCTCTTTTCTTCTCAGCTCAAACTCATAGGCTTTGAGATCTGAGAACAGCTCATGATTGGATGTTGTTGTGAGGTTCATTGAATGTCTTAGGGCCATGACCTTCATTTCCCATTCAGCTGGGAGGCTTCTCAAAATCTTCATACACATATCCTTTTGTGTATATTCTTTCCCAAGTGATGATAGCTCATTTGTGATTTCAGTGAATCTGGCATCCAGCTGATCCAAGTTTCACCTGCAAGCATTTTAAAATTTTTAAAGTTTTGTACAGCAACAGATAATTTATTTTCTTCAATTTGCTCAGATCCTTCACAAATTAAAGTTAATTTATCCCAGATTTCTTTTGCATATTTCCAAGATTTGACTTTATTGAACATTACTTTGTCCAATGTCTTGTAGGGTATGTCCTTGGCCACATTGCCCAAGTTGTATCTCTTTCTGTCATCGTTAGTCCATTGAATCCTTGGCTTTTCAACCATGGTTGGTCTGTCTTCATCTGCTTCTGCTACTACAGTTGCTATTCTTACAGTTGTGTTCACCTTAAGTATTTGCAGTGGCCCATTCTCTATCACTAGCCACATTTCATCATGTAAAACAGATAGATGAGCCTGCATATGAATTTTCCAGTCATCAAATTCCTCAACAGTGAAAATAGAAATGCATGTCAAATTTGCTTCCATGATAATAACTTTGCTAAGAATGAAAGATTTTGAGAATATAAGTGTTAAAAATTCTTTTAGAAAAGATAGAGATCTAGTTTAGTAACCAGTGCGGAAGGCTCAATGAACCAACCACTTTGATACCACATATAGGTCCCAAGGGGTGTGAGTAAGATTTTGAAGGCGGGTTGAATAACCTTACCAAATTTTCGATGTAGTCCTTTTAAAGAAATTACAAAGTTAACACAAACAGCTAAGTCCTTGACGGACAACTAAGTTGGTTATTCAGCAGAGTTAGCCACTCAACAGACTCGATAGAGTTGTTGATAGAATAACTCAGTTGTTTAACCTGAAACTTAACTTGGTTGTGTTGGTTTTATCAGCGGAAAACTTAACACCCTTTGATTTATTTTAAACTTCTTTTAACACTTGATTTTAGCACTTGGTTATTAATCAGTTGGGAAAGCAAATAAGTTTATCAACGGATATAAAGTAGATATGCAGAAATATAAATGTGCTGAAAAATAAATGATACAGTTGATTTTTACAGAGGTTTGAAGATAGGGTAATTCTTCGAATCCTCTCCTCTCCAACTCCTGGAGGAATTCACTAAGTAACAGATCAGTTTACAGAGTGGTGAACAGTCTAGAGACAGCTTTGGTCACACAGCTGGCTTCTCGTTCGACTCAGCTTCTTCACAAGGCATCTGCATTGCTACTTCAGCTCACTTTCTCAAGCTCTTGGATTGATCACGAAGCCCTCCAATAACTTGATACTGGTTCAACCTTGAACCTTCCTACTATCCTCCTTGGATGGTAGACCCCTTTTGATTCTTCAAAAGTTTCCTCTTCATTAGTTTGAAGTTGTCTTCCCTTCACAGCTTGTGTTGGATCGATTTCCTTCGAGTTTCATGCTTGAGGATTTGCTTGAATATCTTTGAGAATATTTGCAGGTTAATAGCTTGAATAATGCTTGCTTGTTCGTGGTTCAGGTAATCAAGGTAACCTTTTCTCAATGAGTTTCCTCAGCCTTTTATAGTGAACTTTCAAAAATCTACCCGTTGAAGAGATAGGCTGATTTTCAAAAGACATTTGTGTATGTTGGCTTGTCTTTTCTTGGTCTTCAATCTTGAGATGTAGACCTTTCCTCGTATTAAATGAATGTGCAGCTTTTCTTGGTTCTGACACGAGGTGCAGCGATTTCCATTGGTTTATTCCTTTTGCACACTTCTGGGATGAGCACTTTAAGACCTTGCAGCATGGAAGTATTACTTATTTAAGTAATGTTCTTGACTTCTGTGCAACAGATTCATTTAAGTTAACTCCTCTTGGCTACTGCCTTTTTTTCCCAGTTGACTTGAGTCTGCTGCAATCATTTGAAGACTCATCTGTCACTTTCAACTTATGACTTGGCTTCTTGAGATGACTTTGACTAATACTTCACACAATTGTTCCTTGGTTGATACATCTTCAGTCAAGTTCTTGATATCCTTTCTTGGCGATACTCAGCTGTTCCACAATGAAGTCTTCACTTCAGTCTTCAGTTGACTTCTTGTATTTCCAGGCATAGCTTTTCCAGCCCAATCTTTTACAATGAAAATTACAAGGAAAATGGGATGCCAACTTTCTAGTTTAAGTTTTACATGGCATTCATCAAAATCTATAAAAGAAATTTCCCAAAAGTATTTACATATCCCAATCCAAGTATACAAAAGAACTTCTAAGGAAGCTTGGAATAGAAGAAGGAAGGATCGTTACTAGTCCAATGGCAACCAACGTCAAGCTTGACAGAGACAAAAAAGGCAAGTCGGTTGATGAATAAAAATATCGAGGTATGATTGGTAATTTACTTTACTTAACCGCAGGTAGACCCAATAATGCTTCATGTTGTATGCCTATGTGCTCGATTTCAAAGCAATCCAAAAGATCTCATATGAGTGCCGTTAAAAGAATTTTTTGATATTTGAAAGGCACTATTTCATATGGCTTGTTTTATCCAAAGAACGAAATTTTTTCTCTTAAAGAATATAGTGGTTCGGAATATGCATGAAGTATTGATGATCGCAAAAGTACTTCCGGATAATGTCAATTTTTAGGTGATTGCCTAGTATCTTGGTTTTCAAAAACGCGAAATTGGGTATCCTTATCAACGGCCAAAGCTGAATACTTTCCGCAACCTTTTGTTGTACTCAACTTCTTTGGATGAAATAAAACTTAGCGGATTACAAATGTTCTTTCGAATATGTTCCTATTTTTTGTGAAAATACGTTTGCTATAAACATTGCTCAAAAGCCAGTTCATCATAATCGAACAAAACATATTGAGGTTCGACACTATTTTCTAAGGGATTGCGTTTCTAAACGAAAAATTGAGATTGTGCTTTATTCCGTTTCAAGATCAACACGCGGATATTTTCACAAAACCTTTATCCACCGAGTCTTTTGCTTCAATTCGAGCTCGATTAGGCATAATGCGTATCGAATAAAAACTATGATTGCGTGTGTTTTTAAAACTTAGGGGTGAAAATCGCATTTTTAACTCAAAATTCGGACAGAAACAAAACTCAAACTTCAGGTACTGGTTGACAAGGAGGTCGATCGGTCGACCAAGCCTTGGACCGATCGGACCCCCCTTGAACCGGTCGTCCATGGCTATGTTTTAGTTTAAATTGGTTGTGTTCAATCTTTCAACATATTTGTCCCATTTCTTCCACTTTCGCACCCCTTCGCCCATTTCACTCACAATTCACTCAAAATAATTTTTTTTCTTACAAATCCCATATTATTGGACTTATAATCTGTGTATATCGTCCATTTTATTCATCTTCTCCGATCAATTGGTAAGTTTAATTCCCTCTTTATTCTCAATTGGGTTGAACCCTTGAGAATGTGCTTCTACTTAATGAACTGATGAAATTGTTATATCATTGCGTTGGGAATTATGAATGTTGATCAATTGTGATTAAAGAATTGTAATTGGTGTTGATTTTTTGGGCATGATTACATTTATAAATGTTATATACAATTTCAATTTTATACTACGCATGCCAAGTGTTCGATAAAATGTCTCAGTGAAAAATTTCATCCTTTACCTGAATCTCTCGGTTTCAAATATCTTATATGTTTGTAGAGATCATGTTTTATAAATCAAATGAGCTTCTACAAACTTTCTTCTGAAATTTTTCCTTACTATTTGGAATTTTAAGCTTTATATTCAAAGGCATGATAATTCGATTCAATGCGCACTTTGATATATATTTATGATATTTTTATCGTGCTAATAGTCTTTTTGATGATTCCAAAGGGGGAGAAAATTGAAATAAGCTCACAAGCTTATGTTTAGATCAAAGAAGCTAGAAAAAGGTCGCAAAAAAAAGCTATAAGTTGTGGATGAAAGCCAAAAGCTGAGGATGAAACTCAGTCCAATGGATGTATAATGGACTTTTACATGTGACCAATGATATTTTTTTGATAGGGGGAGCTTTTAAACTCTTGATATTCAAGCCAAAATTGTAAAAGCTGAGTTTTTAGCGTTTAGTTGTTTGCTTCTATGCGCACTCGTGATTTGCATGTTGATAAGGGGACCTTTTATAAAATATTTTGAAAAATCTTTTCTCCTATCCTTATGATTCTTATTCATGAAAAGCGTCGCATAAAACGGATAGTTGTTTTTGACCGAAAAAACTTGTTTTGTTTTCAAAATCGACATCCTAAAATTGTTTTGGGTTGTAATCATCAAAAAGGGGGAGTTTGTTAGATAAATATTTTTATTGTAATTTTGATGATTTTATTTTACTGAGTTTTTCACCAAAACAATGTCCCCAAATGTTGTCAAAATACTCCTAATCGGTTTAAATTATTTTTACTAATTTTTCGGAGTATTTCGTGAAGTTTATTTTTGACAAAAATTGGACAACACTTCTGTTTCAAGGTTAACGGTCGCCCTAGAGGGCAAGCAGTGCCTGAAGATTGATTTTGGACAACCGGTGGGTCAACCGACCGAACAAAATAGAATCAAAATTGGCTCAGGTCGACCGGTGGGTCGACCGATTGACCAACCGGTCGATTGGTGCCTGAGTCGAGTTAAAATGTTTAAAACCTTTCTATTTCAATTTATGAAGAGATCAACCGGTCCACAAGGGGGTCGACCGGTCCAAGACCCTAATTTTCAAGTTAAAATTCAATTTCCTATTTGAGGTCAACCGGTCGACCTAAGGTTTTATCAGCAATATATCCGTTGCACAACAGACAACTTTTCATGATTTTAAGGTATTGATTTCTAACAGTTATATTCTCCATTTAATTTGCAATTTTTTACATATTTCAATCTCCAAGGAGGGCCTATGGCTGGAAATCAAATCCAAGACTTCTGCTATAAATATATGAAAGATTGAAACAATAAGATACAACAACACAAGCAATACAAACATAAGCAAACTTCTTGTTCTTCACTTTCATATTCTTGTCGTATTTAGCCCAAGTCTTCCACTTACACATCTTGAGTACTAGGCTTGATTCTTGATTACACTTATACTTCAATGTTGTATACTTCATTTGAGTTGCATTCTTGAATTATTTTCAATCAACCAAAACAAGACATCCTTGTTAGTGTTCTTGTGGTAAGAGCACACTTGGGTGATTTTAGGTGTTGAAGAGTGTGGTACTCTTCATTGGTGTAAGAAGATTGTGGTAATCTTCATAGGTGGTGTTGTAAGAAGAGTGAGGTGTTCTTCAAGATAAATTTTGTAATATTTTGGTATCTATTAATAAATCTTCTTTCTTTTTTGAAATCCATTCCGGACATATCAGGGTGGTAGAAGATTAGGCCCTAGGTGGGTTGAACTTTTATTAATCATCGTGTGTTATTTATATTTCCGCACTTTCATTTTGGTCATCATTCTCGTATTCGAAAAAAAGGGCGAAAATCAGAAAATCGGGATAATCTATTCACACTCCTCTAGATTATCGTCGCCATTTGGACTAACACATATTTTCTCAACATTGAAACGTGAAAGACATTGTGAACGGAGGCAAATTGTGGTGGTAGAGCTAGCCTATAGGCCAAATCTCCAACTTGGGCTAGAATCTCAAATGGGCCAATATATCGTGGTCGTAGTTTTCCTCTTTTCCCAAATCTAATAATGTTTTTAGTTGGTGAAATTTTCAAGAATACCTTCTCTCCGACTTTGAACTGTAGATCCTTTCTCTTTTTGTCTGCATATGCTTTTTGTCTATATTCTGATACTTTTGTAGTGCCCTTTCTAGCTTACTTGAATATTAATGTGAAAATAAGAAATTAAAATAGAAAAACTCTGAAGAATGCTTATAAATATGGAATAATAAAAATCTTACTTCTTTTAAAAACTTTGCAGCGTAATTAAATGTTTATAACTGAAATAATTACTTGTCCAAAAATATTCGTTCTGAAAATAAAACAACATTCAACATTTAATAAACTACAAAGTCAAACTTTATAAATAAGAGAAATTAAAAGACATGAAATCATGAAAGACGTGGGTTTTTGAGTCACTGCGATGTGCCATCTCCTTCCTCATCTCAGTTCTCATCTGAAAACATTACACATTCGTGGAATGAGCTAAAGGAACCCAACAAATAATCCCTTGCATGAATGCATGCCTAATGCAATATTTTACATTTATACCTTGAATGACTTCACATTTAACTTACTTAAAAACCTTTCACATTCATACTTAAAACATTGTCTTTCTTTTCGTAAAGCCTTCTTAGGACGCGAGCTCACTTGGTAACACATTGTTTTAATCAGGGTCGCAGTGGGCTTGTTATTTGGAACCCGTGAACATTTTGCTCGAAGGCCCATTTCCATTCATTTTGCCCGAAGGGCAAACCAATTTCCTTGAAGGGCCTTGTTCTAATCAGGGTCGCAGTGGGTCGTTTCCTTGAACATTAACATTAGCCGCAAGTGGCACACCCATTTCTTTTGAAAAACATTATACTTTATGACTTGACTTTACTTAATCTTGGGATGCTCGTGAAATGTTATGAACATACGTTAACATGATACATGAACCTAAGTGATGCAACTTCAATTGAATTTGAACATAAACTTAAAGGGCATAAACATAATAATTAAATCACATTAATTGACAAACGTATTAAAAGTAAAAATGACTTGAAATATGGAAATGAAGATACACCTACATTTAAGATACTCAACATTAACTTAGGCAAAGGCCTATGTTCAGTTAATCAGGGAAAACCCTACATTCAATTATTTAAAGGAATTTAGGAAAACCCTACATTCAATTGGTTAAGGGAAAACCCTACATTCAATTAGTTAAGAGGGAAACCCTATATTCAATTAGTTAAAGGTGAACTCTATATTCAGTTAATAGGAAAAACCATGTATCCATTTAGTTAGAGAAAACCCTTCATTTAGTTGGCTAGGGTAAAACCATGTATCCAATTAGTTAGGAAAAAGTACATTTAGTTAAGTAGGGATGGACCCTATGTTCAACTCATCATAGAAAATCCTACATTCAATTAGCGAGGGATAAACCATATGCTCAACTAATCAGGGAAACCTTACGTTCATATAATTAGTGAACTCTAGAGTCTACATTAAAATATACCTAGGGAAAAGTCATACATTCACTTAGTTAGGGTACATTCATTTAATTAAGGAAAAACCCTATATTCAATTACTCAAACCTCTTTAGGGAAAAACCCTACATTCAAATAATTAATGGAAAGCCCTACATTCAATGATTCAAAACTATTTAGCTAAACCCTACATTCAATTAGTAAGAGAAAACCATTCACTCACACAATCCAGAATAGTTGGTGCCACGCTAATTTATCATATCAACACATAAATTCTTATCGCATAAGGCAGCAAGTCAATTTATCACATCAACACAGAAATTCTTATCACATAACATTGTAATCTATTAAGATAATGAGACTACTCTCAAAATTAGCATAAAAAAAGTCACGTGACAATAATTCAAACCTAAATCTATATGAAAACTAAGAAGATTACTTGACTGTTCAATTTAAGGATAATAAATTCTTCTTAGGCCTCTACCGAATCAACCGCGTTGGGGAAATCACTTTTCTTTCTTTTTTTTTTCTTTTTTTTCTCTGGCATCTCTCTTTTCTCGGCGTTTCTATTCTGGACATTCTCTATGTCTTCTTCTATCGTGTATTTTGTGTTCTCTGTTTGTGTTTTGCATGTCTTATATATGTATTTTAACCTACTCCTAATTGGACTAGGTTTTTGGATATATGGGCATATTATTAACTAACTAACAACGTGGGCCTGATGTAATACTCTATACTAATTAAAAGTCCAATTATTTGTATAAGGCCCAAATCAAATAAATTCTCAGTCCAATTAAAAAGACTCTTTTATTATTCATAATTTAATAAATTAACTATCTAGTAAAATCATTTATAAATTTCTAATTCTTCATTATTATTCCATAAAATAAACTAATAACATATATAATAAAATCTTGTTAAGGCATAAAATCTGGGTCATTACATTCTCCCCACCTTATAAAAGTTTCGTCCTCGAAACTTGTCAAATATAAGTGAATGAAAAAATAAAATATGAAGGCATGAAAACTAGTCTCGTATTCGATGGAGCAAAAGCATTAAAGGAATAATTAAACACACAATTAAATCAATAACAAAGCATGAAACATATTATGGTGTATCAAATAATCAATACTATCTCAAAGCACATTCACATAAACACACATTTTATAGAGACATAAACATATAAATTCATAAGCACAATAAATGTAAAGCTTACCAAGTTGTGGATGGAGATGCTTGAAGCGCGACTTGGAACCCATGACTTATTGACTTTAAACTTGTCATAAATTAATTATTTTAAAGTCTACAGAACCAATTATAAAAGGTCTGGGCTTTGACACCACTAAATATAGCACCCCTTTCTGGCTTACTCTGAAGAATACATAAAAATACGGAATAATAAAAATCGTACTTCTTTTACAAACTTTGGAGCGGAATTAAATGTTTATAACAGTTTAAATACTTGTCCAAAAATATTCATTCTGAAATTAAAACGACATTCGACATTTAATAAACTAAAAAGTCAAACTTTATAAATAAGAGAAACTAAAAGACATGAAATCATGAAGGATGTGGGTTTTCGAGTCACTGCGCTGTGCTTTCTCCTTCCTCATCTGAGTTCTCATCTAAAAACATTACACATTCTTGGAATGAGCTAAAGGAGTCCAACAAGTAAACTCATGCATGTATGCATGCCTAACGCAATATCTTACATTTATACCTTGAAAGACTTCACATTTAACTTACTTAAAAACCTTTCACATTCATACTTAAAACATTATCTTTCTTTTCGTAAAACTTTCTTAGGACGCGAGCTCACTTGGTAACGCATTATTCTAATCAGGGTCACAGTGGGCCTTGTTATTTGGAACCCGTGAACATTTTGCCTGAAGGCCCATTTCCATTCATTTTGCCCGAAGGCCATTTCCATTCGTTTTGCCCGAAGGCCCTTTTCCTAGAACATTAACATTAGTCGCAAGCAGCACATGGTCAAAACGCCGATCCCCCACGTCCATTTTCCACTCACTGCAACATCATAGAACAATGTGCACCCATTTCTTTTGAAATATATTATACTTTATGACTTGACTTTACTTGATCTTGGGATGCTCGTGAAATGTTATGAACATACGTTAACATGATGCATGAACTTAAGTGATGCAACTTCAATTTAATTTGAACATAAATTTAAAGGGCATAAACATAATAATTAAATCACAATAATGGACAAACGTATTAAAAGTAAAAATGACTTGAAACATGTAAATGAGGACACACCTACATTCAATTATTTAAAGTAATTTAGGGAAAACCCTATATTCAATTGGTTAAGGGAAAGCCCTATATTCAATTAGTTAAGGGGAAACCCTATATTCAATTAGTTAAAGGGGAACCCTATATTCAGTTAATAGAAAAACCATGTATCCAATTAGTTAGGGAAAACCCTTCATTCAGTTGGCTAGGGTAAAACCATGTATCTAATTAGTTAGGAAAAAAGTACATTTAGTTAATTAGGGATGGACCATATGTTCAACTAATCATTGAAATCCTACATTCAATTAGTGAGGGATAAACCATATGCTCAACTAATCAGGGAAACTTTGCGTTCAATTAATTAGTGAACTCTAGAGTCCAGATTCAAATATACCTGGGGAAAAGTCGAACATTCACTTATTTAGGGTACATTCATTTAATTAGAGGAAAACCTATTTTCAATTACTCAAACCTCTTTAGGGAAAACCCTACATTCAAATAATTAAGGGAAAGCCCTACATGCAATGATTCAAAACTATTTAGGGTAAATCCTACATTCAACTAATAAGATAAAACCATTCACTCACACAATCCAGAATAGTTGGTGGCAAGCTAATTTATCATATCAACACATAAATTCTTATCACATTAGGCAGCAAGCCAATTTATCACATCAACACATAAATTCTTATCACATAACATTATAATCTATTAGGATAATGAGACCACTCTCAAAATTAGCATAATAAAAATCATGTGACAAATATATACATACCTAAATCTATATGAAAACTAAGGAGATTACTTGCCTGTTCAACTTAAGGATAATAAATTTTTCTTAGGCCTCTATTGAATCAACCGCATTGGGGAGATCACTTTTCTTTCTTCTTTTTTCTTCTTTTTTTCTTCTCTGGCGTCTCTCTTCTCTCGGCGTTTCTATTCTAGACATTCTCTACGTCTTCTTCTATCGTGTATTTTATGTTCTTCACTGGTGTTTTGCATGTCTTATATCTGTATTTTAACCTACTCCTAATTGGACTAGGTTTTTGGATATATAGACTTATTATTAACTTACTTACAATGTTGGCCTAATTTAATACTCTATACTAATTAAAAGTCCAATTATTCGTATAAGGCCCAATTCAAATAAATTCTCAGTCCAATTAAAAAGACTCTTTTATTATCCGTAATTTAATAAATTAACTATCTAGTAAAATCATTAATAAATTTCTAATTTTTCATTATTATTCCATAAAATAAAGTAATAACATAATTAATAAAATTTTATTCAGGCATAAAAATCTAGGTCGTTACAACTTTAATCCTTTCTTTGATCTTTTCAATAACTTTCACCGTTTGTTCCATGATCTCTGGTCCCAAAATTTTTCTTTCACCAACTTCATCCCAATATATGGGCGATCTCCACCTTCTCCCATACAATGCATCATAGGTAGCCATTCCAATCGTTGTCTGATGACTATTATTTTAGGCGAATTCTACTAATGGCAAGTATACTTCCCAACTTCCTCCAAAATCCAAGACAAGTGCTCGTAGCATGTCATCCAGAATCTTGATGGTCCTCTCAGATTGACCATCTGTTCGGGGATGATATGCAGTACTAAATTTGAATTTAGTTCCCATTGTTAATTGTAAACTTCTCCAAAATTTTGAAGTAAATCTTGTGTCTTTAACTGACACTATTGAAACTGGAACACCGTGTAGCCTCACAATCTCCCTGATGTAAATCTGGGCATACGGGTCCATAATGTAGGTCATCTTCACATAGGGATGGCAAAATCCTCGCGGGGAACTAACCCCATTGTACCCGAATAAATTGGGACGGGAAATCCCCGATTAATTCGGGGATGAGAGCGGGGATGAGGATTCCCCGCTTTTTTGAAACTGGGGATGGGATGGAGATGGTATTTATATCCTCCGTCTCATCCCCGTCCCCGTCCCCGCCCCCGATTAGATGAAATGGGGATCCCAGCATCAAACCTTCACCCTTCCCCTCGCCATGGTGGGTCTCGGGTCTAAAAATACAAAACCCGCCCGGTCCGGGGCGGGTCCCGGGTCCAATAGGACCCGCCTTAGACCTACCCCACCACATTAATATTTATTATATTTTTTTAATATACATTTAGATATTTTCTATTTTTTACTTTTATATTTCAGTGTTATATTGATTTAATTTTACTACTATAACATCTTGTAATATTATAACTCATTTTTTAAAAAATAATAATGTGATATTGTACTTTTAATATTTATTTTGATTATTATTTGAGTACTATTGCAAAATCCAAATAGTAGTTTTTTTTAAAAAAAAATCATAATAGTAGCTAAATAATTGTAAATGTAATTATAATAAGTTTCATAAAAATAGGTTTTTTTTGTCCTATTGGCATTGGATTGATTTCAAAAATTTGGAATACCAAAAAAATATTTATTTCAATTAAAAAAAATTGGCCAGCTAGACCCGTCCTGGCGGGTTTTAGAGCGGGGCGGGGCAGATCCCGGGTCTTAATTTTTCTTGGCGGGGTAGGTCCCGTGTTTGACCAAACCCGCCCCGTTGCCATCCCTAATATAAACTTAGTTGTCAGAAGGAATTAACCATTTTCTAACTCAGACTACGAAAAATCGAAAAATTGTAAAGTGTATTCACCCCTCTCCTTCTAGATTATACCTTGACACCCCTTGGAACATACAAGTGGTATCAGAGTGGTTGGTTCAAAGAACATTATGCACTAATTACTAAACCAGATCTCTCTTTTCAAAACTATCAACATAGTCAGTTTTTGAGTTTTAAAAATACTAACATAGAAGCAAATCTAACTCGCAATCATATGTTTACTATGGAGGACTTTAACGACTGGAAACTATGCGTGCAAGCACATCTTTTTGCTATACATGACGAGATGTGGTTTGTCATCGAAGATGGCCCCATAAACAATAAAAAGATAAATATAGCTGCTACAAGAGCTACTGTTGCAGGTGAATAGGGTGCTACTACGGGTGCAGTTGAAGTACACAATCCCATAAATGAATCGATAAATGAATATTGAAAGAGGAAAAACATGGATAATGTTTCCAAGGATATTCTATACAAGACCCTGGATAAAGCTATGTTTAACAAGGTCAAATCCTATAAAACATCGAAGGAGATTTGGGATAAGTTGACACTCAACTGTGAAGGAACTGAGTAGATAAAACAAAATAAGCTCACAGTGGCAGTTCAGAAGTTTGAAAACTTCAAATTGATGACAGGAGAATCATTAGACAAATTGAATGCCGGATTTGCAAAGATAACCCATGAGTTATCATTTATCAGCCTTAAGAAAGGAATATACACATAAGAAAATATGTATGAAGATTTTCATAGCTTTACCAGCTGAGTGGGAAATGAAAGTCGTGGTAATGAGGCACTCAACCTCACAAGAATGTCTAATCATGAGTTGTACTTGGATTTGAAAGCTTATGAATTCAAGCTCAAAAGGAAAGAGTTGGATGAGATTGTTGCACCTAAGACTGTTGCTTTGGTAGCATGTGAGTCAAAATCAGCAGAGTCAAATGGCATCATTGGCAAAGAGGAAATAACCTTGATGGTGAAAGATTCAACAAGATCTTCAAAAAGAACTATCAAATGAACAAGGGTGAATCTTCCATATGACATTTAGCTCAAGTTAAAGGGAAAGAAGAAATAGCTCATAAGAGAATGAAAAAGAAAGATGAAGACTTGTGCTAGAACTGCAGATAGCCAAGTCATTCTGCAGTTGACTGCACTTATCCACCAATCAACAAATATAGAAATAAAGAAGAAAATAAGATCTCTAGTGAAAGAAGGAAAGAAAGATAGAAAGCTATGGTTGTTGAAACAGAAGCTACAAAAAGCAAAGAAGTAGAAGTTTCAGACAATAGTGAAGCTAACTACTTATCTGACACAGAGGAAGATGCACTTATTTGTCTTATGGCTAAAGATGAGGCAATTTTGTAACTCATTTGATTTATATTGTGATGATACTAATCATGACACAAACACATCGTCACCCACAGATATTTAAGATTCATTGGGTAAAATTATCAAAGACATTGAGTACATGAAACCTCACACACACTTTTAATTGAGGAAAACAGCTAACTCAAAAGCAAAAACTCACAGCTGACTAAAGAGCTGGGTTCTCTAAGTCACATAGTTGATGAGAATAAAAAGTTGAAGGCTGAAAATGAGCTCATCAAAGCTGAGTGCACTGCTAGGGAAAAGAGAGAGTAGAAACTTGAAAGTTTTATTGCATCAATTAGCAAATCATCTAAAACATTGAATGAAATGATGACATACAAAAGGAAATAGGAGACAAAGCTGGACTATGCTTTAACTCCTTTGTAAAAACACAGATTCCTAGAGTGTTCTTAGAAAAAGGCTCCTCAAGAAATGAAGGTAACAAAAAGTCTAAGACACCATATGTTGCACCACATACTACAAAGCTCACACACATGATGGTCTTGGATATAAAGACAAAGGAAAGGAACCAGCACAATCCACTGGTAAGACTGCTAAAACATAATTCAGAATAGTCAACCAGCAGACTCCAAACATAAAATATTCTGTAAAGAAAATGCGGATATTCCAAAAGCCCCAAAAGTTTCATAGAATTAAAGCAAATGAGGGGAATGGTAGAATAACACAAGCTAATTGGAATTCTCCCATGAAATATCAGCAAATTCCTAAGGGAAGTAGGCCCCAATGGCAAAGGCCTAAAAGGTAATTTAAATCGTTCCCTAGGTATGAACAACATCACACATATGCACCTAGATACAATGCATAAAGGGATGATGCACATATATCCAAAGAACAGTTTCTTTACTATCACAAGAATGTAAATGATACATGCACACTCACACATACAGACAAAAGAGACAATTGCATGTTGCTAAAACACCTAAGCAATTTGCAAGTATTCATTATGATTATAGAACTAAAAGGTGACAACCTCTTAGAGTCAGATTATTCGGCTATAGGTTGGTTGGATCACCATATAGTGTTATCCCCTCTGGACCGACACAAGTATGGGTACCTAAAGCTTGATTTCTTTGATGCAGGTTCACAAGACATCTGAGTGTCAAGGAACCTGGTATGTGGACAGTGGCTGCCACACATGTATGTGTATTTAAAGCTTGATTTCTTTGATGCAGGTTCACAGGGCAGCTGAGTGTCAAGGAACCTGGTACATGGACGGTGGTTGCTTTAGGCATTTGACTAGAGATAAAAGCAACTTATCAAACTTCAAAGAAGAAAGATGAGCTAGAGTTATATTTGGAGAAAATGAAGCTCTAGGGAAAATCAAAGACACTGGATCAATGAAGAAAAATGGGTTGAAAATCAGGGATGTTATCTATGTGGAAGGACTAAATTTCAATCTATTATGCTTCAACCAACTTTGTGACAAAAGATATAATGTTGGCTTGAATATGGGGAAAGATACAGACACCAATGAGGTGGTTCTTTCAGGCATAAGGAAAAAGAATATGTATGTCATAGATTGGTATACTGCAACTCCAACTACATATCTGCTAGCAAAAAGCACAACTGAAATAAGTAGGTTGTGGCAAAAAACGTTGTCATCTGAATTTCAAGATAATCAACAAGCTAGCAAGAAGTCATCTGCTTCAAGGATTACCAGATTCAGTCTACAATAAAGAAAGCATTTGTGATGCATGTCAGAAAGGAAAGCAGAATAAATATTCATTCCAAGCAATAGACAAATCCCTCATCAACAAGGGTTTGGCATTTGCTGCACATGGACTTGTTTGGACCAGTTTAGCCAGCAAGTATAAGTGGAAAGAAGTACACCTTAGTAGTTGTAGATGATTATTCAAGATATATATGGATAATTTTTATGTGTAAAAAGAAGGAAACCCTACAGAGGTTATCTTAGTTGATGAAAAGAGTTGCTCCATTATCAAGATAAGATCAGATAGAGGAACTGAGTTGTCAATGGGATTATGTCTCAATATTGTGTTAAAAATGGAATTGCTCATGAATTATCAATTGCAAGGAATCCACAACAGAATGAAGTAGCTGAAAGAATAAACATAACTCTCAAGGAAGCTGCAAGGACCATGTCAGCTGAAGTTGGATTGCCTAAGATATTTTGGGCTGAAGCCATTAATACAGCTTGCTACACTCAAAATAGATGAATGATAAATAGGTAACTGTCCAAAACCCCCCATGGAATTTGGACAGGAAGAAAGCCTAATGTTGCAAAAGTGTTTTATTCACAACAATGATAATTTGAAGGCTTTTGATGCTAAAGCACATGAGAGAATATTTCTTGGATACTCACCTGAGACCAAATTCTATAGAGTACTGAACAAAAGAACTATGGTTGCAGAAGAGTCATTTCATGTTGTATTTCATGAACCCAACATCAGTGCTGAAGATATTGATGAATTAGTTGAGAGGCAGAATCAGCCAACTTCTCAGTAGAGTCCATATATTGAGATAGTCCCAGAAGACTCGATCTTGTTGAGGACAAGTTAGTTGAATCTCAGAGAGAGCTGGAAAAAATACAATTCAACACAGATGATCAAGAAGTCAATGCTCAAGACAAGTTAGCTGGAAACCAAATCAACCCAGTTGACTTACTCCAACATGATGCTAGATTACTGAGAGACCATCCACCTGAACTGATTATTGGAAATGTTATAGAAGAAGTAAGAACAAGATCAAGAGTTCAACATGAAGATATGTTTGCATGCTTCATCTCTCAAATTGTCCCAAAAGATATGTCAAAATCTCTTGAAGAGACTTACTGGAATCTAGTTATGCAAGAAGAGCAGAATCAGTTTGAAAGGAATAAAGTATGGTAATTGGTTCAAAGATCTTCCCATCAGCATGTCATTGGAACAAAATGGGTGTTCGCAAACAAGATGAATGAAGAAATCACAATTATTAGAAACAAAGCAAGATTGGTAGCCAAGGGGTATTGCCAAAAAGAATATATAGATTTTGATGAATTTTTTCTCCAGTTGCAAGACTTGAAGCTATAAAGATCTTTCTAGCTTATACTACTCACAAGAATTTCACAATATATTAAATGGATGTGAAAAATGCATTTCTAAATATATTACTAGAGGAAGAAGTCTATGTTGAACAACCTCCAGAATTTGAGCAGAAGACTATAGGAGGTAAAGTGTATAAACTAAAGAACGCACTTTATGGACTGAAGCAGGCTCATAGAGCTTGGTATGATATGTTGTCACAGTTTCTCATATACATGGTTTCGAAAGGAAAGGTTGATAGAATCTTATTCAGAATCCAAGATGGAGAGAGTATTCTGCTTGTGCAAATCTATGTGTATGATATCATCTTTGGATCCACAAACAAAGATTTATGTGATAAATTATCAAAGCTAACACGAGGAAAATTTGAGATGGGTGTGATAGGAGAATTAACTTTCTTGCTTGGACGTCAAGTGAAACAAATGAAGTATGGAACATTGATCTGCCAAACCAAATATACAAGAGATTTGATGAAAAAAATTGACATGGAAGAGAAGCCACTTGTTAAGGTATCTATGAATACTTCCATAAAAATAGATCTTGATACTAAAGGAAAATCAGTTTATCAAATAAGATATAGAGCAATCATTGGATCATTATTTTATTTGACTGCCAGCAGACCTAACTTCACCTTTGCAATAGGTGTCTGTGAAATATTTCAGTCTGCAACAAAAGTAATTTGACTTCTTCTAAGAAGATTCTGAGATATCTGAAAGGAAACCAAGAAGTTGGATTATGGTGTCACAAGGAAGGTAGTTTCAAGCATATGGGCTACTCAAACTTAGACTATACTGGATGTGGAGTTGACAAGAAAAGTACTTCAAGTACATGTCAATTGCTTGGAAATAGATTAGTTTCTCGGTTCAGCAAAAAACTAAACCCAATAGCTACATCTACAGCTGAGGCAAATTATATTATTGTTGGAAGCTCTTGTGCACAAGTTCTATGGATAAGACAACTGCTGAAGGATTATGATATTGAAGAAAATGAGATCCCAATTATATGTGACAATGTGCAATTGTCATCACTCAAAATCCTGCATTGCACTCAAGAACAAAGTATATTAATATCATATATCATTTTGTTAGAGATCATGTTGAAAAAAAAAGACATCAAGTTGGAATATGTGTCTACGGAGAAGCAATTAGCAAATATATTCAAAATATCCCTTTGTGAATAAAGGTTTGAGGAGTTGAAGAAAGAACTTGGCTTAATAGAGCTGATTTAATTTCATCTTTAGAGTTGTAAAGTATGACGAAAATGGTTTCAGGAGAGTTTCTCTGTTTCAGTCGAGTAGAAACAACATATTTGATAGATCAGTAGAGTGAAGTCATCTGAACAGCTAAGTCAAGTTTTAGTTGAATGAATGTGCATAAGAGTCTCTATTAGCCAAGAGACATCAACAAACATATTAAAGGCCTAAAGGACAAAACGATGAAATATTTAATTGAGTGGAAATGTTTTTCATCAGTACGCCAACATCATTTAATGCCCTACAGTTATCCTAACCTAAAGTTGCAAGCCAACAGTACCATGTTACAAATGATTGGCCATAAATGATGATATGCATTTAATGTCCTAAAACGCAAATTGCAAGATTATATCTTACTTTCATTCAAAATTCAAATTGAAATTTTTTTTATCATTTCTTTTCACATTATATATAAATGGGTTATCTTTATTTTCTCTCTCTACGCATGCATTCTCTCTCGCAAAAAACTCTCAAGAAATTCTCTCTTTCAAAAGTTCTATTTTTTTCAAACACTTACGATTCATGATGGCACCTAAAATAAATCCTCCATTGTTGATGCATACCAGGCTTTGGATTTCATAAAGCTATCCAAGAAATCTACTCTGGAGCAATAATCGACACTGAGGGCTTGGTGAAGCACTCATTTGATAAAGTTAGGGCACAGAAGATCACCTTATACCCTCAACATTCCAGGCTGCTAGACTTTTTCACCTTGGAGATGCCACAGACATACCTTGAAGAGGTGGATATATTCTATGTGGATGACTCCATTCATGATGATGGTATTCATTTTTCAGTTGAATAGGAAATCAGTTATCACATCAGCTGATGACCTGAGTAAGCTGATGGGTTTTCCCAACTTAGGGTTGAGTGAGCTGAAAGATTATGAGTTTGACTTGTTGAAGAATCGGAGTGAAATTGTAATCGAGGCGGAGAAGTATAACCAAAACCTATCCAGGGTTAAAATTGTGGTTAAGGAGGAGTACCACAAGCTGATGGATATAGTGTCAAAGTGCATAAACATCAAATTTGGCTCCTACAAATAGCTGTCAACAGCCAATTGATGGTGATGTTTGTTATCATGGATGAGTTGGAAGTAAATTGGAGCGAGTTTTTTTTTTTGGCAATATTTGTCAAAATATGCTGAACTACGAGGTAGCTAATGGCAAGTTCAAAAACACTTTAGGGTATGGTTTGGTAATTGGATAATTGTTGGAGAAGAAGGGATTGCCCTTGAGGAAAGAGAAGTCTTTCCATGTGAACAAGAGATTGTATATAGGCAATTTCTCAGCTACTCAGAAGTAGGCTCATGCAAAAAATAAAGGAGTTTCAGGGAAAACAACTGAGAGCCAACTAGCTAAAGCTGCCTCATTAACAAAGAAGAGAAGGACAAGTGTAGTGGTAGCAGGCGAGTATGTAGTGGTAGCAGAGACTAACACGGCTAACTCCTCACCGGTTCAGCTCGATAAAAGGTCTAAAGTAGTTGAGTATAACCATCCAAACTAGCCAAGAGATCTTTCATAGACACAACTATTGCGAAGAGTGCTGAAGCAGCTGTTGTAAACATTGAAGAACAACTGTAGAAGTGGTAAGTGAAACAACTATAAAGGCAAGGCCTGAAGGTGTTGGCCAAGTTTCCATATACGAAGAAGTATTGCCAGTTCACTCCACGACACTCTTAGAAGCTAACTCCCCTCTATATACAGAAGAAATGAAAAGGATAGTTGAATAGAATATGTAGAAACTCAGTAAGAGCATGCTTCAATTTCAACGCCCTGAGATGATTGAGGAAGAATAATGGGTGTTTGTTTTCCTTAATGGCCCATCCATGATGCAAGCCCTCGACCATAACTTCATATTTCGTATTATACAATAGGAGATGAGGTTGGAATAAGAGAAGGGAAAGATTCCAGCTGATTCCCATGACTGCATTCTGAGAATAACTGTTCAGTTTTCAGAGGAGGAGAAAGAGTTGCCGAGGATAGAAGAAGAACAAATGGTTGCTGCCCTTAGGGAGTCAATGGAGATGGCTAAAGGAAGAGACTTTGATGGGAATGGGAAACCATCATCCCCTACCATGATCATTGGAAATGTTATGGGGGAGACAATTGAGCTTTCAGAACCAACTGATTCTCTTCCATCTCTAGTTGTTGAAAAAGACATTGTTACCATGGTAGAGACTATGGAAGAAATGGAAACTCAATTTAGATGAAACATGGCTGAGGCCACAGAGGATGAGACTGTAATTGTCTCAGTAGTTGATGTAGAGATGATGATAAGGAAGATGGTGCTGGTGAAAAAGGAGACAACACTCTTGCCTCAAATCATTTGGGGACAGAAGTCAGCTTTCCAAAAGCTGAGTTAGAATTAGTTCAGAGTCAATCTGTTGAATCAGGTCAAGAAAATCAGTAGACAGTTGTTGGGACAACAGAAAATAGGTCGTTGTGCAGACTGATGTCATTGAGAAGACTGTTGTTGAGACAGTAGAGACTGAAACAATTGAAGGACATGTTATAACTTATTTGAACCCCTTTGGAAGAAATGAAGCAACTGAAGAAGTGTTATCTCAACAGCAGATAAGGGGACAGTTGAGCCAAACCTAGCTGAGTCAGAAGAACCATTAGTTTTTGAAAGAGATGACGGTATTGTGATGGAAGTGCATGTTTGGGTACTGAGACAGTAGAACCTCCTATGGAACCCATGCAGGTTGATCAGGATGAGACAACTGAGACAAAGAATATAGATGGGTCAAAAACATCTGATTTTGATGCAGATAGGTCCGAGGTATCTGAATCAGAAAGAGCTGACAATGACTCGTCTAAGAAGATAGAGGTTGATGATCCAGTTGAGTTAAGCCATGATGGAGAAAAACCAACAGCTTAGGGAGATGAGTCAACTTTTGCTCAGTATGGATTCGTACTCTTTGATCCTTCTTCCAATCTCGTATTTTCTAAAGAAGGTGAAGTTGTTAACACAACTGATGCTGAAAGAATTTCTCAAAACGAAGAGGGGAACTCTATTGTCGTCGAGGAAGCTGTTAAGATAGCTAAGGCACAATCATCTGAGTAGGCTAACACAACTACTATCGATGAAGCTAATTCAGTTGAGGTACCCAGAAACACATCGCAGGGTGAAGAAGGCAGAAACCCAATTAAAAGTGAAGCAGGGCCTTCTTCTAACCCTTTTGTACCTCAAGGAGAAGGATCGTCTAACCCTCGTGATGAACAAATTTCTGATGTTAATGACATAAACCAGTTCTTTGAGTTCTAGTGATGATTTTGTTATTGAAGAACCTGAGTCTGATGAAGAGCTACAAGGTGAGAACAAAACTCATTCCATATGATCCACGAGGAAAATATCTTGAGTATGATTTTGCTCATGGATACATGATGTGTGTAAAATATACGTGCATTTTGGGGCTTAAAATCATATATATTTGATGCATTTGCACGCATATTTACTATGTTTTTACTTGGTTTCCTTAAAAGGGCATGATACTGCGTATTCTTGTAATTCTTGCAGGAAATTGAGCTTAAAATGAAGAAATATCAGTTGAAATGCCCGGCTAAGGTTGACAAATGCGAAGAGAATATAAAAACGACAAAAAAAGTGGACACAAACACTTCATACGGTCGGACCGTGTGGTGTCATACGGCCGTGTGAAAATACCATGGTGAAACAACACAACCGTGTGAAGAAGGGAAAAAACAGAGGACAGAGTCAGGCCCACACGGCCGGACCATGTGAAGTCACACGGCCATGTGGGAAAGGAATGGCATCGCACCACCTGGCCGTGTAATCTCACACGGTTGTGCGAAGGAGGTCTGAAACCAACACCACACGGCCGTGTGGGACTCTGTTTTGATGCGTTTTTCAGAGTTTGCTTCTCGTTCCAACTCTCCAAGCATCTATAAAAGGGACCCAAGGCTTGCATGAAAATATATAAGTTCGTACAAAGAAAACACATCAAATAACACAGGAACGCAAGAATCGAGGATCTTCTGAGCAATGAAGGCTAGGTCGCGAAGAACACCACAAGGCTTTCGCATCTACGGGAGCACAAGAGCTTCAAAGTCTTAGGAGGGGAATCCATCCTGACAAGAAGGGGTTTTGTTTCTGTCTAAGAACTCTTGTCTGTGCTTAAATGATGTCTTAATGTTGATTCGAATTTGTCTATGAATTTGTAATCAATGTTTGGCATATCTTTCGAATCTTAGGGGCATATTCGAAACTGTGGATTCATGTTAAATATAATTATTTGTTTTCTCAATTAATTCATGCTTTCTATTTTATGAATTCGAGTGCTTATTTTTAATTGTTTTTTATCTGATTAATAATTAGCATGGCATATTTGTTAGTGCGAAATTCGGAAGAGGAGTTCTAACAAAGACAAAAATCGAATTCAGACATAAATGGATTAATAATTAGCATGGAGCATAAATCTTTTAGTTAGTTTTTGAACCAACAATTGTTATTAATCAACTATTTATTTAAATTTGGGTTTTTAACTAACTTAGGAATTGAATTTAAATGCATAAATTAGTTTTTAAAACTTTACTTGCATTTAATATTGAAGAAGCATGTTGAGATTATGTGTCTAAGGTTTCTCCTATAGATGGTGAAAATACTTGTAGGGTTCGTAAATTTATTTTTGTTTTTCTTTTATTTTCGATTTCTATTATTAAAACTTGATTTTTCGGTCGCTTCAATAAAATTGGAATACGATGTTATTATAGCCTAAGTGTTTCGGATATCAATCCTTGAGGAATACAACCTTGCTTGCTATTATTCTATAAATACACTGTACACTTGCAGTTGTATGAACTAAAATATTTTTGGCGAACAAGTTTTTGGCGTCGTTCGGTGGATTGATTAGATTCTACTTAGATATAATAATAAGTAGTTCAATCTTAATTGAAGCATATGTTTATTTTTTCAAATTCGAAATTATTTTTTTTATTTTTGTTTTATTCGGTTCTAACATTGTGTTTGTTAGGTGCAGATAGTGCATGATCAAGCGTTCTAGATCGACCCAACCAATACCCATTGATTTGGAAATCGATAAGACAGCGAAGCAACTAAGGAAAAGAGCCAAAGAAATGGCGGATGGGACAAATCCGAACGCAGTGGATAACAGAAACAATGAGGAGCACCCACCAGGGGCCGGCGTTTAGGATCGAATTGTGGAAAGACCTGCAATAAGGGCAGTTAGGGACTACTTCCAGCCGGAGGTAAGTCAAACTTATGGAGGTGTGGCCCGTCTGCCGATCAATGTAAACAATTTTGAACTAAAACCAGCATTGATCCAGATGGTGTTACAAAATCAGTTTTGGGGGTAGAGCCGTTGAGGATCCAAACGCGCATCTGGCGTACTTTTTAGAAATTTGCGATAATGTTATGAATGGTGTTTTTGAGGATACATTTCGATGCCGCCTTTTTGTATTCACTCTACGCGATAAGGCTAAGGGGTGGTTATTCTCTTTAACACCACCAGCCGCAAATTGGGCAGAACTAAGTCAGTAGTTTCTAGCCAAATACTTTCCCTCCAGTAAGACACTGCAATTGAAATCTGAGATCGCCCAGTTTAGGTAATTAGATGTTGAGCCACTATATGAAGCATGGGATAGATTCACGAAATTGTTAAGAAAGTTCCCTCAACACGGATATCTCGACTATCAACAGGTTCAGTACTTCTATAATGGTTTAACTGGAAACACAAGAACAATTATAGATGTTGCATATGGGGGTGCACTATTATGGAAATATCCTGAGGAGGCACTATAAATGTTAGAGGAGATGTAGAACAACAGTTACTAATGGCCATCCGAGAGATCCGAGGATAGACGTATCGCGGAAATTCAAGATGAGGATAAGATCGCCATACTCACAGAACAAATATTCATGCTAAGTATGAAACTGGATGCGATGCAGCAAGTAACTTCAAGAGAGGCAGTAGTGGTTGTGGAGGAAGCAAATTTTGTAGGACAGCAAAGCTATAACAACTACAGAAATAGTCAGACACAACCTCACTATAATCTGGGGCTGCCAAAGAAACAGAAACCATCTTCTAGAAGAGATGCTAGCTTCATTCATCGGAGAAACTCGAGCTCAATTAAACCAGGATGAAGCCAAGATAGACAGAATCGAGGGTCAGGTAACTCAATTAAATACTAACATGAATGATAGATTGAAATCTTTGGAAAAGCAGGTGGGGCAGATTGCTACATCAATACATGGCCAACACCAAAAAGGCAAATTCCCGAAAGCCCCAAGGATGGATCCGGGAGACCAGTGCCAATCAATTCGTCTGAGGAGTGGAACATGTTATGAAGCTCCAAAGATGCCAATTGATCAAGAAATAGAAGCAATCGAAGAGCAGGACACGGCAGAGGAGGTGGATCCACCCCCTGTGGAAAAAGAAAAGGTAAAATCTGCTCCAACTATTGCAAGAACTGAGGTACCTATCCCTTACCCACAAAGGTTTTAGAAAAATAAATTAGATGATCAATTTCTAAAAAATTTGGAGATTATTAAGAAAATTCAAATCAATATACCTTTTGCGGATGCACTAGAACAAATGCCAAACTATGCGAAATTTCTTAAAGATATCATGGCAAAGAAAAGAAAAATTTTGGGATACAAAATGGTGAAAGTGACAGACGAGTGTAATGCAATAATTCAAATGAAGTTACCTCAAAAGCGCAAGGATCCCCGGAGTTTCACGATTCCATGCATATAGGGGGAACAAACTTTAATAAAGCACTATGCAACTTAGGTGCAAGCATTAACGTGATGCTGTTATCAATATTTCGAAAACTGGGATTAGGCAAAGTAAAGCCTACGACAATTACCCTACAATTAGCATATCGCTCGGTAACATATCCAAAGGGGGTGATTGAAGATGTGTTAGCGAAGGTACACAAATTCATCTTCCAGCAGACTTCATTGTATTGGAGATGGAAGAAGACCGAGGGTTCCATTAATTCTGGGAAGACCACTCTTGGCCACAGATAGAGCACTAATCGATGTGCAAAAAGGTGAACTAACATTGCGAGTAAATGATGAACACATATTATTCTTGATTTACAAAACTATGCAATTTCATGAAAACGTCGAACATTGCAACATGATTGATGTGCTAACCCCATGCATGGAAGCTGAGTTTGAACAGGTTGTGATGAAAGACATTGGAATGGTGCTTAAATCACTCAGTGGAATCCCAAGGTATGTGTTTGGATGTTACTAACAATGAGGTTATCGATTTTGTGTTTGCCTTAGATTCAGCAGAAGAGAAAATTCAAGAAAATGGTGTTCTGAACATCCCACAAGACCGTGTGGAACAACACGGCCTGGCCATGCAATGCATACCTCCAGACGCACACAGCCGTGTGGATCAACACGGTCAGGCTGTGCGGTACGCTGCATTCAAAGACCTTCAGTCACACGACCGTGTGACTCTACATGGCCAAACCGTGTGCACGGCCAGACCATGCATTCAAATTTTGATAGCCTAAGTCCGCACGGCCATGTGGCTTCACACAACCCGCCCGTGCGACAAGTGTTTTCAGCTGAAAATTCAAAAAACGAACTCCCGGGCTCTCCAGAACTTAAACATCTTCCAGACCATCTCAAATATGCATTCTTAGGCGACAACGAGACCTATCTGGTAATACTTTCTTCTTCTCTTACTAAAAATTAATTGGAAAAACTACTGCATGTCTTAAGAGAACATAAAACTGCGATTGGATGGTCAATTTTTTATTTAAAAGGTATAAGCCCTTCGATTTGCAAGCATAAAATAAGAATGGAAGATGATTGTAAACCTTTTGTGCAACATCAACGAATACTTAATCCAATTATGCAAGAGGTCGTTAAGAAAGAAGTACTTAAATGGTTAGACAATGGAATATTTTTTGCTATATCTGACAGCAATTAGGTAAGTCCAGTACAAGTCGTACCAAAGAAGGGAGGAATGACGATAGTAAAAAGTGAAAACAATGAAATTCTAGCTACTAGAGTTGTTATAGGATGGCGTATTTGCATTGATTATCGAAAGTTAAATGCCGCTGTAGGTCCCAATGGGTGTGAGTAAGCTTTAGAAGGGGGGTTGAATAAACCTTACCAACTTTTCGAATTTAGTCCTTTTAAATTAGTTCAGAGTTAATTTCACAGCTATGTCCTTGATGGATAGCTAAGTTAGTTAACCAGCAGAGTTAGCCACTCAACAGACTCGATTAAGCTGTTAATAGAATAACTCAGTTATTTAGTCTAATACTTAACTTGGCTGAGATGAAATTTTCAGCGGAAGACTTAACACCCTTGAATTTGGTTTAAGTTTGTTTTTAACACTTGGTTTTAGCACTTTGTTAATTATCAGTTGGATTGCAAATTTTCAGCAGATATAAAATGATATGCAAAAATTAAATGCTGAAATGTAAATAACACAATAATTTTTATAGAGGTTCGAAGATGGGGTAATTCTTCTAATCCTCTCTTCTCCAAATCCTGGAGGAATACACTAAGTATTGATCAGAGTACAAAGTGGTTATTAGTCCAGACGCAAGTCTTGATCACACACACTGGTGACTTGATCCTTTGGGACTCGGTCTGGAGATGCCTTGGTCACACAGCTGGCTTCTCGTTTGACTCAGCTTCTTCACAGGTCGGTTGCCTTGCTACTTCAGCTCACTAACTCAAGCTTCTTGGATTTGATCACGAAGCCCTCCAATAACTTGAGACTGGTTCGACCTTGAACCTTTCTACAATCCTCCTTGGAATGTAGACCCCTTTTGATTCTTCAAAAGTTTACTCTTCAACAGTTTGAAGTTGTCTATCCTTCACAGCTTGGTGTTGGATTGATTTCCTTCGAAATTTAGGCTTGAGGATTTGCTTGAATAACTTGAGAATATTTTGCAGGTTACAGTTCGAATAATAGCTTGAATGGTTCAGGTTGTCAAGGTTAACAAGGTAACCTTTTCTCAAAGTGATTCCTCAGCCTTTTATAGTGAACTTTTAAAAATCTGCCCGTTGAAGAGATAGGCTGATTTTTAAAACTCACTTGTGTTCATTGGGTTGTCTTGTTGCAGTCCTTGATATTGACAATTCCTCGTATTAATTGAACATTCAGCTTTTCAGAGTCTGACACAAGGTGCAGTGCTTCCCATTGGTTTATTCCTTTTGCACGCTTCTGGGACTGAGCACTTTAAGACATGGCAGCATGGAAGTATTACTTTAAGGTAATATTTTGACTTAACTGCAATGATTCTTTTAAGTTAACTCCTCTTTGCAAACCGCTTTTCCCGGTGACTTGTGACTTGCTGCTCCAATGATTAAATGACTCATCTGTCACTTCAACTTGACTTGGCTTCTTGAGTTGACTTGGCTGATACTTCACACAGTTGTATCCCATGTGATGTTAATCCAAGTGGCTACGATAATCTAGAGGGGGGGTGAATGGATTATGCCGATTTTTCGCAAATCACCCTCTTTTTCGAATCAACATGAAAAAGACAAGAATGTAAATGCGAAAATTAAACAACACTCGTTGATTTAAAGAGGTTCAACCCACCTAGGGCCTAATCCTCTACCACCCTAGTATCTCCGGGATGGATTTCAAAAAGAAAAAAAGATTTTATTAATTACCACAATTAATACAACACCTTGAGGATCACCACAATCCTCTTACAACACCTTCAAGGAGATTACCACAATCTTCCTTCACCACCTTTGAAGAGTACCACACTCTTCAAACACCTATCACCTAGATCACCCAAGTGTATTATTACCACAAGAATACTCACAAGGATATCTTGTGTTGAATGATGGACAAAATTCAAGATTACAACTCTATGAAACCAATACAAAGATTGAGTGCAAGTGTAATCAAGAATCAAAAAGCCTAGACCTCAAAGATGTGCAAGTGAAAGTACTTAGGCTATTACAACAAGAATGTAAAAATGAAAGCTTGAACAATTTGCAGATTTCTTGTTGTGTGTTTTGCTTGTATGTGTTGTATCTTGTGTCTTCAATTCATCCTCTATTTATAGAGAAGTCTTCACCAACATAGGCTCCTTCTTCTTCACTTTTGTCTACAAAAAGAGGATCACAAGATGTAGAAATATTGTACAAAATTGAAAAGCAAATCTTGCTGTCAAAGAATTCAAACGGTATAATTTTGTTGTCACAAAATAACATAGGGCGACCGGTTGCCTGTTTAAGATTTCGAACGTTTGAAAAAGAAAGTGCGATCCAGTGCAGTCGTCGGGGGGTCGGCCGTCGATGGGGTGCGACCGGTCGCCCTAGGGTGCGACCGGTTGACCTCACCCTTGACCGGTCCCCCTCCTTTTTTTTCACAAAATTTGTTTCTGTTTCGTTCTGTTTCATTTTTTCAACCCTTCAGGTACCGGTCGATGTATAAGGCGACCGATCGACCTCCAATATTAAATGTTGTCCGATTTTTATCAAAAATAAACTTCAAGAAATACTCCAAAAAATTAGTAAAAACATTTTAAATCACTTGGGAGTATTTTGACAACATTTAAACATAGTTTTGGTGTAAAAACCAATTTAAATAAAACCAGCAAAAGTGTTGTCCATTTTTATCAAAAAATAAATTCTAAGAAATACTCCAAAAATTAGCAAAAACATTTTAAATCATTTAGGAGTATTTGGACAACATTTATTATCATTGTTTTGGTATAAAAACACATTTAAACATAATCATCAAAATCTTGATAAAAACATTTATCTAACAGGTGATACTCCTTCAGTCGAGTTCTTGACTTCTCTTCCTTGCCATACTCAACTGCTTCACAGCGGAGTCTTCATCCCAGTCTTCAGTTGACTTCTTGAATGTCCAGGCATAGCTGACTTGACTCAGCTAGTACAGCCCTATCTATTACAATACAAATTACAAGGAAAATGGGGTGCCAACTTTCTAGTCTAAGTTTTACATGGCATTCATCAAAATCTAAGCAACAAATTCCCAACAATTTCCCCCTTTTTGATGATGCCAAAACTTAAAACATACATACAAAATGTAAATAGCAAAGATATATACAGACAATGTAGAAACAGAGAATGTATACGTAGAATCGATCTTTTTATTGATCATAAAATTCTTGTCCTTTACACAGCTGTTTACAAAGTGTATCAGAGCAACATGGTATTCTATATCTAAGCACAAATATAGTAATTGCATAACTTTTATTCATCGTACAGAAGACTTATATATATATATATATATATGTATTTACAATAGTAAAATACATGAAGGGGTGGACAGCAACACTTCATCGTCTTCGCTGCCTCCTTCTTTCCTATTCAGCTCTGTCGTCCCCTGGTTTCTTTCTCTTCTTTTCTTCTTCAGCTGCTTTCTTTTTCTCGTGGGCTCTTCTAGCAGCTTCGTCTTTTCTTTTTCTTTCTTGTCTTCGTTGACTCTCTTCCCACAGCTGATCTTGTCTCTTATTTTCTTCTTCGATCCTTTTAACATAGTCAGCATTCTTCCTAGCCATTTCCCGGTTGGCTACTTCGTCATATCCAGCCCCGTAGATCCTTCCCTTCTTGCCCGGATCTACATATTCAATATTCTTGGGTAGAGGTCTAGGTTGAAAACCTCTGCCTCCACCGCTCCTTCCTCTTCCTCTGGGCGTATATTGTACTGGAGTCTTCTTCTTTCCAGCAGAGTGACCAGCAGAGTGACTGCTCGTAGTCTGCTATTTGTCAGCTTCTTCGCACAGCTTCAGACCCTTCTCCCAATACAAGTCCCAGGCTTGGGCAATGGACATATTCTTGAAGTATCCCTCGGATTCGAGCGTTTTGAATTCTTCCACTGATCGTGGCTCGTCTCCGTCGTATGGAATAGCACTGGAAGTTTGCTTATGATGTCAGCTGTGATGAGTCCTTGTTGGGGGGTTCTAGCAACCATTAAAGTTATGTCCTTTGAACCTTCCCCCTCAACGGATTTTCCCTTATTTTTCTTCTGCTCTTCAGTTGTTTTCTTCTGCTTCTCGACAGCTGCGTCCTTTTTCTCAACATCCGACCCTTTAAACATCTTTAGGTATTCTTCTTCCCCTTTTTTGGCATCATCAAAGGAGAGAGGAACCCCTGGGAATAGACCAGTTAGCATGAAGTCCAGGCGGCTGATAGCTGAGTTTTGCTTCGAGTCTGCTGCGGAGTATGCTGCACGGAATTCTGAGCGGGTGGCTTTGGATTCAGCTTCCACCAGCTTCATTTCAGCCATGAGCAGGCTGAATTTATTTTCCATATTCTCCTCTACACGCAGAAGTTCTTTCTTATGAAATTCACGCAACAGTTGCATTTCAGTATTGTGGGAGTCATGCATTCTGTCAATATTTTCTTGCATCATCCCCTTCATGTCAGCATTATCAGCGCTCCAGATCAACAGTTTATTGTACAATGCTTTGAAATATCGGACCTGTTCCACATGCATTGTCTGCTGTTGTTGCCACCATTCCCTGATTCTGACCACTATTCCACGCAGATCGGCTGTAAGATTTGCATCTCTGTTATCCTGCCGCATATCCAATGAGGCTTGGTGCCTTTCCATCTTCTCTATTTCTGCAAAAATTCCCTTGAAGACTTCTCGAACCTCAGCTGTTACCTCCGTCTCAGCTGGCAGCCAAGCAGCATCAAAATCAAAATTTGTTGGGACGGTGGTATCTGTGGGAATGGTTGGATCAGGTTTGTGGAAGCGTCTCTGTTCTCTAGCTAATTCTTCATCCAGATCAGGCAGCTCCACTGAGAAGGGGAACATTTCTTCAAATGCATCATCACGGACATAGGGAATATGTTCAACAGTGACTCGTGGCCGTGACGTGCCTGGTTGAGTCGATTATGCTACAGCGTTGGGAGCTGTGATTGGTATGATTGATTGGTGGGGTCATTGTGGTATGGACCCAGCTGGCTGAGCCTCAGCTGTCTCAACAGCTTCGTCGGTCTCAGCTGGTGTTTCCTTTTGAGTTGTTTGGTCCTCAGCCGTATCAGTGGCGTCATCGGACGATGATGAGACTTGAAGGGTGGCTCATCATCAAAATTGAACGTTTGACGAGTAGCCTTGAGATCTGACTTACTCATGCTTGGAAGAACATCCTCAGCTGAGTCTTTTGGATTTGCAACAGGATATGACTCAGCTTCATCATCACCTTCAGATCCCAGAAAAGTTATGTCAGGGTTGTCTTGGGAATCATGAAGGGCACTTATCTCTTTCTCAGATGCATCAATGATAACAGGAGGGATGTTCTGCGTTTCTGTCTCTTTACCTCGGGAAGTCTCAACCTCCCGTAGGCCTTCAGTACCTCCATCAGTCTCAACTGCAGCAAGGCCTTGGTCAATCCCTTCGACAGACTCAGTTGTCTTAGGGTCTTCTGTGGTGGCATCCACAGGAGTCTCAACTCCGTGGATTGCACTTTCATTGCCCAGAGTGTTAACTCCCAGGGTAGATCCAACCTGTGCCTCGACTGCGTCAGCAGCGTCCTCAGCCTGCAGAGCAGTTGGCACTTCAGCTGAGATAGTCTCAACTGTCCGAGCTTCGTTAGTGACAACCTGCTGTGTTTTTGTTTGTTGGTCTTTCTCCACTTCGCCTCCTAGATTCTTTGTGGAGTCATCTGCAGCGGAGGGAGTTTCCCCCTCAGCTGGCACACCAGTTGAGTGACTTGGGTTGGGGTCACTCTTCTCCAAACTCCCGGTTGTTGCCTGTGAGTGTTCAGCCGTTGGGGCAGGTGGTAAGACACCTTTAATAGGGGTTGGCTCAACTTGGGTCCCCAAGTTCCCAGTTTCATCGCCAGGTCCCCTAGATCCATCCTCTGAGTGGGCTGGGGAAGTGGTGGCAGCAATAATAGTGGCAATTTGATGTACCACTCCCAATGGATCAATCTCCAGCTGTGATTTGGAAGACTCTCCAGGTCCTTCCGGCAGTTGTTGCTCATGCATCATCCTGGATTCCCTCATGACTTGCTGCATTTCCAATTTTCCTGTCGCAGCAGCAGTGTCCAAATCCTCATCACTTTCTGAGAGTACGTCAAGATGAGGATGAGTATGGTCAGTGGTTCCAGTGAGAGGACAAATGCTGGCTTTCTCACGAGCTTCTGCTTCCTCTGCTGCTCTAGCCTATTCGTTCTCCTTTCGGATTTGCAGCATATTAATACAGTTATCCTCATCAAGGGCTTGCAGCACTGTATCAACTTCAAGGAACCTGAAGAGTTCCTCTTCCTCATCAATAAACTCTGGGTGTTCAAACTGCACCCTAGAGTGACTCAACTTCCATTTTCTCCATTCTCGCAGACGATTTTGGATGTCTGGATACAGTGGAGAGTACATAATTACATCATCGTTGTCCTCTCATCATCTCCCTGTTGCCCTTCTTTTTCAGGAATAGAAGGTAACATACTCTGTTGCTCAACTCCTTTAGCAAAGATCGGGACAGTGGAGACACGATCTGTCGTGGGGATTCTCGCTTTCTCCGCTTGCTTCTTGTTCTCCTGCCCCGCCACAGTGGGTCTTCGACTCGCCTCTGCTGATCGGCCTCAGCAGACTTGGTTGTTTCATCAATAATTTCTGGAGACTCTACTTCTCCAACTTTCTCAGCGATCTGTTCCAGGTGAGTGGCAGTCTCAGCTGTTTTCTCAAGCTTTGAACGCTTGTAGAGTCTTCTTCTTTTGGTCCTTACTAGAGGAATTTCTGGTTCAGATACGGTTTCCTCAGAGTCCTGGGCGGCGGGGGCCGGTGCTACTTTCTTGGTCTGAGGAGCTGGCTTTCTTGGCTTATCAGTCCTCTTTTTCTTGACAACTGGAGAAGGTATTTGAGGTTCCTTCTCCTGCGCTGCGAGCAGGGGGAGACACGGCTGCAGGTCGTGCGAGTTTATTTTCTTTCTTTGCAGGGCAACCTTCTTCTTTGCAGTGCGGAGAGCAATTTTCTTCTTTGGAGGGGAGGAGACAGCTGTATCTACTGGGTCAGTTGATTCCCCCTCACTTGTATCCGTCCTCTTGGCGTATGCTCTCTTCTGAGCTCCTGAAAGATTTGATCGGGACATCTTCTTGTTGACATGGAACGCTTTTCCATGTTGGAGTGGAACACCTTTCACCTCCATCAACCGGCCAACCACAAGGCCATATCCGAAGGATCCTCCGAATGACCCATCGTCCTTGAAGGACTTATTTCCAACATTCTGGCAGAGTCTGTTGTAAACAAACTCAGCCCAGTTTGCCTTCTTCTCCTCCATGATCGCAGCCATGACGATCAGCTTGGTCTTGGACAGTTGATTAAAGCTTCCAAATTTTATATTTACACATTTGTCTATGATATCCAGCAGCTTATGGTAATCGTCCTTCAGCAGCTTTTTATCAGCTGTGTAGACAACCTTCGCAGCACATTTAGGTTTGGCCACTTCCTTCCATGCAGCAGCCAAGTCGACATCAGCTTCAAATATCTCAGACACACCCTCCGACGGCAGCAAACAGTGCTCCGCTAGATCTTCAGCAGTGATGGTAAACTCCTTTTCATGAACAGACAACTTGATGCCTTTGTCATGAACTTCAGTGTTCACGTAGAATTGGGCGACTTCTTCAACATAAGGCATCTGAAACTCCATTGTGAGAAAGGGTTTCAGTCCATACTTCTCAATTTTGTCGGCTATCTTCTTCACAAGGGTTTCATCGGAACCCTGTTTGACCATTCCTTCGAAATCCACGGTAGAACTAGTGTGGATTTGCTTCCCTAGTTTGGTAAGATCGTAGGTTGATGCCATTTCAGTGATTTTTACCGAACGAACTTGATGAACTTGCTCTGAATATTTTGTAGGGTTTGAGAGGAAAAATGCCTTCTTTGCTTTTGGAGAGATGAACAGTTTTGAGTAGTGTGAGACAGAAAACTGAACAAATGGTATATGTATGGGTTATGAAAGGACATGCATACGGTTTTTAAAATTTAATCGAGATCAACGGCTCAGATTTAGCACGCCGATTAGCATTTAATTTCTTGCATTTAATGCGGCAGCATTTATATCCAATCATAGGCTTTGTCGTGCAGCTTTGACTGTACCTGTCATTATTATGCTGACGTCATCCTTAAAAACATTCCCGCTTATTAAAAACGACTACGTTTTTGTCACTTAGCTCATAAATGACTCAGCTTACTTATTAGGTACTCAGCTATCAGCTGACTCGATGCGGCTGATTTTCCGATACGGCTGATTTACTTAGCTGATTCACGAGCTCAGCTTTATTTTCATCTTTTCTTGTTTCATCTCTTCTTCTTGAGTCTTCTGGGTGTTGACTCAGCGCAATTAACCCTAGCTCATGCTTGAGTTCTTCAAATCTTGATTCACATAATGGTTTTGTGAATATGTCAGCTAACTGTTTGTCAGTTGAGATGTATTCCAAGGTGATGTCTTTCTTTTCAACAGGATCTCTTATGAAATGATATCTGACATCAATGTGCTTTGTTCTTGAATGCAACACAGGATTTTGAATGATTGCAATAGCACTTGTGTTTTTACACATAATTGGAATCTCTTTTTCTTCAATTTCATAATCTCTCAGTTGTTGTCTCATCCATAAGACTTGGGCACAACAATTTGCCACACTATGTACTCACTTCCAAATTTGTGGATGTGGCTATTGAGTTTTGCTTCTTGCTAAACCAGGAAACCAATATGTTTCCAAGCATTTAACATGTACCTGAAGTACTCTTCCTGTCAACTCTGCATCCAGCATAATCAGAGTCTGAATAGCCAATAAGTTTGAATCCACCTTCCTTTGGATACCATAAGCCGACTTCTTGGCATCCCTTCAAATATCTTAGGATTCTCTTAGTGCATCATATGGCTTTCCTTTGGAGCAGATTGGAATCTTGCACATACACCTACAAAAAGGTGATGTCCGCCTACTTCTTTGTGAGATAGCGGTGATCCAATAAGTGCTCAGATCGGTTTGATCCACGGGTTTACCATCCGCATCCATGTTCATTTTGGTGATGTGTTCATTGGTATTTCCACGAAGATTTCTCTTCCATACCAAATTTCTTCATTAAATCTATGGTATACTTTGTTTGACTTATGAAGGTTCCATCCTTCAGCTGTTTAACTTGAAGTCCTAGATAGAATGTCAGTTCTCCCATCATGCTCATTTCAAATTTTCCTTGCATGAGGTTTGAGAACTTATCACACAGCTCTTTGTTTGTGGATCCAAAAATAATATCATCCACATATATTTGAACAAGCAGTATACTCTCTCCATCTTGAATTCTGAAGAGTGTTCTGTCCACTTTGCCTTTGGTGAATCCATTATCTATCAGAAATTGAGATATTGTATCATACCATGCTCTAGGTGCCTGTTTCAATCCATATAGGGCTTTCTTGAGCTTGTACATCTTATCTCCAAGAGTCTTCTGCTCAAATCCTGGAGGTTGCTCAACATATACTTCTTCTTCCAACAATCCATTTAAGAATGCACTTTTTACATCCATTGGATATACAATGAAGTTCTTGTGTGCAGCATAGGCAAGAAACATCCTTATTACTTCTAATCTTGCAACAGGGGCAAATGTTTCATCAAAATCTATTCCTTCCTCTTGGCAATACCCTTTGGCTACCAATCTTGCTTTGTTTCTTACCACAGATCCTTCCTCATTCATCTTGTTTCTAAACACCCATTTTGTGCCAATAACATTTTGATGGGTTGGTCTTTGTACCAATTCCCATACTTTGTTCCTTTCAAATTGATTCAGCTCTTCCTGCATGGCCTGAATCCAATGTGTGTCATCCAATGCTTGGGACACATCTTTTGGCTCTATTTGGGAAATAAAGCAAGTAAATATTGCTTCTTGTTGAGCTCTGGATCTGGTTCTTACACAGTCTCTTACATCTCCAATGACTAGCTCTGGTGCATGGTCTCTCAGCCATCTCACATCAGGTTGGAGTAAGTCAGTTGGGTTCAGTCGTCTTGCAGCTGTGTTGTCTTGAGCAGCTCTTTCATCATCACTTAGCTGCAGATTTTCCAGCTGTCTTTGAGATTCAGCTATCTCATCTTCACCTTAATTAATTGCTCGACTTGACTTCAACATAGGGACTCTTCTCGCATAGTTGGTGATTGACTTATCGCCTAACTATTCAATATCTTCTCCATTTACATTAGGTTCATCAAAAACCACATGGATAGACTCTTCTGTGACCATAGTCCTTTTGTTCAGCACTCTATAGGCTTTACTTTCAGCTGAGTATCCCAAAAAGATACCTTCATCAGGTTTTGCATCAAAAGCCTTTAGATTATCCTTGCCATTGTTGTGGATGAAGCATTTACATCCAAATATTCTAAAATATGCAACATTTGGCTTTCTCCCCGTCCAAATCTCATAGGGAGTTTTTGTCAGCTGTCTATTTATCATGCATCTATTTTGAGTATAACATGCAGTGTTGATAGCTTCAGCCCAAAATCTTTTAGGCAATTCAGCTTCATCTAACATGGTTCTTACATGTTCCTTAAGAGTTCTGTTTCTTCTTTCTGCTACTCCATTCTGTTGTGGAGTCCTTGCTGCAGATAATTCATGAGCTATACCATTTTCAATACAGTACTGAGTTATTATCTTAATAATGGTTTGACTCTTCTCATTTTTAACTCTATTCATTAGTTGAGGTAACTTCTACAAAGTTTCCTTCTTTTTACACATGAACATTGTCCATGTATATCTTGAATAATCATCCACCACTACTAGAGTGTATTTCTTTCCACTTATGCTAGTTGGTTCAACTGGACCAAATAGATCCATATGCAACAGATGCAATATCCTTGTTGAAGATGGTCTTGACTTCTCTTTGAATGATGATTTGATCTGTTTTCCCATCTGACATGCTTCACAAACACTTTCCTTCTTGTACACTGAGTCTGGTAGTCCTTCTAAAAGATTACTCCTTGCAAGCTTGTTGATTGTCTTGAAATTCAGATGACTCAGCTTCTTGTGCCACAGGCAACTTGATTCGGATGTACTCTTTGCTAGCAGACAAGTGCTTGGTGTGGCAGTCGACCAATCTACCACATACATGTTCTTTTGTCTGGTTCCTTGCAACACTACTTCATTTGATTCAGTGTCTTTGATTTGGCATACTCCCATATTGAATCCAACATTATAGCCCTTGTCACAGAGTTGGCTGATGCTTAACAAGTTGAAGTTGAGGCTGTAGCGACCCGGTTTTCAAAAATACAAGTAATTCAATAAAAAAAATATAAAAGAACATATTTTATAAAATATTACCTATAATTCAAAAAGAATTTCCAAATAAACAAAAGTACTTTAATTCAAATCAAAACATTTATTCTAAAAAAATTAAAATACTAACTATTAACTGTAAGTACTCAAATTAATTAACAAATAAGGGTTCCTAAAAGTTCAAATTAAATAAAAATCATTGACTTTGCATCCACCGCCTCCAATCCTCGCTCGGGCTCCCTAACCTGATAAGTTTTAATAAAAATGGGGTGAGCTTTTCAGCTAGCTCAGTGGGGACACGTTTGTCAAAAGTAAATACAGCACATAAGCATAATCGTAAATATTCAACAAGTAATTTTTCCTCTGTAATATTTCCTCTGACTGGCCAGTTATTTTATAGCACTGCAGGTACACCCCGAGGATACTTCTGATCCCGGACCTTCTTACAGTCCCTAGCTAACATAATGTTCATAATTATAGCACTGTGGGCTACCCCGAGGATACTTTTGATCGAGGACCTATTTACGGCCCCTAACTAACATGATTTCCTCTGTCACATTGCACATAAACAAAAATACATATATGAAGCATTTAATAATAACAAACAATACTTGAATAGAAATATCCCCACCTTAAAATAATTGCAGATATCTTGAGCCGAGAATGTAAAAAGATACAGTAAATCATGTTCCTCTTTTCCGGGTTTGGCTAAGTGGCTATGTTGGTGTGATATCAAATAGTACATGGTTGTTGTAGAAAGAAAGGACAAAAAGCTAGTTCTAGAGATATACATGATTCTAGCATAAAGTATTTGTAAAAATTATAAGGGAAAAACTAGTATTTATAATGGTATTTTTTTTATGAAAATTTTATAGCAATTATGTTTTTTTTAACGTTATAAAATCATAAATTGATATCCTTTCATCTACCATCATCAAGTTAGGAAATCTTCAAATCGATAACTGAAAATTCATTAAAATGACTAATTAAATATAATATATTTTGATTTTTAAATTAAAAATATGATTAGATAAAATTTAAGGTTAATAACTGGAATTTCTGCACCAAATTATGAAATTAGGGTGTATTGAAAGAAATTTGTATTTATAGGATGGTTTTATGGAGTTTGAGATAAGTAGGGTTTGTTAATGATAAGATAAATCTGATTTTTTTCTAAATCTAATACGAGTGAAATTCTATCTAAATAGGGTTTAATAAAAAATTTGGATTATAAAAGGATAATGACTAAATTATAAATATTAATATCGATAAATAAAATTATAATTTATTTAATAATAATTGAAAAACACGGGATATTACATACTATCCCCTTTAAAAAATTTCGTCCTCGAAATTCGTTGTCTTAAACAAAGTTCATAGAAAATAGTGTCATTTTTTTACACGAGGAATTCTTGTCTAATATTAAAAGTACACGTGCAATAATGCTTTTAAAAAAATCATGGCTTGAATTTATAAAATGTAATTTTAAAACATGATAATATAAAACATTTCATGAATAAAATGAATAGCGTGACATAATAATTGCGTACCTTGAGGAATCTGACGAGATATGGCGGAGGTGGATGTGACTAGATAGTTTTCTTTTAAATTTTAAAAAGATACTTTTTTCAAGTCTACAGAACCGTAGACCTGCTTTGATACCATTTGAGCTACATCCCCGGTTTTCAAAAATACAAGTAATTCAATAAAAAAATATAAAAGAACATATTTTATAATTCAAACCAAAACATTTATTCTAAAAAAAATTAAAACACTAACTATTAACTGTAAGTACTCAAATTAATTAACAAATAAGGGTTCCTAAAAGTTCAAATTAAATAAAAATCATTGACTTTGCATCCACCGCCTCCAATCCTCGCTCGGGCTCCCTAACCTGATAAGTTTTAATAAAAATGGGGTGATCTTTTCAGCTAGCTCAGTGGGGACACGTTTGTCAAAATTAAATACAGCACATAAGCATAATCGTAAATATTCAACATGTAATTTTTCCTCTGTAATATTTCCTCGACTGGCCAGTTATTTTATATAGCATCACAGTACACCCCGAGGATACTTACGATCCGGACCTTCTTACTGATCCCCTGGCTAACATAATGTTCATAATTATAGCACTGTGGGCTACCCCGAGGATACTTTTGATCGAGGACCTATTTACGGCCCCTAACTAACATGATTTCCTCTGTCACATTGCACATAAACAAAAATACATATATGAAGCATTTAATAATAACAAACAATACTTGAATAGAAATATCCCCACCTTAAAATAATTGCAGATATCTTGAGCCGAGAATGTAAAAAGATACAATAAATCATGTTCCTCTTTTCCGGGTCATTACAGAGGCCTTCAACGTATGCAACATCTGTGATTTCTAATCCATTTTTCTTGATGGATCCAGTGCCTCTTATTTCCCCTGGAGCTTCATTTCCTCCAAATATGACTTTCGCACCTCTAATCTCCTTGAATTTTGACAGATTTTTCTTGTTTCCTGTCATATGTCTGGAACAGCCACTATCCATGTACCAGGTTCATTGGCACTCAGTTGTTTCTTTAACCTGCAATCAAGGAAATCAGTTTTTAGGTACCCATACTTGCCTGGGTCCTGAGGGGTTAGTATTGTAAGATGATTCAACCAACTTATAGCCAAATGATCTGACTTTAAGGGGTTGCCATCTATCTGTGCCATAATCATAATTCACTTTGGCAACTTGCTTGGGGGTTTTAGGTTCATACAGTTGTCTCTTTTGTTTGTATGCATGTGTGTGTGTTTTAGCAATTGCCTTCTTTGGGTAGTTGTGATATTTCTGAGTATAGTGCTTGGGTGCATATGTGTGCTGATGATAGCTCTGTTGTCTTTGGAATGACCTTTGCTGAGTTCTAGGTCTTTGCCATTTTGGCATGTATTCCATAGGTCTTGGCTGATATTTCACATTATTCCAATCAGCTTGACTTGGGTAGTTTCTACCATTTCCATCATTTGTGTTCCTTTGATAGAACTTCTTGGGATTTTGGTAGCTCTTTTCTTCTTCACAGTACTTCTGTTTGGAGTTTCTTTGAGGAACTCGGGCCGATTTCTTCTCAGTTGTCCTTTCAGCATACTCAGCAGGTTGTTTTCCTTTTCATTTATATCCAATGCCAGTTTGTTTGTGATTGTGCTTTGGAATGAATTTGTGTGCAACATTTGGTGTCTTGGATTTTTGAGATGCTTCATTACTTGAAGATCCTTTTTCCAAGATCACTCTTGGAGTTTGACTATGCACAAAGGAATTGAATCATATGCCTGTCTTGTCTCCACATTCTTTTGGCTCATGATAAGGTCATCCAATAATTTAGATGCCTTTGTGAATGAAGCAATCACATTTTTGAGATCATTTTCTCTCTTTTCTATAGCAGTTATTTCTGCTATTGTTTAGCATTTTCAGCCTTCAGCTTTTTGTTCTCATCAGCTATCTGACTTAGAGTACTTAGCTCCTTAGTCAGCTGTGAGTTTTGGCTTTTAACATGGCTGTTTTCCTCATTTAATAGTGAGTGTGAGGATTTATTGCGTTTAAAGTCTTTCATCATTTTTCCTAATGAATCATAAAGATCAGTGGGTGATGAAGTGTGTGTGTCACAATCACTATCACTAGAATCTGAATGAGATGAGTTAGAGTGTACCTCATCTTCTTGGTCAGGTTGATCTTGTTCTTTGGCCATTAGACAGATTAAGGCTTCTTCTTCGAGTCACTTGAGTAGTCACTTCACTACTCTCGAGTCTGCACGCTTCTTTTGACTTAGTTGTATCGTAGTCTCGGTGACCAACATTGCTCTTTTCTTTTCTTGTCTTCTTTCTCTGAAGACTCTTCTTTCTTCTTCATTTCTGTATTTATTGACTACAGGATATGGACAGTCAATGGCAAAGTGTCCTGGTTGTCTGCAATTCCAACACAGGTTTTCAACTTTTTGATCAGCTCTCTCATTTCTTGGGTTGTCAGGTATTTGATATTCGACCTTTTGATACTCAGATCTCTTTGGTGGCCTATCTTCCCTTGACTTGGAGGGAGCTGAATGCCTTCTGGAGGATTCACCTTTGTTTCTTTTGTAGTTCTTGTTGAAGAACTTGTTGAATCTTTTAACCATCAAGGCAATTTCCTCCTGGTCAATGATTTCTTTGGTCTCGGCTCTCTTCCCTTCCTTGACTATGAGTGCAGCTGTGTTCACCTTCATTATTTGCAGTGGTCGATCCTCTATCACTATCCTCATCTCATCATGTAAAGCTGATAGATGAGCCTGCATACGTATTTTCCAGTCATCAAATTCTTCAATGGTGAACATAGGAATGCGTGTCAAATTTGCTTCCATGATAATAACTTTGTTGTTTTTAAGAATGGCTTTTGAAAGAACAAGTGTTAAAATTTCCTTTGAAAGATTGGAGATCTAGTTCAGTAACCAGTGCGGAAAGCTCAATGAACCAACCGCTCTGATACCACTTGTAGGTCCCAAGGGGTGTGAGTAAGGTTTAGAAGGGGGTTGAATAAACCTTACCAACTTTTCGGATTTAGTCCTTTTAAATTAGTTCAGAGTTAATTCCACAGCTATGTCCTTGATGGACAGCTAAGTTAGTTAAACAGCAGAGTTAGCCACTCAACAGACTGATCGATTTGTTGATAGAATAACTCATTTGTTTAGTCTAATACTTAACTTGGCCGAGATGAAATTTTCAAAGAAAAGACTTAACACCCTTGAATTTGGTTTAAGTTTGTTTTTAACACTTGGTTTTAGCACTTTGTTAATTATCGTTGGATTGCAAATTATCAGATATAAATGATATGCGAGAAATTAAATCTTTGAAATGTAAATAACACAATAATTTTTATAGAGGTTCGAAGATGGGGTAATTCTTCTAATCCTCTCTTCTCCAACTCCTGGAGGAATCCACTAAGTATTGATCGAGTACAAAGTGGTTATCATCCAGGATGCAAGTCTTAATCACACACGGTGACTTGATCCTTTGGGACTCGATGCGGAGATGCCTTGGTCACACAGTTGACTTCTCGTTCGACTCGAACTTCTTCTTGGCAATTTGTCTTGCTACTTGACTCACTTGCTCAAGCTTCTTGGATTTGATCACGAAGCCCTCCAATAACTTGAGACCGGTTCGACCTTGAACCTTTCTACAATCCTCCTTATAATGTAGACCCCTTTTGATTCTTCAAAAGTTTCCTCTTCAACAGGTTTGAAGTTGTCTTTCCTTCACAGCTTGGTGTTGGATTGATTTCCTTCGAAATTTAGGCTTGAGGATTTGCTTGAATAACTTGAGAATATTTTGCAGGTTACTGTTCGAATAATAGCTTGAATGGTTCAGGTTGTCAAGGTTAACAAGTTAACCTTTTCTCAAAGTGATTCCTTAGCCTTTTATAGTGAACTTTTAAAAATCTGTCCGTTGAAGAGATAGGCTGATTTTTAAAACTCACTTGTGTTCGTTGGCTTGTCTTGTTGTAGTCCTTGATATTGACATTTCCTCGTATTAATTGAACATTCAGCTTTTCAGAGTCTGACACAAGTTGCAGTGCTTCCCATTGGTTTATTCCTTTTGCACGCTTCTGGGACTGAGCACTTTAAGACATGGCAGCATGGAAGTATTACTTGTTTAGGTAATATTCTTGACTTATGTACAACGGATTCTTTTCAGTTAACTCCTCTTTGCAGCTGCCTTTTTCCCAAGTGACTTGAGTCTGCTCCAATGATTGAATGACTCATTTGTCACTTCAACTTGACTTGGCTTCTTGAGTTGACTTGGCTGATACTTCACACAGCTGTATCCCAGCTGATACTCCTTCAGTCGAGTTCTTGACTTCTCTTCCTTGCCATACTCAGCTACTTCACAACGGAGTCTTCATCCCAATCTTCAGTTGACTTCTTGTATGTCCAGGCATAGTTGACTTGACTCAGCTAGTATAGCCCTATCTATTACAATACAAATTACAAGGAAAATGGGGTTCCAACTTTCTAGTCTAAGTTTTACATGGCATTCATCAAAATATAAGCAACAAATTCCCAACAACCGCAACTCGCAAAGATCACTTTCCCCTCCCCTTTATGGATCAAATGTTAGATCGTCTTGCAGGTTATGAATACTATTGTTTCTTGGATGGGTACTTGGGTTCCAGAGGACCAAGAATAGACATCATTTACATGCCCTTATGGTGTGTCCGCATTTCGTAGGTTACCATTTGTGTTATGTAATGCACCTGCAATATTTCAAAGATGTATGATGGCGATATTCCATGGAATGATTGAATACATCATGGAAGTTTTCATGGATGATTTCTCAGCTTTTGGTAGTTCGTTTGATCATTGCTTGCATAATCTAACCCTTGTTTTGTAGAGATACGAGGAGACGAACTTAGTACTAAACTGGGAAAAATGCCATTTTAGGGTAAAAGATGGCATTGTACTCGGTCATCGTATTTCTTCCACAGGTTTAGAAGTTGACCGAGCAAAGGTGGTGGCAATCGAAAAATTTCCACCTACAAAGAACGAGAAAGCAGTAAGGAGCTTTTTGGGACATGCGGGTTTTTATAGACGCTTTATTAGAGATTTCTCAAAAATAACCAAACCCCTTTCCCACTTACTTGAAAAAGATGTACCTTTTGCTTTCACCCCTGATTGTTTACGAGATATTTATGCAAGTCGAACATTGGATCCTAGGACAAAAATGCAAAATTAAGTCGAACATTGGATCCGAAAAAGAATGGAAAAAGAATGGCGGTGATGTTTGCATTTGACAAGTTTCGGGCTTACTTGATTGGAACAAAGACAATAGTCCATATGGACCACGCCGCAGTAAAAATACATTCGCAAATAAAGGTGCCAAACCTATGCTCATTCGATGGATACTCCTGCTACAAGAGTTTGATATCGAAATTCAGGATAGAAAAGGGTGTGAGAACATGGTAGCTGATCATCTCTCATGACTTGAACAAACAACTAAGGAAAACACAAAGGGCACAATAATCAAAGAAACATTTCCAGAAGAATTAATCCTGATGGCCGAAACAACCATCCCCTAGTACGCTGATATTGTCAATTATTTAATAAGCGGGGTTTTACCACCAGATATCACATATCATGCTAAGAAGAAATTTCTTCATGATGTGAGATATTTCCTGTGGGACGAACCTCTTTTATTTAAGAGATGTGCAGATTTAGTTATTAGGAGATGCGTACCTCAAGAAGAATGGGCAAGCATTCTGGAGCAATGCCATTCATCACCATGTGGGGGCCACTTCGGGCCAACACGCACTGTGGCTAAGGTATTACAATCCGATTTCTTTTGGCCTTCTATTTTCAAAGATTGCTATAAGTTTATTTTGCAGTGCAATAGGTATCAACGTATGGGAAACATTTCAAGGCGACACGAGTTTCCATTAACTTTAATAATGGAAGTGGAATTATTCGACGTTTGGGGTATAAACTTCATGGGATCATTTCCAGCATCAAATGGGTACTTATACATTCTTCTTGCAGTGGATTATGTATCCAAATGGGTAGAAGTTATCCTTACTAAAACAAATGATGCCAAAATAGTGTTAAAATTTTTGCCAAAGAATTGTTTTCACTAGGTTTGGCACACCACGGGCCCTAGTTAGTGATGGAGGGTCGCACTTCTGCAATAAATTGTTCAATAATATGATGGAGAAATACGGAGTAAAACATCGAGTGACCGCCGCGTACCATCCATAGTCAAATGGGCTAGTCGGGGCATCCAATAGGGAAATTAAGCAGATCTTAGAAAACAACGGTTAGCATAAATCGAAAAGATTGGGCTTTAAAGCTCGATGATGCTTTATGGGCTTATCGTACGGCATACAAAACACCTCTGGATATGTCCCCGTATTGATTAGTTTTTGGGAAATCATGCCACCTTCCGGTGAATTAGAACATAAGCATTTTGGGCAGTGAAAAAGCTTAACTTCGACATGACTGCAGTAGGCGAAAAGAGAAAATTGCAAATAAGCAAACTGGAGGAATTTCGTCAAGATGCATACGAAAATACCCAAATCTACAAAGATCGCACAAAGAGATGGCATGACAAAAAGAATCGAGATGAGAATTCCTACACGGGCAAGTAGTACTGCTGTATAACTCGAGATTGAGATTATTACTGGGTAAGCTTAAATCAAGGTGGTCTGGTCCTTTTGTAATCAAAAAGGTGCTATCACCAGGAGAAGCCATTGAATTATTAGCAAAGAATGGTCGAACTTTCATCGTAAATGGGCAAAGAATTAAACCCTACTATGGGCCAGAAACTCCGCAAGAAATTTCGACCATCTTCTTGCTGTAAACAATCCAAGTAAGTACTTATTACGCATTCCTCTTTCTTTTTATAATTTCCTCATATGTTCGGGACGAAGGATATTCTAAGTTTGGGGGGGTTGTCAAGAATGCGTAATTTAGTACTTTCCTGCATTTGCATTGCATTTAGGACTGCATGTAGAAGCACTTTGGCACGTTTACCGCTCTAGCACGTTTAATTATTTTTGTGTGGTTTTAATTCAGTTTTTATGCACAGCTCCCGTATAATTTTACTATGAATATTTTATGGCATGGGATAACATACTTGTGGGAATAATGTGATAAATTGTTAGGAGGATAGTTATTTATTTGCTTGGCATTTATTAAGAAAATTGGGTATTTGAGCATATTGCGAAAAATAAGCCTGTGAGTTTTTGTGCCTTAAATTGCTTCATATTATGCAGACATATTTTTTCTTGAGTGTATCTTTCATGATTGATAAAACTCTAGAACTTGCTATGGTATCTTCATTGAAGCTATATGTGTGTGCAATTTTTGAAAATGATCTATGACCATTTTTGTTTAGCCTACTTACCCTAAAAAGCCTACCTATAAACTCATGATTCCCAAATTAACCAATTTTGAGCCAAAACTTTTATTTTGAGCCACATTGATCTTTAACATTTAAACATGTTTTTATCCCTGAAATTTCTTGAGCTTATAGAAAATGAATAAGTTTGGGGGAAAAGTGGTGAAAATATATGGAAAAAAAGAGAGGAAGTTGGCAAAAGAAAGAGGGATGAGCAGTATCTAGGTAAATGAAACATACATGAAGCTCGAAAAAGAAAATATATATATATCTGAAAAAGAAGAGAAAAATCGAGCAAATCAAAAGAAAATTCTGAAAATTGTGAAAAAATGAGAGCTTGAGGCTAAAGAAAGAAAAAGAAAAAAAGGCAAAAAGGCCTAAGAATGAAAAAGGAGAAATAAGGGTGGAATTGAGTTGAAAAAAAAAAAAGAAAACTGATATTATTTTGAAATTGGGTTGGTGAATTGCAAGTCTGTATGCTTAAATTCTATTTGCTCAAGTCAAGTCACTTAATCCAGATTTTCCTACCCTTACCAAAGAGCCTACATTACAACCGAATAAAAGTCCTTTTTGATTCTTAGATTGTGCACACAAAAGTGGTAGAGATGTTAAGACGATTTGCAAGCATATGGTAGGTCTACTAATGAATTGAATTTAAGCGTAAACATTATCCATACACTTTGAGAGTAGAGTGATACACTATTTACTTGTTAGTCGCGATGTCAAGTATCCAAAAGAGTATTAATTATGCCGAGTTTATGAATAATGACTTCTTGATGATGAATTACATGGTTTCCTTGAGTATGGAGTCAAATGCTATTTAATGTTCATAGTGTTCTAGGGTGTTTATTCATTTTTACCCCGTATATTATTTTTCTCAATTCGCTCGAGGACGAGCAATGCTTTAAGTTTGGGGGATTTTGATGTGTGTAAAATATACGTGCATTTTGGGGCTTAAAATGATATCTATTTGATGCATTTGCACACATATTTACTATGTTTTTTACTTGGTTTCCTTAAAAGGCCATGATACTGCGTATTCTTGTAATTCTTGCAGGAAACAGAGCTTAAAATGAAGAAATATCAGTTGGAATGCCCGGCTAAGATTGACGAATGCGAAGAGAAGATCAAAATGACAAAAAAATGGATAAAAATAGTTCACGCGGTTGAACCATGTGGTGTCACACGGTAGTGTAAAAATACCGGTGTGAAACCACACAACCATGTGAAGAAGGGAAAAAACAGAGGATGGAGTCAGGCCCACATAGTCGGACCGTGTGAAGTCACACGGCCGTATGGGAAAGGGATGGCATCGCACCACCTGGCCATGTAATCTCACTTGGTTGTGCGAAGGAGGTTCGAAACAAACACCACACGGCCGTGTGGTGCCACACGCCCAGGCCGGGTGGGACTCTGTTTTGACGCATTTTTCAAAGTTTGCTTCCCGTTCTAACTCTACAAGTGATCTCTCCAAGCATCTATAAAAGGGACCCAAGGCGTGCATGAAAATATACGAGTTCATACAGAGAAATCACATCAAATAGCACAGGAACGCAAGAATCGAGGATCTTTTGAGCATAGAAGGCTAGGTCGCGAAGAACACCACAAGGCTTTTGCATCTACGGGAGCACAAGAGCTTTGAAGGATTTGGGAGGGGAATCCATCCTGACAAGAAGGGGTTTTCTTTCTATATCTAAGAATTCTTGTCTATGCTTAAGCGATGTCTTAATGTTGATTCGAATTTGTCTATGAATTTGTAATCAATGTTGGCATATCTTTTGGATCTTAGGGGCATAATCAAAACCGTAGATTCATGTTAAATATAATTATTTATTTTATTAATTACTTCATGCTTTCTATTTTATGAATTCGATGGCTTATTTTTAATTCCTTTTTATCTAATCAATAATTAGCATGTCATATTTGTTAGTGCAAAATTCAGAAGAGGAGTTCTAACAAAGACAAAAATCGAATTTAGACATAAACGGATGTAACGAGTCGGGAGACCTACAACTATTTGTGGGGATTCATTCAATTCATAAATCTTTTGGGAGTTAGTAATAATTGTAACAAGTCGGAGACCTACAATTGTTATTAATCAACTGTTTATTTATCGTCCGGGAGGGGGAATAGACTAACTTAGGAATTGAACCCATAGAAATACATGAATTGGTTTTAAACTTTACTTGCATTTAATATTGAAGAAGCATGTTGAGATTTTGTGCCTAAGGTTGCTCCTATAGATGGTGAAAATACTTGTGTGGTTCGCAAATTTATTTTTATTTTTCTTTTAGTTTCGATTTCTATTATTAAAACTTGATTTTTCGGTCGCTTCAACAAAATTGGAATACGATGTTATTATAGCCTAATTGTTTCGAATATTAATCCTTGAGGAATACGACCTTGCTTACCATTATTCTATAAACTACATTGTACACTTGCAGTTGTATGAACCAAAATATTTTTGGCGAACAATACAACAGGTTTTTCTGTATATTTTCAAGGAAATCGATAGAAACATTAATGGTTATGTGGAGAGGGTGAAGGAATGTATCATAGAGATCAAAGATCTAAAGAATGAGTAAGAAGGGAATTTCAAAAGGTTGAATAATAAGTTGCTCATTTGGGGAGCAGATCATATCGCTTTTCAGAACAGACAGAAATATAATTTTGATAGGATGAACACGAGTAGACATAATGACATGAACCTGCTGGAGACCAAAATTGAAAAGAAGTTTGAGTACTTGGAAGCCTCTCTCAATCAGAAGATAGATTCTCTTCAAAATCAGATGATTGAACTCAGTGCCAACCATTCAGCTCCATGGTCAACATGAAATTGGACTTCATAATCCAAAACCTTCAACCTCTCTCCACTAATGATGCCAAAAAGGTGAAAGTAGGGCCCCAACAACATCTAGCAATCTGTTGGCCCCTCCAGTTCCACCATCAGTCTTAGTTGAACAAAGAGTTGAAGCTGAAATACAGAAAGCAAGAGACAAGATGGTTGCCTTAGACAATAGTCAAGAATCTAGAACTAATCTATTAAGGTAGAAATTTAGAGGACTACCAGCTGGCTCAATTCCAAAGGAAATGAATAATAAATAATTTGAAACACTCCTTTCAGAAGGGTTTTATAAGGGAATGACTTTGGAACAAGCTTGGAATTTGTACTGGGATATTGGCTTGCAGGGTATTCAGCTTTCTTTTAAACAATAGAATAAGAATCATCTTAGTACATCTGGCAGCCAACTCAAAGGTGGAAGCAACCAAGTCAACCAAAGAAGTGGAAGCAGAGGAAGGGGAAGGGAACCTCCAAAAGAAAGAGGCTCACCTATAGTAAGAGGTTATACAGGAGGGAGATTTCCAGCAGACCCCAATAGAAGATCAACTGCTTACTAGCTTGGGTTGGAAGATGAACAAAAAAGAGGCAGAGGCCAGAGATAAGGGAAGCAAATTTGTTTGTTGTAAATTATTTTGTTTTTTGGTACTTGTGACGGATTATAAAGTGCATGAAAGTTATCAATAAAATATTTCTTCTCTTAAGTTAATTACTTTCAGTGCACAGACATTATATTAGTTTTGGCATCATTAAAAAGGGGGAAATTGTTAGGAAATTTATTGTATAAATTTTGATGATGCTTGGAAAACTATGTATTAGGAAGTTGGCACCTCAATTTAATATAATTTTTGCTTATGTAATAGATAAGATATTTGGGTGGCTCAATACATCCAAGTTAAAAAGCAGAAAACTTGTTGATTGTGTTTCAGAAGACTTACAGCTGAGTATCAAGTTCCAGAAGACTAGAAGCTGAGTATCGAAGAATCAAAAGACTCTCAACAGAGTAATATCAGCTAAGTCTGAAGCAAAAGACTGTCAGAAGAGTCAAATTAGAAGTCTTTCAGAAGACTTATCAAGCAAAAGACTTATCAAGCAGAAGACTTAAAGTTCAGTTAAGTGGGGTAAAGCAGTTGAAGGCTCAAGTCAATTGAGAAAGTCCGTTTGCTTTAAGTCCAAGAAGGATTTTCATTAAAGTAAGTACCATGTTTGACCTTAAAGGTGTTAGGAATTTAATGAATCCAAAAGAGATTCAACCAATAGAAAGAACCTGCAAGACTGTCGATTTCAAAAGTGTAGAAGGCATGAGAAAACAAGGAAAGATCGATATCAAGCTGCAAAGAAATGACATGCCAACTCTCCAACGGTATGATTTGAATTTATCTATCTCTTCAATGGACAAAATTCAACATCACTATAAAAGATGAGGAATTTTACTGAGAGAACAAGAGAGCAACAAGAGCAAATATTTTGAGCTAGTAAAGCCTGAAAAATAAATATTCTCTCTCAAGCTATTATCTAAAAACCCTCAAGCTTCATTCTAAAGCACCTTATCATACACACGTTGTGGAAAATTAAGGTTGTGAAAACAGTTGAAGAGGAACTAGTTTGAAGAACTGAAAGGGGTTGCAGAACTACAAGAGGGTTGTGGTGATCAGGTCTTGTAGTTGTTGTGAAGTTGAAGTAGCTAGAGGGTTGAGTGAGCTGATCCACTGAAGAGCTGAGTCTAGGCCAGGCTGTGTGATCAAAGGTGCTAGGACTGCTGTATACATTGTATATAAAGTTAATTGATACTTAGTGGGTTCCTGCTGGAATATAAGAAGAGTGGATTAGAGGGATTACCCCACCCTTGAACAACTATAAAATATTGTATCATTTACATTGTTGCTCATTACATTTCAGTCATTTATATTGTTATATTTGCTTGCATAATAACTCTATAAAAATATTGTGTATTGATTGCTAAAAACTCAAAATGGTGTAAGACTTCTGTTGTTCTTAGAAGAAAACTAAATTTGTAAAAATTGTTATTTTACAGTTGAGTTACTCTATCAACTACTCTGTCAGGAGATTTGTTGAGTGGTTAACTCTCTTTCTCCTGCTGAATTTCATCTTAATTGTCTAAAGGACTTAATTGTTTTCAAACTCTGATTGTGAAAAATCGGAAAATTATAAAGTCTACTCAACCTCCCCCCTTCTAGACTTTACCTTGACACCCATTGAGACCTATATTGAAGTTGGGTGGGATTATATAATTGTACCCCCATGACCTGAACCGTATATTAATCAAAAGTGGGACAAAAAAGCGGGATGAGATGAGTATCACGAGTTGTAGTCAAAGATCTTAAATAATTGATAAACTTGGACTAAATAGTTTATCCTGGCCCATTAAGCTTCCGAAATGAGTCCTTAGAGGATTGTACATAACATATATTTTGTAGTTCCCCTTCAATCACTGTTTAGAATCAGACAAGTAATATTTTATGATACACCAATTTATATATATTCCCACTTCTTCTGTACATTCATTTTTCTTCCAGCTAAAATCTTACCATTTATTTTGCGAGACAACATGTAAGGACATATTTGGAAAAAAGTCTTAGAAAATTGAGTTTTTATTATTTTCTCTTTCTCAGAGCGTCTCCAGTGGAGCACAAAACCTACACCAAAACATTAAATTTGGTGGAAAAGGTGCTCCAATGGGACACCATGTTGATTACAATGTATTGGTTACAATGGTAAAGCCTTCACAATGGCTCAATTACAAACTGAAAATGAACTATTCTATTACAAACGGAAACAAGAATTGAACGTAAGCCGAGTCGAGATACTATCTCTATCCGCAAGACAATTACGTCTCGGCTAGTGCTCACGGTTTGACGTATTGCCTCCAAAGATAAAACAGCTTCGTCTTCTGTGTAGTAGCACCACTAACACAGAAGCACCTTCGAACGAAAAAGTGTTGAAGACTGATTGCTGGACTTTTTTGTGCAGAATGCAGAAATATGGCTACGTGTATGAATATTTGCTGTGAACCAACTGCAATGCACTCAAATGAATTTATAGACAAATACACCTGCAGGAGATAACAAAAAGTAGTTGGTATTAATCCAATTGTAACATCCCAGATGTTACACCCCACTACTCCATAACGCAGACAAGTAGTGGGCTCTTTTCGGATGACCACTTTGTTGAGTTACTAACTCCACGATCACATGAATCGGACACCTACAATGTCCGATTCATTGGGCTCCAATGATCCAACGATCACTCGAACCAGGCCAAGCCCATTTTCGAGTGGCAAAACTTTAGTGGACCTGGACCCGGGCCCAATAGGGTCGGACCACCCTGGCCCAAGCCCAGTCCCAGGCCCAGGCCGGGCCGGGCAGGCGGGCACGCGCGCGTGTGACCCACTTGTGATCATCCACTTGTGTTATAGTTTATACAACATATAACACCTTCTAGTAAATAAACTAGGATCAACAATGATTTGTATTCCATGTGGGATAAGGCAAAAGCCTTTCATTTCCCTTTACATAATCTTTACGTAATGCCCATTTATGTGGCTACTTTCGTGTATTAATTTCTCACTCACCGAAATTCGGTTTTGAGAAATAAAAAATACTATGAACATCTACTCGGAACGTAGATTAATAATATATAATTTCATTCCTCCAGAATTAAATTTTTAGCCACCGAAATATTGGTCAAAGTCGGGTCGACACCCACTTTATCAAAACTAAAATTTCCAACAATCCCCCACATGAGTGGAAATTAATGTATGCATGAATGCAGACACGCAAACCAGTCCTCAAGAGACAATATTGCATTCGGAAAGGTAGCTTATGGCTTTGAACCTTCCGTAGTTAATACCATCGGTACACTGGCGGCTTAGTGGACGCAATGCCTTGAACTATTCCTCCACGGTGTATACCGAGTCAATAGTATTAACACAATAAGGTCTCAACACCTTCTGTTCTCACGTTTTGTGTCCGTTTTGGCCATGGACACCACTTTGGATTCATAAGTATTACTTTGAAGCGGCCCGCACTTCTTACTTATATAGGTGATCTCCTATCCGAGTATCCTGCTATACTCAACCTCAACGAGGTGTAGGAATCATTAAAAGTCAAATAACTTAGCCTCACCACAACTTTGCAGGTGTTTCAACACTTGGTATTGCTATCTAGGGATGGGTTATAACATTGTCTCCAAGTGTTGCATCATAAACTTCATAGTTTAGTTTTCCCATTGAACCAAGTTCTTGGGATCTCCAGTCATCATGGTTGGGTTACCACTATGATGGTTATTTTTACTTAGTGGACTTTCAGCCCATTCCCTCTAGCAATTTACCCAATTGATCTCGATTCAGTCCTTTCGTCAAAGGATCGCAAATTGTCTTTTGACTTTACGTAGTCAATTGACATCACACCATTTGAGATCAATTGTCAAAAGATTATGTCTTCGACGAATATGTCTAGACTTACCATTATACATATTGCTCTGTGCCCTTCCAATAGCCGCTTGGCTATCACGGTGAATCATTTAGAAGGCACAGGCTTCTTCCAACATAGAATGTCTTCTAGAAAGTTTGAAGCCACTGCTTCTTCACCAGCTTTATCCAAAGCTATAAACTCATATTCCATGGTGGACCGAGCTATACATGTTTGCTTCGTGGACTTCCACGATACCGCACCACCTCCAATGGTGAATATGTATCCACTAGTTGAATAAGAATCTTTCGAATATGAAATCCAACTAGCATCACTATATCCTTCAAGTACAGCGGGATATCTTGAGTAGTATAGCCCATAATCCAATGTATACTTCAAGTATTTTAACACCCTGGTTAACGCTTTCCAATGCTCATGGCTTGGATTGCTCGTGAACCTACTCAAATATTTTCTGAGGGTAGGCCAAGTCCGGATGTGTAAAATTTGTGATGTACATCGACTACCTATTATACGTGAGTATTCCATCTAAGCCACTGGTTCTCGCTTTATTAGCAACCAGATTTATACTTAAATCAATGGGCTCTTTGACAAAGTGGTCAAAAGCATTGAATTTCTTGAGCACTTTCTCCACATAGTGGGATTGTGACAAGATAATTCCATCGGGAGTTCTGCTGATTTTTATCCCAAGGATTACATCAATGAGTCCCCATATCCTTCATGTCAAAGTTCCTCTTTAACATTCTTTTAGTCTCCATGATAGTATCATGACTACGCCCATGATTAACAAATCGTCTACGTATAGACAAACTATGACAAATGCTTCTGATGTCCCTTTGACATATACGCATTTATCACACTCGTTGATTTTAAATCCATTTGACAACATCGTATTGTCACACTTAAGATGCCATTGTTTTGGAGCTTTTTTCAGTCCGTACAAGGATCTTATTAACTTGCATACCTTCTTTTCTTGACCGGGTGCAACAAACCCTTCAGGTTGTTCCATGTAGATTTCAGCATCTATCTCTCCATTCAGAAATGTCGTCTTGACATCCATCTGATGAATCTCTAGATTGTGCAAGGCAGCAATTGCGAGAAGCACCCGAATAGACGCAATCATCGTTACTGGAGAATAGGTATCAAAGTAGTCATATCCTTCTTTTCGTTTAAAGCCTTTGGCTACAAGCCGTGCATTATACTTATCAATAGTTCCATCTGCTTTATATTTCTTCTTTAGGATCCATTTACATCCTAAAGGTTTATGACCAGTAGGGAGATCAACCAACTCCCAAGTATGGTTTTTCATAATAGACTCAATTTCACTATTGATAGCTTCTTGCCAGAGCGGAGCATCTGGACTACTTAGAGCCTCTTTAATCGAATTTGGCTCACCATCTAAAATAAATGTTATGTAATCTAGCCCAAAAGACTTAGCCGTCTTAGACCTCTTACTGCGTCTCGGTTCTTCACTAATTGGTGTTGAACCACTTGCAGTTTCGTGAGTTCTTTTATTAGTACTCACTTCTAACTTTTCTCTACAAGGGTAGACATCCTCAAAAATACAAAGACATCCCTTGATTTGATTATGGTACCTTGATCATTTCAAGATTTTCGACTTATGTATCATAAACCTATATGCACTACTTTGGTATTGTATCCCACAAAGACACAATCAACTATCTTTGGTCCAATTTTAACTTGTTTTGGTTCAGGTATTGCTACCTTAGCCAAACACCCCCACACTTTAAGGTATTTATAAGAAGGCTTACAATTTTTCCACAATTCGTAAGGTGTCTTATCTTTCCCTTTAAGGGTATTTTATTCAATATGTGGTTGGTCGTTAAAAGCGACTTCCCCCAATATTGCAGGGTAATCAGGAACTTATCAACATGGCATTCATCATCTCTTTTTAGTCCGGTTTTGCGTTCAAAGAACACCGTTAGCGTGGTGAATATGGTGCGATTGTTTGATGAATTATGCCTAATCGGGTACATAGTTCTTCAAATGGGGCAACATATTCGCCACCTCTATCACTCCGAATTATTTTAATCCGGCTGCCAAGTTGATTTTCAACTTCATTTTTATAATTCTTAAAAGCCTCTAATGCTTCATCTTTGCTTCTTAACAAGTATAAGTAGCAAAACCTTGTCCAATCATCAATAAATGTGATGAAATATTTTTTATCACCTTTAGTTTGCACAAATTTTAGATCACACACGTCAGTGTGTATCAACTCTAAAGGTGAAGTGCTCCTTTCAACCGAATGAAACGGTAATTTAGCCATTTTAGCTTCAACACAAACTTCACATTTTCTTTGTGAGTTTACTTCAGGTAAATTAATTAATTCTAAATTTACCAATCTTTTTATAGCATTCAGATTTACATGTCCTAATCTAATATGCCATAAATTAGAGCACTCAACAAATATAAATGAGAAGAAAATTCATTCTTATTCATATTCTCGCCAAAACGGCGTACAGTCATTACATTCATTTTGAACAGTCCTTTGTCTAGATAACCCCTACCAAGGAACTGTCCAAACTTGCTAAGTACAAACTTTTCAGACTCAAAAACTAGTCTAAACCCATGGTTGACCAGCTGCGAACCCGAAACCAGATTTTTGCGGATGTCTGGGACATGCAGCACATCCTTCAGCTTCAACTCCTTTCCCGAAGTAAGCTTTAGCACCACCGTTCCAACGCCAACAACATCAGAAGAGGCCTGATTTCCCATATGGAGCTTCCTTCCGGTCGATGGGATGTAAGAGGAGAATGCATCCTTATCAGAACAGACATGGCAAGTGGCACCGGTATCCACAAACCATTCTTTCGGGTTATCCACCAAATTGGCTTCAAACACCACCGCCGACATGTCAACGTCTGTCAGCTCCCTTTCTTCAACCACATTGGCATTGGACTGCGGTTTGGTTTTCTTTTTCTTTGGCTGACGGCAGTCCTTTGCCATATGGTTCGGTATGCCACAGTTGTAGCAAGATCCCTGGAATTTTCCAGCTGCCGATTTCTTGCCTTTATCGTTAGACCTTTTCTTCGAGTTACTTGACGAGCCGTGCTCCATCAAGTTGGCTTTTGACTCCATAGGGACAAGCTTGGACTTAGAGTCAATCCTCCTATTGTCTTCCTCAATTCTGAGTTTGACAATCAGATCATCTAGTCCCATCTCCTTTCGCTTATGTTTGAGATAATTCAATCCCTCCAACTTGGGGGCAATTTCTCAATCAAGGCGGCCACTTGGAATGCTTCCGGCAAAGCCATTCCCTCGGTAGAGATTTCATGTAGGATCAACTGGAACTTCTGAACTTGTTCCATCACGGTTTTAGAATCAACCATCACAAAATCCAAGAACTTACCGACAACAAATTTCTTTGTGCCGGCATCCTCGGTTTTGTACTTCTTCTCCAAAGAATCCCACAATTCTTTGGAGGATTTCACAGCACAATACACACTGTAAAGTGCATCACTAAGTCCGTTTAGGACATAGTTACGGCACAGGAAATCACCCTGGCCCCATGCATCAAACGCAGCGCATTTTTCAGCATTCGTTTCGTTTTCAGCAACAACAGGAGCGTCCTCGGTCAGATACTTCGCCAGACTTAGGGTAGTCAGGTAGAACATCATTTTTTGCTGCCACCTCTTGAAGTCGAAACCCATGAATTTTTCGGGTTTCTCAGCTTGAGCAGGAGGGATGATCGGGGTTCTGCTTGTGCTTGCCATCGTGAAGTTCGGATAATCGTCAGGCTCAATTACAAACTGGAAATGAACTATTCTTTTACAAACAGAAACAGGAACTGAACTGTAAGCCGAGTCGAGATACTATCTCTATCCGCAAGACAATGTCGCTTAGTGCTCACGGTTTGACGTATTGCCTCCAAAGATAAAACGGCGGCCGTCTTACGGTAGTAGCACCACTAACACGCGAAGCACCTTCGAACGAAAAAGTGTTGAAGATAGTTCTTTGGACTTTTTGTGCGAATGCGTAAATATGGCTTTGTGTATGAATATTTATTGTGAACCAACTGCAATGCACTCAAATGAATTTATAGACAAACACACTGCAGGAGATAACAAAAAGTAGTGGGCATTAATCCAATTGTAACATCCCAGATGTTACACCCCACTACTCCATGCAGACAAGTAGTGGGCTCTTTTCGGATGACCACTACATTTGGAGTTACTAACTCCAACGATCACACGAATCTGGACACCTACAATGTCGGATTCATTGGGCTCCAACAAATTAGTCCAACGATCATTCGAATCAGGCCAAGCCCATCTTTGAGTGGCAAAACTTTAGTGGACTCGACCGGGCCCAATAGGTCGGGCCGCCTGTGCCCAAGCCCGAGCCCAGCGGCCGAGGCGGCGGGCGGCGCGCGGCGTGTGGCCCACTTGTGATCATCCACTTGTGTTATAGTTTATACAACATATAACACCTTCTAGTAAATAAACTAGGATAAACAATGATTTGTATTCCATGTGGGATAAGACATAAGCCTTTCATTTCCCTTTACATAATCTTTACATAATGACCATTTATGTGGCTACCTTCGTGTATTAATTTCTCACTCACCGAAATTCGGTTTTGAGAAATAAAAAATATTACGAACATCTGCTCGGAACGTAGATTAATAATATATAATTTAATTCCTCCAGAATTAAATTTTTAGCCACAGAAAAATTGGTCAAAGTCGGGTGGACACCCACTTTATCAAAACCAAAATTTCCAACACACCAAATCTTGCAAAAACAATTGGTGCAACACTATTCATATATACCAAATTGGGTGTAATTCAAATATGCACCAAATCTTGAATATGATTTTTGACAAATTATACCATATAACACCAAATTTGGTGTAAAACCCACACCAAATATGGTGCAACCCATAAACTCAAATGTGACATCTTTGTGAGATGATGCATTATAATGTTGTGGTTCAGATTTCTGTTTTAAATAATGTTTCTATATTTAATCGTATACATTAATAAGGTCATTTTAGAAACTTATTATATAATGATAAGATTAAAATACGTCATAAAATAAGAATAACGTAAAATAAGGTCTCAACGAATGTTGTCCTTCGAGAGTTGGTAGATCCATCCATATTGGCTTTTCGAGATTTGAAAAATAAAACAAAGATAAAATATAGAATTTTGAATAATGACATTGAAATGATGCTGGTTTCAACTCCGCGGGGCATCCGTGTTCGGAAAGCCGAATAAGCTAATATTTAAGGTTTCAACTCCATATTCCTTTGCAAATCTGTTAAGGTTTGAAATTTGCTAAAGTTAGATTCTGATGTATCGTTTGTTAGTTATTTATTTATTCTTTTTTGAGTTTGTTGCACGACATACTCAGGAATATTTGCCTACTTCTTCATGCTATATCATGATAGCGTATAATTAATTGAATTAATAGATCAATAAAAGAACGGCGGGCAATCGTTGGAACATGTCACCTTAACAAGTTTCTTAATTTTACTATTGAGGAAATTACACAAAATGCCCCCATTTTTCAAAAAAGACAAAAATGTCACCTTATTCCAAATATACCCGATCCGCTTTTTTTTTCCAAAAATACCCGCCCAGTTTAGGCTGCTATCCAGTTTTTATCCCCTCTTTTCGTTTCATCACCTCCTTCTCCGCTGAGAATTTGCGTTTAATAACATGGATGTGAACTTCATGCTGGAACTCCGCATCGATTGCCTTCAAATCGTCCTCCACCTCAAACGTCTCGTCGTTGGAGCTCCTCAGAACGATCATCTTTGCTGCAGATGACATCGATGAGTTTTTGATTCAATGAATTTCGAAAACCCTAACCTAATTGAAATCGAGGGAGGAAATAATGGGGAAACAGGAAAATTGAATAATTGAGATTTGAGACTAGTTTTCTTGGCTTTTAGGATTCCGAAGTGAGGACGAAAATCTCCTTCACCGATTTTGACTCCTGGTTTTTTTTTTTTTTTTTGTGTGTGTGTTGAATGCAAATTTGAATGATTTGTTGATTTTGTGTTGCTGATGCATGATTTTTCTGTGTTCTTTTATTATTTTGTGGTTTGAAGTTTTCGTTTGTTTCGATGTTGTTTCAAAGTTGTTTCTTTTATGTTTCTTTTGTTCTAATTTATGTATTTTCCATTTATTTTGTTTTTTTTATTGTTTTGGATTTGTTGTGTTATCTATCTGACTGTGTATATTTTTTTATTTCTTTTGTAGTGAATGTGGGATTTTTTTGTTGCTTGTTATGCCAAGCACCTTATTGTTGGGAAGGCTATGGACGTCGAAGCGTTGGAGACAGAGAATGAACAAGCAAGGGTCAGTCATCTGCTTCACAATCATGCTAAGTTGAAGCTGCAAAATGGCGATGACGATGACAACGACATTGAGATTCTACCTCCACTTCCTAATGATTTTAGAGAATTGTTGTTATGTAAATCTTAATGATATGTAATCGGTTGAAACATGTAAGAAACATAAATGAAACATGTGGTCATGTGATAAAAGTTTGTAGTAATTTGCTTTTAAATTTAGAGAAATATAGTGTAGTTTTTCCCCATATACTCTTGACTTTTTTTTGTCATCCTTGTAATTGTTGATCTTTGCTTTATTTCGATGTAAAAATCGCATGTCTAATCTTGAACTAAAGATCTCACGTACTCTAGCAAAGTTGTTACTAGTAAGTCTTTCCCGCTCTGATTGATGCATTCAATAATTCTACGATGTTGGAAGTCAATACAAAGTATTTTTGGTCGACATCGAGTCATGTCCATTTCTCGTAGCCGATGATGGACAAGTAAGCTCAAATTTTCTGAATTGAATTTGTTGTTCTAAGATTCCCTTTAGTGTCTTTGAATGTCTTTGTCCATTGGAATGAGTATTCTGTTATCTCAAAGTTCCTATACTCTCCGTTTTCTCCCCATTGTCCATTGTGGTATACTACACCGGGATTTGCTCCATTCAATTTGTAGATTTCAATGAATAGTTGGCTAAGTGAAACATAAAAGAAATATAAATGAAACATGAATGAAACAATGTTCATGTACGTCAAGAAGCAAGCGAACGAAACAATTGTTAAACATAAAAGAAACATATGTGAAATAAGAAAGAAACATATGTGAAACAATCACGTAATGTACTGCATTCAGTTTTTTCCAGATTGACACGTTTTATTCTTAGATAATCACGAGAAGCAATGTTTGTAGGATTTTGGATCATAATTCGAACTAAATAAGTATTTTGAAGCTTACAACTTCCAGGTTTTTGGATATGCATGCAAAATTACTGGTTCAATTCAATGTCAATCTCAATCATTACACATTGAATCCTAAATTTCAATCTGTAAAATCATGAAATATATCTAAATAAGGTATTCTCAGAACAAGATAAACAGATCGCGTTTTTTTACCTGTTTTGGTCTTCTTCTTCTCGATATTGATCTTGAATTGTGATCTCTAATGTCCAGTTTTTTTTTTCCTTCGATCCGTGTTTCCTCGAAATGTGTTTCCTCATTTTTCCGTTAATATTTTGGGATTGTATTTTTGATCAGAGATCTTGCTGTGATCAGCACCGTAATTTTTGGAGAGGAAACGCTGCAATTCACCGAAGATGCTGAAGATTGGGTAGTTTTGTCCGGAATATGTTTGAGTTGGGTATATTTGGGAACAGTTTGGCCAAATCGGGCATTTTTGTGAAACATCCGGGCCGGGTGGGCATTTTGCTGGTATTGGGCATCCAAAATCGGGTATTTGTGTCCTTTTCCCTTTACTATTCGGATTACAGAGAATCGACTTTGAGATTAAACTTTATGATTGGGCCCATTAAAATGTTTCATGAATCCAAACTTTAACTTGACGAATAGATAAATTTTATAATTTAATATTTCTGAAATAATATTATTAAGATTTTCTAAGAATATCTTTTAAAAGGAATTAGCATAAAATATATATATATATATATATGTATATATTAGTTAACTGAAAAAAAAATGAATCGGGTTTTAGTTGAGTTTGAAAAATGAGAAACAAATCAAACAAAATTAACTTATGCTATAAAAACATGCTCCGAATAAGACGGGACTGGGATGAGTCTGAACTCTAAATTTGCCCGGAACTAATCACATTATTATGAGGACAGGACATACATCATATTAAAATTGATTCAAGGTCTTAAAAAGACAAATACTTGAAAAGGTCTCTTGGGGGAGATCTTCTCAAAAATCCCAATTTGATCTTCAGCTAGCCTGCAAAGACTACCGAAAATAATTTTGGCGTTAGCACTCCGACGATCAAGTTAGTTTTAGAGGGAAAAAGAGTGTTTAGCAAATTGTGTATGAAAATATGAAAAAATAGCTGAAAGTATAAGAAATGAGATGGATAAGATGATGATAGTTTACTCCCTTTTATAATGTCTCATAGTCACTCTTATGTAGGTCTACCATACTTTGTAATTACTTCTCTGTAGGTCTACCCCACCTTTATGCATTATGTCACATCAAGGTGTCCTTCATATTTAATGCATGTCATGTCTTCTCACCTTTATGATTTATGTCACATCAAGGTGTCCTTCACATTTAATGCATGTCAGATTTTTCCACCGTTATGCTTAATGTCACATACTAATGTGTCTTCCACAATTAATGTATGTCAGGTCTTCCCGCAGAGGTAGGTCAGACCATAGAGGTAGGTCTACCTCTAGAGATAGGTCTAACCCTGGAGGCAGGTCTTCCCATAGAAGCATGTCTTACCCTGGAGGCAGGTCTTCCGATAGAAGTAGGTCTAACCCTGGAGGCAGATCTTCCCATCGAAGCAGATCTTACCCTGGAGGCGGCTCTTCCCATGGAGATATGCTGGACCATGGAGGTAGGTCTACCCATGGAGGTCTACCCACAAAGGCAGGTCTTCCCATGGAGATATGTTGGACAATGGAAGTAGGTCTACCCACAGGGGTAGGCCTAGCCATCCAAGTATATTAGACCATTGAGGTAGGTGTACCCATACTAAATTAACCCCCTCCTTGCCCAGTGGCAGGTCTCCAAACCAGACCGAATCAACTACTCTCTCTACTCTCCTACTTTGGGCCGATAGGCGCAAACTATGGAAGTAACAATTGCATGTCTTCCGAACTAGATCAATCAATAATAGGGCGCCGAGGGAGTAACAATTGCATGTCTCCCGAACTAAACCAAATCAACTACTCCCCCTACTCTCCTAGTTTGGGTCGATAGGTGCAAACTAGGGGAGTAACAATTGTAGGTCTCCCGAACTAGACTAAATCAACTACTCCCCTACTCTCCTAGTTTGGGTCAAAAGGGGCAAACTAAGGGAGTAACAATTACATGTCTTCCGAACTAAATCGAATTAACTACTCCCCCTACTCTCCTAGTTTGGGCCGATAGGGGCAGACTAGGGGAGTAATAACTGCAGGCCTCCCGAACTAGGCTTAATCAATTCTTAATACAATGTTTGTTTGTAATTTTTGGGAAAATAAAATATTTTTGTACTTAATCAATTCATGTTCTCAAAGTAAAATCATGCATATATTACATTTTTTGATATATATTTCTTTTAAAAATTTCATTTTTTTTAACTCAAACTATTAATTAAATTTCTTATTTTTGAGAGGAAGTGTGGTCTAAGTATGATTATGTTTCCATTATCTATTTTCAATTTCTAGTGTTGGATATAATAGCGGATCTAGGATTTTAAAATTGGGGATGTGATATATTTTTGAAAAGGAAAACACTCATATGAGATCGTCCTACGGGTCGTATATTGTCAGATGGATCGTGCGCGTCCCGGACCATGCAATCGGATCCGCCCCAAATTTCAATTATTCTTTTTTCATTTTTTTCTTTCACTTTCTGTTTTCCCGCTTCTCTCTTTTTTCTCTATCTTTCTTCCCCAACTTTTCTTCTTTCACAGTTCCCATTTTTTTCAGTTTGCTCCCCCTAAATCTTCATTGCACGAAGATCTTCCATTGTTTAGCTCTTGTTTTTTTTTAATTGTACTCCGAAATTGCATTCTCTCCGGCTTCATACTGTCAAGTTTTCGACATTTTATTTTTCTCTATGTAATTTTTTTTTTCGTATTTGTTAAAACTAGGGTTGATGTTCCTCCATTTTTTTCATGTTGCTATATGTTTTTCATAATTGTATGTTTAGCGTATGTTAACTTTTCGACATTTTCAAACTAGGGTTTTAGTTAGTGAGATTTTTGAGATATTTTTTCTGGTTTTATTTTATGTGTAATTTAGTGCTTTTTTATGCGATTTTTCTATGTTTTTTTTCTATTTTTTTGTATTTTGTGGTTTTTTAAATGTGATTCTTCTGTGTTTTTTTTTCCTGGTTTTGGCATTTTGGTTTTTTTCATGTTGCTAAAATTATCAATATTTCCTTATAAGTTTTACTTTTTCCTAAAAAAATATCATTTGCTTGTGCAGAAGTATTTACTTGTTATGAAAGTAGAGTATAAAAGTATTAGTATTTGTGCTGAAAGTACTAGTTTTTAGTCTAAAAGTATCAATATTTTCCTGAAAAGTGTTACTTTTTTTATATTATTAGTTGTTTAACTTTTATTTTTTTATTTTTTATAACAATTTTGTAACACGATTTTTGTTTGAAGAAAGTTGGTTTGAAGCAAAGGATTGAGGATAAAAATAGAACGGATGCGGACTTGAAGAGGAAGGGAGTTAATTTAAAGAAGAAGAAGAATAGATCCAACAATTAGAAAACGATTACAATGAACTTTTGTGAAATCCAAGAACTTGAAATGGATTTGTTTTGAGTTATGGATATTTGAAAATTGTATGTATGTCTTAAGAATTATTAGTTTTTATGCAAAAAGTATTACGTAAAATATGGCAGGAGTATTGGTCTTTATGGGAAATTCTGGAAAACATGGTTGGGTTGTTGAAACAATGTATGGTTACCTTTTGTTTGTTTTTTAGGATAAAACTGGTGGTTAATCATTTTGCTGAAAATATGGTTATCTGTAATATTGATATATTTTCAAAAAGCATGTTCATTTGCGTGTTTACAACCTATATTTAAAATGTGTTGGCACACACGTGTAGCATTATGATCTTATATCCAGGAAGAGAAGTTAAAAGTATCAGTACATAGTAAAAATATTATGAATAATTGCAAAAGAGTTACTATTTCCGCATAAAGTATTACTTAAAATAAATATATAATTTGGACAATATAGCATATTTTCGCTCAAGTCAAAAGTAAATAGTACAAAATACGCGTACGACTTATTCAATAATATTTTTTTGTTGTTTTTCCTTCGATTTTGGTAGACATCGTTTGTTGACATACGGAATATGAAATGTGTTGGCATACACAACAGGTTGCAGTAAGAAAAGTTTAAAGTATCAGTGCATCGTAGAAGTATTATGAATAATTATAAAAGTATTACCATTTCCTCATAAAGTATTACTTAAAATGAATGCACATTTTGGACAAAATAGTCTATTTTCACTAAATAATATAGCATTTGGAGTCTTGTAACCAAATTACTTGGCCTGGAATAACGTCAAGCGTATCAATAGTTTTCTTCTTGCCCTTTTCAAAATTTCTCTTCATCCTTTTTCTTCTTCCCTTTGTAATAGATCGAGCAGGATCTTGTAATATATTAGATGAACTTGAAACAACAGATGATTCATTTTGCTCTGCAAAATTTAGTGAATTAGTCAATGATGTAATAGCAAAATAATCTCTCTTTGTTCCTTCACATGAGCATACGAAGTATTTCTGTCATAACTCCATTGTCCCTACATCTAGTGGTCGATTTACGTACACTAAATCCAAGTGCACGACCTCACAATACAACTTATACATATCTTCAATTTTGCTCTTTTTACACGAATAAGAGAGTCGGATATATCTACAATACCCCCATGGATATTCCACTATAATAATAAACCAAAAAAATGACAAATTATAAAAGGTAGGGTTATTGATTTTTTAGAACCTGAACAATAGACACATTGCGGGTTTGGTACCTCACGTTTGTGATTCACTAATTTAGTACCTATACTATACGTTTTTTTATAAACTGGTATCAGTAAAAAGGACGAAAACACCCCCAATAAATCTTTTTAAGAAAATGAATTAAATTTAAAATGATTAATTATTTTTATTAATATTTGAATTTTAATTAAAATTATTCAATGTAAAAAAATTAATTAAGAAATAACTTATTTATAAATTAATTAAAATCTTCGAAATGGTCTTGGCCCCGCTTATTTTATTGTACTTTTATAAAAATGGAAAATGCCCTACCTTTGAGTGTGGTTTGTGCTTTACCACTTTCCGGTGCCTTTACGGCCGGCCCGCCCCTGACCTGCTGGGTTGGGTCCCAATCCGCTTATCCTCACTAAAAAGAGATAAAAAAAAATATCTTATCAGTTCCTCCACCACCGCGAACCGCAGTTAGATTCGATTCCAGGCACGAAGCCAGTGCCAAAGAAGGGCTAGGGCTATTGACCCATTGACTCTTAGAACCTTCTTCATTTTAAGTCTCAAATCATCGGTTCTATTAAGGACAGGTCGTATTGATGACCAAGAAAACTCTGGAGAAGAAGCAAGCTTCAACGCTCCCCAAGACAACAGAGGATGGCTCGGTAAGCAAGCAATCCGTTATGTCGGCGCAAACCCCCTGTTCAATTATTAAATCCACAATTGTAAAAAAGTTAAATAAAATTAATTATTTTATACGTTTAGAATTCAATTAAAAAAACTAGTTAAAAAATAATATATTAATAAAAAACTACTTTAATTTTCTTATTTACTATTTAATTATATTTTTTTAAATTTAGTTAACAACTAATTTTTCTTTCCAGTTAATTAAATTTTAATTTACTTTTATTAATTTACTAATTCACTATAATTAATTATAATATTTCTAAAATTCGTTATTTTTTTAGAAATTTCTTTTTATTTTTAGTTTTTATTAATTAAATTAATTTAAATTTTAGTTGATGATTTAATTTAATTTAATTTTCAAAAAACATATTTTATATTAATTATTTTTGTTGGACATTTTCGTCTTTTCAAGTGAATAAGTACCAATTTTAAAAAAACATAAAATATAAGTACTAAATTAGTGAATAACAAATGTGAGGTACCAAACTAGCAAAGTGCATATAGTTCAAGTACTAAAAAATCAATAACTCTAAAAGGTAATACTTGTCCGGTAAAAAATAATACTTTTGCAGTAAAATATAATACTTTCAGTTGTTGTCATTGTATGTTGTTCAGTAATGGCCATTGGATCGACTGGTTCACCTAGCCCAAGTTCATTGTTGTACATGTGAACCAATAAGTATCATAAAAATGTAAGAAAGTCTTAATTTTATTCGAATAAGTCAATTATATTACATTTATAGTGTTCTGCAATAATTAAACCAGAAAAATGACATACTATAAAAGGTAATACTTTTGCAGTAAAATATAATACTTTCAGTTGTTGCCATTGTATGTTGTTCAGTAATGGTCATTGGATCGACTGATTCACCTAGCACAAGTTCATTGTTGTACATGTAAACCAATAAGTATCATAAAAATGTAAGAAGGCCTTTTTATTCGGACAAGTTATTTATATTACTACATTCACAGTTATAACATATTATAAAAGATAATACTTTTCCGGTAAACAAAATAATACTTTTGCAGTAAAATGTAATACCTTCAGTTGTTGTCATTGTATGTTGTTCAGTAATGCCCATTGGATCGATTGGTTTACCTAACACAAGCTCATTGTTGTACATGTAAGCCAATATATATCATAAAAACGTGAGAAAATAGTAATCTTATTCGAATAAGTTATTTATATTACATTCACAGTATTCTACAATGATTAAACCATAAAAATGACATAATTATAAAAGATAATACTTTTCCGGTAAAATATAATACTTTTGCAGTAAAATGCAATACCTTCAGTTGTTTCCATTATATGTTGTTCAGTAATGGCCATTGGATCGACTTGTTCACCTAGTACAAGTTCATTGTTATATATGTAAACCAGTAAAGATCATGAAATTGTAAGAAAGTAGTGATTTTATTCGAATAAGTTATTTATATTAACTTCAATGATTTCTATATTATCTTCATCACTAGAAAAAACAACCAATGCATCAATTTTTTCACATAGTTAAATCATCAAACACATTGTGGGTATAATATTGGTAATTGTACGAGAAAATTTGCAAGCTATATTAATGAAAAAATTATTTATTCACATAGTAATGTGTGTTCTTTTAGAGACAGAGTGAGAGAGATCGGCAATTTCGAAATTAACATGTGATTTGCAGCTGTGCAATGGAGTAGTATCATGTTTTGCCCTAGAGTTGAGCTTCTCCTGCGCTGTTGTTCGTCTGCGCTATTGTCTGTTCTTTCTCTTCTCCAGGTAATTTTTCTCTTTTTTTAGTTAAGATAGTCCCAGATCTGCAGGTATGATGGATCTAGGTCGGATGACCCGCAAGCTATAAGAGACCCACTCTTTTGAAAAAACACATCACATATTGTTTAATATTTAAAGGCGAACAACCCGAAATATGTAAATAAAAAAATAATATAAGCCATTAAAATAAAAATTACAATTGTAGTTGCTACCCGTAATTTGAATAAATAAATAAATAGAAAGGAATCATGAGGTTTTCCTGAAAATTGTATAAAAGATGATCAAATTTCAAGAAAACAATGTCCATATGAGTTATGAGTATAAAATTTGAATAATTTGCGCTGAAAAGTTTTATGTTGAGTGAAAATTTCTAAATATATGTGTAAGAAGAGAAATTTGGACCAAAAGGCCCAAAATCCATAGAATAAGTACTTGTTGGACAAACCACTGTTATATTGTACTATTATTATTATTATTATTACTACTACTACTACTACTACTAATAATAATAAAAGTACTTTGTATTTTATTCAAATTGGGGGTACAACTCTATGATGGCTCCGCTTGTGGTTGGAAAATAAATTTTCCCGCTTTATTGATTTTCATGTGAAAAGAAGAATTATGCTTGGATAAAATAATGATAATGAGTTTTATGTAGGTTTCGAAATAAGATTATGTTTGGTTAAATTGCTTTGAAGTAGTATTTTATGTATATAATAATTTGAAAAGTTGATAGTGATGTAGTATTTTAAATAGAATATATATATATATATACATATATGCGTGTGTGTGTAAAGATAAGTCTCTGAAAATAGTAGCTCAAATTTATTTTGTCCATTTTCAATTACTATAAAAAGTAATTATATTATGTAAATTATACATTGATTAGTTTTAACATAGTATGTTTTAATTAGTCAACTTTTTCAATCATTCTTAAATATTAAATTATACATGTTGCCGATTTCTAGAAAATTACAATAATATTACTTAGCAGATTTATATATATTTTCTAAGAATCTGTCAAAAAAACAAATGTGAATTTTTTACAATAATCGCTCGATTTTTACGTTTATCTGTTTTCATACTTTTCTAGTTTAAATTATATGTTGTTGTTTTTCAGGAAATTTTAAGATACCAATCGTTCTAATGTTGGAAGATTTCGAAAAAATAATACCTTATTAATTTTGTGTTATAATTTTTATTGTTTAAATTCATACTTTTCTATTTTAAATAATTATTACGGATATATTAAATAGCTGATACCACAAAAAAGATGGTAAAATACATCATTTAATATATGAAAATGAATAAACTTTTATGGTCTCTTAGTTAGAATTATACAAAAAATAGCTTTCCAAATTTGTTTGTGTTGCATTAATTATTATATCTATTTTTTCCCTTTTTCTTAGTTAAAATTTAATAACTTTTTTTATTTTTGATTCCTTTTTGACGTATAATATATCAAATTAATAACCTTTTTACGATCTTAAGTTTGACACTCATATTGCATATATAAAATAAAAATAACATGCAAAATAAAATGTGTGCGATATATTTAGTCAAAATTTTATTTTGTAATGGGCTAAAAAAAATATGTATTAGGGCTATTGAACATTAGTTTGTATATTCATGTCTTTTGGAAAATTGTAATGTATATATAGTTGTTATTTGGGCTTAGCTCATTGCTTCATAATTATATATAATTGTATTTAAATCGATTAAATTCAATTAAAAATATTTTTTAACTGAAATAAATATCTCTAAACAAGTATCCATATATTATAGACTTTAAAAATAATCATCATTAGCATTATATTATACTAATTATGTAAGAAGACAAATACACATATAATCTTGAATATACGTTTTCATGATTGTGAGGCATGATTTTGTTTCCTTTTTGACTTCATCAATAAAAGACATTAAATTATAGTTCCAGTCTATTGTCTGATACTATTTTAAAATTATTACAATGCAATGAAATATAATTATAGAAATATTAACAAAATGCATATGTTATAGTACAAAATGGATCCCTCACAAGACAATCCTTGCATTGCACAGGAGGTCACATCTAGTTATATATATTTGTAGGATTGTAGGTGGTGGGTCCATTAAATATAATTAAAAAATAGTAATATTTTAATTAAGTAGACAGAGTTGGTAATAGTGGACCCCGCGTGTATAACTAGATGAAACGATGAGAATAGTAATTGATAAGTGATGTAGGGTAGTGTATCGAATTGAGAAAATGAAATATTAGGTTTGAGATGATGTTTTATGTGAAAATAAAAAGTGAGAATGATGATTTTCATCAAAAAAATTATAAACAGAAATTATTGCATTTTTATAAATAGTTAGAAATTAGAAATGAGCCATTAAAAACAGAAACAAAGCCTATACATTTGATTCATATGACAATTAACTTGGAAGTTTGAAAGCAACAAAAATTTCATAGAAGTTGATTGTAAAACTTAAAATTATAGACAGCGGGAGAGAGTATAATAAGTTGCCCAAATTCAACTCCCTTCTGATTATAGATTTGCTAGTCATGGTTTATAGTCAATCCTAAGCTGTCACACATAAAACAAAAATATGCCAATTTGAGAAGTCATTGAGTATTTATAATAAACCATTGACTTTTCTTCACTCAAATTATTTGCAATATTTTACTACAATTATTAGCTAAAGTTTCAACTTTCTTGTTTCTTTCATAATGGTAAAACACGAAAAAGTAGTAATAGTCCCATCACTACCATTATTTCATTAAAAAAAAAATGAGTTATTCATTGGCATATATATTTTATTGGTAATAATTGAGCGTTATTGTTGACAAAACATGCTAATTATTCTTTTTTATTATTTTTTAGTAAAAAAGTATTATCCTTATAACACGAATGTCAATCGTCATTAATTTACATTACATTAAGTGTACGTGATAATGTATATTCTACTCATAATTAGTATAAACAAATATACAAAAACTCAAATACTAGTTAGTGGATTCGAATTAGAGTTTTTTTTTTATACAACAGTGAAACAACACTTCATTGGCTATTCATCTTTGGTGTTAATGGCTTAATGCCACCTCGATAACTAGTTGCAATGTATTATGAATCACCGGAAATGGTTGTAATTGGTTGGTTTCTGTTAATATAATCAATAAATATAGTTAATTTATTTATTGTATTACTTTTTCCATATTCCCACAACTTACCCAATTAACTGAGAACATTTGTTGAATTTATTGTTATTACTATTATTTATTATTATTATTATTATTATTTTAATCTCAAGATCAGGTGCAAGTTAATTTTAATTGCTTTTGTCTAGCAAAAATCCATTTAAAATAGTTAAACTAACCATAAAAGATTTACATTTGTTTGCCATTTCCTTTTGAATGTTTGATAAAAGTATACTTTCACAATGATTTATTTAACTAAAGAGTTTGACTAATACAAGGTGTTAATAAATAAAAATCTAATATAATAAGTTAGTGAAACCAAGATAACATTGTTCCGCTTTATTAAAGAATTTATGTAAAAGTGCCTGGCTTTATGATCTACTCAATCCTAGTAATACTCAAGAACTATGTTCAAGAAGTTTAATAACAGTGGTCCTAATACTTCATAAGTAATGTGCATTATATTATATCATTACAAAACTTTCACCCAGATAATTGTAAATATCCCTATTCCACTTAGTTTAAGTTACGTCCATTTATTTAGCATCTTACGATTACTTTTCATTTTTATCTATATTCTCTACTCTCTTTCGGATTTAAGTATTAAAGAAAATTTTGCCAATACAATCCTAATTTATTCAATAAATGTTCATATCGCATAAAATCACTTATTGATGGACAATTTATAAGAAGTTGACTTTCCAAAATTTAGGTATCTTTGGAGGATAAAGACGTTTCACATCAGTATAATTTTGGGACTAATTAGTAAAGCTCTGTTTTGGCTGCATTAGTAGTTGAAGATGTTAGACAAATACAATAGATGGCGAGTAAAAAGTCATGTTGCGTTGTTGTTCAGAAATAGTTGATTTCGCATTAATGTGCCGAACAGAAAATTGTCCAGTGTGTATTGTTGGAAATTGGTTTTAGAAAATGAGTTTTGATCCGATTTTGACCAATTATTTAAGTGGGATAGTTTATTAGTTTTGGAAAATAAATTATGTAATCGTAATCTGCACCGGGGATAGATGTGAATTACTCAAAACCAATTTCGGGTGAATGAGAAATTAATCCATAAATTTAGCCACTTAAATGTATTTTATAAAGAATATAAAAGGGTGGGAATATGGAAAGTCATATCCACATAGAAAACATATTAAATGTTTGACTAGTTTATATAGAGCTTCACCACTAATAAGGAGTAATCAAGTGGAACTCCTTATGGTACATCATAGTGTACCAAGTCAATTTTGACTAGCCTTTGGCTAGCTCAAATAGCACCGAGGATGGTTCCGAGCCGGAGCTTGAGCTGCGCACGTCGCACATAGTCACATTGGGTACTTTAGAGGAGCACTTTGCACTTTGCACATACGCATAACCTTATGGTTCGGTCTAGTGGCTCGGTGACGTGGCAAGACAACTCAGGTGGCAGTGACTTGGCAAGAGTCGTCCACACGGCGGCACGCGGTGGCAGTGACTGGACACGACTGTTCAATGTGCAGGGGTGCATACTAAAGGTTGTGCACCTTCAGAAGAGATGCGATCTAGACCATCAGATTGTGCCTCTTGATCAGAAGGCACGATCTAACAGTCCAGATCGATCCGGACCAAAGGTGCACACATTGCGAAAGAAAGGGCATCCAGAACTCTATATAAACAGACCCCCAGAACTCGATTTTGGCATCAGAAAATCCGAAAATCATCTGCATATTTAGCATATTATTTCTGTCTTTTCCCGTCAGCAAAATCGAAAGTTTCGAAACTCTTTTTGTTCACTGTAAGTTTAAGTTTTGCAAGTGTTGCTAACTTAAACTTGAAAGTCGTTGTATCTTAGAGATGATTGCCTAGAACTGTTAGTACTTTGTACGGGAAAATTTCGTCTTGCGGATAGAGAATCTAATTCTCGCCTCGACTTACTTATCTGTCCCGTTATTCTATCCGTTTTCCGAGAAAACCAAACACCGCAACCAACATGTATGTATTAATAATAATAATAATAATAATAATAATAATAATAATAATAATAATAATAATAACACTAATAATAATCATAATGAAAACGATAAAATTTCTCCTTCCGAGGTATCTAAATACATGATATAGTCTTTCAACAATTAAAATATATGAAAAAAATCATTTGTAAAATAACAATGAGAAAACCTGAAAAATCCAATTCAAATGTATAATGTCCTTTTATTTTATTATCATTTATAACCCAGAACAACAGGGAGGATGGTCTTCGCCTTGTTTCGCCCTCAAAGTAAATTTAGATGCCACCATAGTTTATACACACTTGGTGACGATATTCGAAGATCTACCACCATATGGGTACCATGCCTTCCAGGAACATTCTGGATTCCAATATTCCTTGAGAAGACCCTGCATTTAGAATAAATCTTGTCTTACAGGATCTTGGAGGGTTTAGACCCAACATCCTCAATTGATTCCACCCTACTTTACCTTTGCACCATGCCCATGGGGTTGTATATGTTGGATCATTAATGGGCTTATATGTAAAATAACTATGTATTGTGGACTGTCAAATAAGGATAAACCCATTTTATAAGTGATCAAATAAGATTTAAGTAATTGGGCTTTATGTATCTAGTGGGGTGTGAGCATTTAATGTGCAAAGACATAATGGGTTATTTTTATTTTAATAATGGGCTAAAACAGGATACCCAATATAACACAGTTATGGTCCCTAGGCCACACGTCTACGACATTCTATTTTGATATCCCATCGCCAGATAGAAACATACGAAGAAAAGGTAAGGGTTTTCTGAAGGGTTTGAGATGTGTAGATATAGAAGGCCAAATCTCAATAATCAATTGCAAGGCCAAATCCAATGATTCAACTGCTATGGATATCCCATTATTCAACTGCTACGGATTCAGGTACGCTTCAACAATCTAATTTTATGTCTTGATAATTCAATATGAATGCTCTTGGATTAAAATGATGGTATTCACAAATTTATTCCAAATAATGTCTTCTTTACATGGATGTGGGATTTCTGTCTAAATAATTGTCTATGATGTGGAGATATAAAAAAAATTGTAATATGAAAAAGCAAACTGAAAACTATGTGTTTTGATTTAGTTTCCTGTCAGATCGTCTAACAGATCTAATTCGTTAGATGGATCCAAATACCCGACCCGCGGTCAATCCGCCTATTGACCCGCACAACCAATACCACTACAACAACCACATCAAGCTGCTAATATTTTTTAGGAGGGCTACTAATACGTTTTAGTAGGACTATTAATACTTTTCAGGAGAAATACTAAAGTACATTTAATCGAAAAACTCAATTTTCAATAAGACTATTAATACATTGTAGGGAGAATACTAATACTTTTCCGGAAAAAAAAAATCAATACTTTTCATGAGGATTACTAAAAAAACTGTTCAAGGGGTTACTAATACTTTTTCAGGGGATTACTAATACTTTTCCGAGAATTTGCTAATACTTTTCATGAGAAAAACTAATATTTTGAGGGTTACCTAATATTAGGTCCCTGCCTAATACTTTTCAAGGGGATAATTAATGCATTTTAGGAGATTACTAATACTTTTGATGAAAAAAATCAATACTTTGCATGATGGCTACGAAAAATATTATTCAAGGGGATTACTAATAATTTTCAGATGTATTACTAATACTTTTCAAGGGGAAAACAAATACTTTTTTTTAAAAAAAAATAAATGGAAATATGTCCAAAGAAAGGAAAAGGTCCTAATCACAAGTCGATCAAGTAGCAAAGGAAAAAATTCAAAGTTCAGGAAAAAACAATAAAAATAACTTAAAGACGCAATTTAAATGGAGGGTGTTTTTGTCTCAAGGATTTTCAAGTGATATTGTCAATTTTTTGCAAGTGCTCGAGTATCGTCTTGATGGTCTGATGTAGCTTATGAAATATCGTACCAGGATCCTCGAGCCATAATTTCCAGAGCCTTTATAGCTTCTGAGGGAGCACACGAGTGAATGACAAGCGGAGTAGTTGAGGAGCCACCTAGCTTGGGCTTCAAAGCTTCTGATTTATCTTGTTCTTCCTCATCCACCATATCAGACCAACGCTTCCGTGCTGATGCAACCATTGCTTTGAAACCCTCCGACTGATCTTTACAGCTAAGGACATAATCATTAAGCGGACGACAAATATAGATACAAATTCCATGGCATTGTGGAGATCTTCTTGACTCTTTTCATTTAAATTTGGTGCAGTCACCGTGTCCTCATGAACAATAAACTGAACTCCCTTCTGGTGGTTGACTATGAACCATAGTCCTATCAGGATTGACATTCGAATCTTCGAGGCCCACATTTGCATGGACGTGCGAGGGCTCATTCTAGGGGTGGCCACGATTCTGGTTCCGGTTCCAAAATCGTTTGTTCCGGTTCCTCATTTTGGAGGAACCGGAACAAAAACCATTGGCTCACGGTTCTGGTTTCAGTTTTAACCGGAACTGTTTGTTTATCTTTTGATAACTTTTGATTTTTTTAAATGGTTTATCAATTTCGATTACAAAAAAAGGGAAAAGAAAGAAAAAAAACTTGGACTTAATATCCAATTGAGTTTTGCACTTAATATTAATATTAATATTAAACTGTCTATATATGCTATTAAAGCATAAAAGAATCAAAGTTCACATAGTTAGCTTACAATATTTGGTTAACACATCTCATGTGGTTACGAATATAAAACATCATAATAAACATTTAATATTTTTTATAGCATATTTTACCAAATAAAATTAAAAAACAGTGGTATTGACCTTGAAACTGTCGGTCCTACCACGGTTCCACAGACGGTTCTAACCGAGAGTTAAAGCTGCCGATTCCACGGTCTTTGAGACCAAAGAACTGTTTGATAAATGGTTTTATCATGATTTTGATGATTTTGTTTTTACACCAAAACAATGTTTTTAAAGGTTGTCCAAATACTCCTAAATGATTTAAAATGGTTTTAATATTTCCCGGAGTATTTCTTCAAGTTTATTTTCGACTAAATTGGACAACACTTTTAATGATTTTATGTCAAAGTGTTTTTACTTCAAAACAATGTCCCTGAATGTTGTCCTAATACTCCCGATCGGTCTAAAATATTTTTACTATTCTTCTGAGTATTTCTTGGGGTTTATTTTCGATATAACATTGGACAACACTTATGTTTCAGGCTCGACCGGTCGCCCTATAGGGCAACCCGTACGTGAGTTGAGTTATGGAACAGAAAAAAGGGACGGAGGGAAATCAAGGGGGGCGACCGGTTGACCCGGAGGTCGACCGGTGAGGGCGACCGGTCGACCCTATGGGCGACCGGTGCCTGAAGCCCCCCGAAGAACAGAAACTTCTGTTTCTCTGTTTTGGTCTTCCTCGACCGGTCCAACATGAGGGCGACCGATCGCACCCCCCTGCGACCGGTCCCCCTGTGTAAAAATTCGCAGAATTCTATTTCAATCTTATCTCTGCGCGACCGGTCGAACCCCTCTTTTGACAGCAAACTATTCGTTGAGTTTGCAGACAACTTTTCCTTGATTTAAGGGGTTGATTTCTAACAGCTCTTTTCTTCAATTGTCTTGGTATTTTTTACAGAATTCATGTCCCCAAGAGGAGCCTATCTTGTACAAGACATCTTCTATAAATAGAGGAAGATTTGAAGCAACATAACAAGAGAGAAAACTACAACACAACAAGATACACTCAAGAATACACTTGTTCTTACATTGTCTTATTTCTTGTTGTAATTTGCCTAGCTATTCACTTTCACATTCTTGAGGTCTAGGCTATTCTTGATTACACTTGCACTCTATTGTATTATCAATTATCGAGTTGTAATCTTGAATTTTTGGTCGTCATTCAAACACAACATATCCTTGTGAGTGTTCTTGTGGTAAGAACACACTTGGGTGAACTAGGTGTTAGGTGTAAGAAGATTGTGGTAATCTTCTTGTTGAGGTGTTGAAGAGTGTGGTGCTCTTCAAGGGTGAAGATTGTGGTAATCTTCACAAGGTGCCGTTGAAGATTGTGGTAATCTTCAAGAAGAGATTGTGGTAATCTCAAAGGTGATGTTGAAGAAGAGTGTGGTGCTCTTCAAGGTGTTGGTGTAAGATTTTGTTGTAATAATTTTGGTAATTATTAATAAAATCTTTTTCTCTTTCGAAACCCATCCCGGATATCTTGGGGTGGTAGAGCACGTAGTCCCTAGGTGGGGTGAAGCTCTATAAATTGTACTATTTACTTTCCGCACCTTTGTTATTATCTTGCGCATTTGTATCAAAAAAGGGCGAAATCGAAAAGATGGAGATAATCTATTAACCCCTCCTCTAGATTATCGTAGCCGCTTGACTTACAAGTGGTATCGAGCCAAACTCTTTGGCAAGCTCGTTTCACATCGCGAGTGTAGAGGAACGATCGTGCTACGAATGAAGCTCATCTTACCGCACCTCCACTACCAAGCCACCACTATTTGATTCCAAAATTTTATTTTTGGAAAGAAAGAATGGAATGCTATTTACAAGGTTGCGGGTTCGATATTTGGAACACCGTCATCAATGGAGAATCCATTCCGACGAAGAATACACCACACACCTCTAAAGGCTTCAAAGAGCTCAATGATGTAAGAGAAGAGAATCATCTCCTTAAATGGTAAAGCTCTTAGTATTTTGTATTGTTCACTTACTACTTTGGAATTTGATCATGTTGAAGGTATTCGATCGGACATGAAGTATGGCAAAAATTAGAAGCCATCTATGAAGTGTATGCAAATGAAAGGAGCAACTCAAAAGCATCTACTTCACAAATTGATACAACATCAAATCCAACAACATGGGATGAGCCTTCTACAACCTCCCATGATGAAGAAGTTGAACAATGCCTCATAGGCATTGAAGAAGAAAACGAGGTAAGTTCTAAACCCTCTACTTCCTATGATAATGATTATAGTGATTTGCAAAATGATTTTGATAAACTACAAGATGAATTCCAAAACTTACTTGTTAAATACAAATATTTGAAAAAAGAATTCATTGTTTTAAAGAATGATAAGGATAGTTTATTTATTTCCTATGAATCACTATCATGTGCTCACACCACCACTCTTGACAAGGTTAGAAACCTTGAGAAAGAAAATAGTACTCTTGTTGAGGATATAAATTGCTTGAAAAATGATTTATCTAAATCCAACTTGAGTGCCGATAGAATGACCAATATTGTTGATTGTTGTGATAATTCGAAACTAGAACTTGATCATAAGCCTAAGGGTGTCAATCACATGAAAAAGAATCAAGTCTCTAAGCACGTTGGTCATTATGCTCCTAGAATTATTACATGCTTTTATTGCGGTAAAAAGGGTCATACGGTAAATACTTGTCGGGCTAGAAATAGCTCTAATTATTGTTGGAGACCTAAAAGTCTCAAGACTAATCCCAAAGGACCAAACACATGAGGGTACCACAAAACAATGTCATATTAGGTACCCGGCGAAATAATGATCGAAGAAAATTTATACCGCCAAGAAGACATCAAATGACCGTTTCATTTGATCAAAGAAGGAGAAACTATTTTTGACAAAGCCAATTTCCAAGAAGAGGATAAAATCAAAAATGGGAAGAACACAATCCTTGGAAATGGCAAAGACATCATCAACAAGATGATTTTCAAAGAAGAAGAGATTTTCAACAATGGGAATGCAACAAACCTTGGAAATGGAGTAATCAAAGAAGTCATCATCAACAAAGTGACTTCTCAAGGGGAAGATATCATCAACAATGGGAACGGCACAACCCATTGAAATGGCGTAATTGGTAACCCATATCTCCCTAGTTAAATATGCATTTTATTTTCTTATTATGCATGCTTTTATTTGTGTATTAATTGCAAAATGAGTTTTCAAGTATTTTTTTTAATTAAGGTCTTCAATATATATTTGTGCTTTTAAAATATTTTTGAAAAAGAAGACCTTATATGATGTTTTTAAAACTCTTGTGCATTTTTGTAGACTAAAGTGTGTTTTCATCTCTTATGGATTTTTATGGCATGAGCTTACTTGTGATATCTCTTAGCCTACACTTTTATCATTATGATTTGTGCTAGATTTGTTTTAAGAATTGTGTAGGATTTACATATTTTCACAAATGGTCATTTACGTCATTATTTGTCAAGAAAGGCATAAATTATCGAGGTATGTTTACTTGTGTTATTCTTACTCTTATAGACTCGATATATGTATTGCCATGTGCCTATATGCTTGTTTTTCATAGTATTTCATACAAGTGCCATTAAGAGGATTTTTAGATTTTTTTTGAAATGCACTATTCGATATTTGATTGCACATATTTGCTTTGTCAACTCTTGTTCAAATACTTCTTTTAAATTAGGTCTCAACTATATGCTATCGGATTTTCAAAATTCAAAAGAGACCTTTTATAGCTTTCTTAAGCTTATTTGAACTTGCATGATTTATTAGACTCTTGATGATATTCTAAATGCATAGTATGTGTTTCTTGCTTCATGGTCTATATATATAGTGTCTATTCCTACTATGGTCTTTTGCAAGATATTTTGTGATTGATGATTGAGGCATGTTTTTACACTTGGGCTATTTTTTCTTGCTTATATAAGCAATGCCGTTAATGAGTTTGTTAAGTTGTGTAGATGAAAAATGAAGTACTCCAAATATTAGTTACCTCAAAATATTTGGATGTAAATGTTCTATTATGAACACCTTAGATCAATTGGATGCCCTATGATGATAGTGATGAAGAAGACAAAAAGGGTATTCCGGAACAAACTCGATGACCAAAGGCAACATTGGTCGAACTAAGGCAAGGTTAGTAGCTCGAAGGTATTTTCAAAAAGAAGGTAATTGATTTTGGTGTAACATTTGCACTCATAGCACATTTAGTAGCTATTTGCATTTTACTTGCCCATTCTTGTTTTAAGAAAATCTCAAGCTTTACCAAATGGATATTAAATCCAATTTTCTCAATGGTTTTATTCAAGAAGAAGTCTATGTAAAACAACCTCCGAGGTTTTAAATTTTTCTAGGCCAAATGATTTTTATAAAAGGCCTTGTATGGTTTAATACAAGTACCCCATGTATGGTATGATAGACTTAGCTATTTTTGCTAAATGATTTTACAAGAGGTAAAGTTTATACTACTCTCTTTGTTTTTGAAAAAGGACAAGGTTGTTTACTCGTGCAAATTTATGTTGATAATATGTTTGGTGCTACTAATGAATATTTGTGTAAGATATTTTTTCAAGTTAATGCAAGGTGAACCTAAGATGATCATGATGGGGGAGCTCAATTTCTTGCTTGGACTACAAATTATTCAATGCCAAAGAAAATTGTTATATTTCAAAAGAACTCTTGAAGGAGTTAAACATTGAAGAAAGAAGAACTATATCAACCTCTATGGCTAAAGGTTGAGAAAGGCATATCGGCCAACAAACCAATTCGAGGTATGTTTTCTTGCTTCATTCCTATAGACTCGACACTCCATATGCCCTATGTCTATATGCTCGACTTCAAAAAACTATCCCAGCGAATCTCATTAAAGTGTCGTTAAAAGAAATTTTCAAATATTTGTAAGGCACTTTTTCTTATGACTTGTTGTATCCAAATCTTTAAAACGTCCTTATTTTTCGGGATAACAAGTCCGGTGAATATTATTCATAATATGGTTCGTCATAATCGAACTAAACATATTGAGATTCGAAATTATTTAAGGGATTGCGTTTTTAACAAAAACTTGAGATGTGTTTAATTCCGTCTCAAAGTTAACTCGCGGACATTTGTTCATTTACCGCCGAGTCCTTTTATACCTCATTTCGAGCTTGATTATGACATAATGTATATTGAATGAGGTCTATGATTGTATATTACACGTTTTTAAAACTTAGGGGCGAAAAATCGGATTTCTGGATCAAAATCCGGATTTTGCAAAATCAAACGAACAGTGGGCTACAGGGGGGGGCCACCGGTCGCCACTGCCGCCGGTTGCAGAGTTCCTAGCCCTGGACCGGTCGCCTTAGCATATTTTTGATTAAATTGCTTCTGTTTCCCAGACTTAGCCATTTTGGCTCTTTTGGTTCATTTTTCGTCCCCTTTGCAATTTGCACACACATTTCACTTCAAATGTGTTTTGATGCATGAATTATATATTTTGGGGATTATCTAGCTCTGTTATCATCATTAATGTCCGTCTTTACCGATTGAATGGTAAGAATTTCACTCTCTTTAGCTCAATTGGGTTGAACCCTTGAGTTTGTGGATTATATGTATTTTTCTTGATGAAATTCATATATTTTTGTGATGAGATTATTGGTTGTTGTTGAATGATAATTGTTTAATTGTATTTGGTGATGAAAAACTTGGCTTGATTACATTTACAAGGGCTATATATATATCATTTTCTAATTTTGACGCCCGCCAAGTGCTCGATAAAATGTTTCTATGACAAATTCATCACCTCCATGTTTCTCTTGTTTTCAATAGTCTTATATATTTATGGAGATCATGTTTTGCTTATCAAATAAGTTTTCATAAGCTTCTTCAAGTCGTATATACCTCTTTATTTGGTTTATAAGCTTCAATGTTCAAATAGCTCGATACATCGGTTTTGTTGCGCACTTTGATATGAATATATGATGTATTTATCGTGTTAACATTCTTTTTGATGATTTTAAAGGGGGAGAAACATGTTATAAGCTCTTTAGCTCAAAGAAGCTAAGAAAATCTTAACGAAAAGAAGCTATAAGTTGTGGCTATTGAAAGCCATAAGTTGTGGATCATATTTTGTCCACTCTTGGTATATTATGGTTGTATATGTTTCTTAATCCATTAGTTGTAGTATGGACTTATATATGTTTCTAACGATGTCTCTTTGACAGGGGGAGCCTTTAAGTTTTGATACTTAAGCTCAATATTGAAAAGCTAAGCCTTTAGCTTTTGATTTAGTTGCTTCTTTATAACTCTTGTTGTGCATGTTGATAGGGGGAGCATTTGTAATATGTGGTTTAATATCTCAACTCCCATCCTTGTGCTTATATTGCGCGAAATATTGTCGCTCTCAACGGATATTTATTTTTTTTCCGGAAAACTTGTTTTGTTTTCAAAATTGCCTCTCAAAATTGTTTTGTTTTCAAAATCGGTCTTGTTGAATTGTTTTGGTTTGTAATCATCAAAAAGGGGGAGATTGTTTGATAAATGATTTTATCATGATTTTGATGATTTTGTTTTTACACCAAAACAATGTTTTTAAAGGTTGTCCAAATACTCCTAAATGATTTAAAATGGTTTTAATATTTCCCGTAGTATTTCTTCAAGTTTATTTTCGACTAAATTGGACAACACTTTTAATGATTTTATGTCAAAGTGTTTTTACTTCAAAACAATGTCCCTGAATGTTGTCTTAATACTCCCGATCGGTCTAAAATGTTTTTACTATTTTTCGGAGTATTTCTTGGGGTTTATTTTCGATATAAAATTGGACAACACTTATGTTTCAGGCTCGACCGGTCGCCCTATAGGGCAACCCGTACCTGAGTTGAGTTATGGAACAGAAAAAAAGGGACGGAGGGAAATCAAGGGGGCGACCGGTCGACCCGGAGGTCGACCGGTGACGGTGCCTGAAGCCCCCCCGAAGAACAGAAACTTCTGTTTCTCTGTTTTGGTCTTCCTCGACCGGTCCAACATGAGGGCGACCGATCGCACCCCGCGACCGGTCCCCTTGTGTAAAAATCGTGAGAATTCAATTTCAATCTTATCTCTGCGCGACCGGTCGAACCCCTCTTTTGACAGCAAACTATCCGTTGAGTTTGCAGACAACTTTTCCTTGATTTAAGGGGTTGATTTCTAACAGCTCTTTTCTTCAATTGTCTTGGTATTTTTTACAGAATTCATGTCCCCAAGAGGAGCCTATCTTGTACAAGACATCTTCTATAAATAGAGGAAGATTTGAAGCAACATAACAAGAGAGAAAACTACAACACAACAAGATACACTCAAGAATACACTTGTTCTTACATTGTCTTATTTCTTGTTGTAATTTGCCTAGCTATTCACTTTCACATTCTTGAGGTCTAGGCTATTCTTGATTACACTTGCACTCTATTGTATTATCAATTATCGAGTTGTAATCTTGAATTTGTGGTCGTCATTCAAACACAAGATATCCTTGTGAGTGTTCTTGTGGTAAGAACACACTTGGGTGAACTAGGTGTTAGGTGTAAGAAGATTGTGGTAATCTTCTTGTTGAGGTGTTGAAGAGTGTGGTGCTCTTCAAGGGTGAAGATTGTGGTAATCTTCACAAGGTGCCATTTGAAGATTGTGGTAATCTTCAAGAAGAGATTGTGGTAATCTCAAAGGTGGTGCTGAAGAAGAGTGTAGTGCTTTTCAAGGTGTTGGTGTAAGATTTTGTTGTAATAATTTTGGTAATTATTAATAAAATCTTTTTCTCTTTTCGAAACCCATCCCGGATATACTGGGGTGGTAGAGCACGTAGTCCCTAGGTGGGGTGAAGCTCTATAAATCGACGTGTGCTATTTACTTTCCGCACCTTTGTTATTATCTTGGCGCATTTGTATCAAAAAAAAGGGCGAAATCGAAAAGATGGAGATAATCTATTCACCCCCCCTCTAGATTATCGTAGCCGCTTAGACTTACAAGAACCAGAACTGAAACTGGCTTATACGGTTCTAGTTTTGGTTTTGGAACCGTTGACCACAGTTCCGATTTCGGTTCCATTTGGCCACCCCTAGCTCATTCTCTCCATGCAAATCCTCCAATGTATTACCCAACACGTTAAAAGAATTCCGTGTGTGAATACCAAAAGTGGATGGTCCACCCTCCTTAGGGCCAGTACTCCTCTCCGTAGAACGGGCTTTCCGAGGCTTAACTTGAACCTATGTTTTCGAAATTACTTTCTTACCCTTGTTAGCCGGAATCCTACCACGATTTCTCGTCCTAATGGCCGATCATCCATTTACTGGGCTCTTATCAGTTTGAACAATGTTAGCTTTTTCTGTCGCATCTTGATGGCGATAATTCGTAAGACGATGCCCAACAATCCGACAATTAATGCAAAAATCCGGCAAATTCTCATAATTGATCGAAGCAATAGAGCAATGTCCCACACTTTCAACCATAATAAATTCCTGAAGAGATTTATTCAAATCAAGTTCAACTAACACTTGAACAAAATGTCCCACCTCCCCGGACAACGAATGACCATCAATTTGGATCGGAGTACCTATTGCACTTGCAATCTTCGTAATCAAAGAGGGATATCAATACTCGATATTTTGTTCATAAATCTGGACCCAAACTTGTGCCATGGAAGTATTAATTTTATAAGAATTGAAATTCGGGATCTAATTAGTGATGGGAATTGTACCCGAGTTCAAATTCCATGAAGCTTTAACAAAAGCACGGTTATGTCAGCTATATTATTAAGTTGTAAACTAAAATAACCCTTACCTAGTGGCACCAATCTCCAAGCATGTTGAATTCTCCAAACGGCATACAATTTCGATTTGAACGCCTCTAGCGTGAACAACTTTGCCCCTTTTGGAAGCATCAATCATCCGATTAATGAATCACATAACTCCGCTGTACGTTGATGATAAATCCCTTTATCCATCATTACAGTATAAAAATCTCCTTTCTTAACTGGAATTATATCCTCCTGAGTGCACCATTTTTGCAAAAGATTTCTTGAAAATCTGGATCCGTTCTTGGATGGTTCTTGAGAATCTTGGAAGCGTGATCAACAAGATGATCCAAAACCCGAGAAAAATATATGGAATGTAACATATCTTGATTTCTTGATCAATTCTTGTAGCGGTTTGAAACGTTTGCGTAGGAGGATCAAGAGAGGTAGTAAAAGAAATTGTTTGGTGTTTTTCTTGTTTGAAGCTTGCACCATTCTCGTGAGTAGACGAATTAGGGTTTGGGAAAACCCTTGGTAAAACCATAGGAGCAGGGATACAACAATCATGAGATTTCTTAATTTTAGGGAAAAGAGAAAAATCGAGCTCCATGAAGAAGATCAAAATGCGTCAACCATGAAGGTTTGGAAGGAGAGAAGAGATCATCTTTTTCTCAAAACCCTAAATAAATAATCTATTACTAATTAATGAGTATTTTTAATTACGTACCTTAGAAATGCTACGTTGAGTAGTACCCTTTTTAATGCAATTTGGAGTCTGATCGGACAATCTAGAAACTATTTCTTCTTGCCTCTGACAAATTCATCCTCAGTGATACCACCATATCCAGAGGTATCAAAAGATCCTAAGATGTGTTCTACGTCCCTTTATGTGCTCAAATCTTCATCGTTCGAAAAAACTAATACTTTTAATGGTCCCATATATTATAAAATGCCACCGGTCTGGGATCATATGACACCACCCAAAAATATTACAAAATATCACCGGTACATGAAATTACAAAAAAAACTGGGTCGGGTTGGATCCGTCTAACGGAAAAGTCCCGTTAGACAGTCTGACTATAGTTTTTATCATGTTTGTTTTGGGGGGAAATGGATAGTGGTCGAGTAGTTAAGGCATTCAAGCCCATGCCAGAGTTTTGGAGTTCGATTCCTTTCACCTATCCTCTCCCAAGATATATACTCAAAAAAAAAAATATTTTTTTTTGGTTGGTCTCCCCCCCCCTCTATATATATCATCAATTCCTTAACTTGAATAATTATCTTATATATTACACACCAAAAAGTATAGGGCAAATACAATACCACAAATTGAACTTGGTCCTATGTCTCACTTATCTACCTGAACTTGTCAATGAAACACTTAGCCCCCAATCAAAGTAGAATAATGTATCGACAATTATTTTCAGCATGTTTTAATAATTGTACCTCAATTTTGATTGTATGTTCATTATTTAAATCAATTATATTAGAAAAAGCAATTAGTAACTCAACTAATATAAATATTAAAAATATTTAGATGAACATAACAAATATACAAAAAAATTGAATGTAAATATTATTTTGATTATTTGAGTTTAATGTAAATACAACTTTCAAATTTTAAACTCAGACAAATAATACGAATACATATATAGGATTTGGATCTGGTGAGTCCATATATCTTAGGTGAGTACACGAGACCAAATCTAAGGCATTGATTTAATTTTTAAACGGTTGAGATTAAACAGATTTTACTATTTTTTTAATAAATAACTTTATTAAAATAAGGACTTTTTGGTAATTTTAATTAATATCAGTTTTTGGGAGGGAAGTTATTTTTGGTAGTGGGCTAGAAATTAGGAACGGTTAAGGAAGACGTGTTTATCAAAAATAAGAGACTAATATCTTGCATATCTTTTCCTCCCAAGTGTTCTCTCTACAAACCATCCCCAAATTCATCCCTACCATGAGAAAAGGTCGTCCTCTTCCTCCATGGCTTTCCGGAGCTCTGGTACTCGTGGCACCACCAGATGCTTCACCTCTCCGCCAAGGGCTACCGCACCATCGCCCCCGACCTCCGTGGCTATGGCGACACCGACGCTCCACCTTCCGCCACCAGCTACACTATGCTCGACATTTGTCGGAGATCTAGTGGCGCTATTGGATGCTCTAGGATTGGGGCTGTTGTTTATGGTGGGGCACGACTGGGGCGCAATCGTTGCCTGGTGGTTTTGTTTGCTGAGGCCTGATAGAATCAGAGCTGCCATTAACGGTAGCGTGGCTTTTCATCCTAAAAATCCCTTCGTCAAAACCGTTCAGGGTTACAGAGACCTGCTTGGTGACGGCTTCTATATGTGTAGATTCCAGGTAATTAATATTTATTTTTTATTTTTTCAATTTCATCATCATCAGTCAGTACTACTTAATTATATGTCTTTGGTGCTTAATTAACGGGGCTTTCAACTGCTTATTGTTGTTGATAATTATGCTTATCTATGTTTTATATTATGCTCTCCAATTAGGAAGAATTAGTATTGCCATGTTTTTTCTAAGGCTGGGGGGATTGCTTATTGATGTTTTCAACTACTTATTGTTGTTGATAGTTATGCTTATCTATAGTTTGTTTTATGATTATACATGTCTTATATTATGCTTATGCTTGGTTGATTTTTATGCTTATAAATATTTTTTTTGTTAATAAATGCTTTATATAAATGACTAGTATTTTTTTTTGATAGATTTTCTGTTGGAAATGACAAAAGATGTAATGAACGAGCAGAGGAAGTCGGTTTTGGGACTGGCGAAAGAGTTTTCTAAATCGAGTTATGATCACAACGAAACGTTGTTGTTTCATACTTTGATCAAAATATTGAATATTGTAGCATTTTATAGCCATTTTAAATATGGCTGGTTTTAACGTACATGCGTAGTTGATATATGAATATTTTCTAGTTAGTGTCGTATTTATTTTCATGGTTTTTAGATACTGTAAGAAGAATTCAATTGCTTTGTAAGCATAATTCAGTTGCCTTGTAAGCAAAATTCAATTGCTTTGTAAGCAAAATTCAATTGCTTTTTAAGCACCATAACATCCTTTCACAAGCAATACTTTACACACAAATAAGCAATTGAATATATGGGACTGCAGTAACCAAATTTTGCAAGAATATTTGCTCGAAAAGCACTACAACAGTCACAAATAAGTTGAGTACATAATAGTAATAAGCATTACAATAACCACATATATGCAATTTGTAATATGTGAATAAGCAGTATTTAACAAATAAATAAGCAGTCACAACATATTCTTGAACACGTACTTTTTTTTATTTATTAAGAACCATTTTAAAATGGTATTCCGTTGTCGATATTATCAAAATTCACTCCTTCTTTTGGAGTCATATTTTCGTCACATTCTAGTATCCAGTTCGGAGATGAATCTGATATTATTTCAATCTGTTGTTGCGACACATGTGCAATCCCAACTGAATCAAACAAAATAAATAATTAAGCAATATTTAGAATATACATAAGCGTATAGTTATGCACATGTAAGCAAACGTCTAGCCATAGCTAAGCAAAGTACTGAGTTAAAACAAATGGGAACGTAATCAAAATTTTGAATACATACAAGCAAGTATTCGTGCATACATAAGCAACATTTTAGTAACACCCAAACAAATTTCTGGGTTAAAAAAACCATCAACGATTGAACGAATATGAGTCCATATAAGTATAAGTTTTTAATTTTTTTACATAATATGATAGTTCTTCTCAAACAAACTATTATTAATGTGAGAGTTTAAAACAAAGTAATAACTAAGCAACATTATGCATACGTGCAAGCAAGTATTTAAGCACATATAAGCAACATTCTGACCATATCAGGCAATTTTTTTAAAAAAATGGGAATGGCGAAATTTCATGTAATTTACTAGATTTAACACATGGAGTTAAGGAAACATATCATGAAATTTATTTGGAAATCAATTACACAACGTGGGTTGAATGAAGGATGACACCAATTGTGGGTAACTGCCCTATTTTCATGGGATTTACTAGATTTAGTCAACCTCTCTATTTTTTATGTGGACTAATTTGCCCCATTTTGACTTTACCATTTATTTTGTTAACATTAACCAGAATTAATAATAGCCATTGAAATAGGTTAGATATGTGGTCTAGATTTAGTCTTATGTACTCATATAATAGAGGGGTCCTATATAACCCTCCCCCTACATATATATATATATATATATGTGGAAATGATAAATACATTTTTATACTGGATACACTCTAAAAAATGATAATTTATATTTAAAATATAATTATATATGTAATAGTTTAGTAATAAAGAATATATAATACTTATTTTCTTTGGTAATTTTAAATATTTTGAATAATCTTTGCTCAAATAATGAGATTTAGTGTCTAAAATATTTTAATAGTATTAATTTGGATGTGCTTTCAATTCGTGTAGCTAATAATATCGATTATTCATTAAATAGAGCCAATTTATTAATGATAGTTTTGGACTACAAATCAATGAATCATATTGCATAAACACGAAATAAATGATGAAGTGTAAAATATATAACTAAATTAGGCTTAAAAAATATATTTATTCATATTTTCTAATTTGAAAATATTCAAATAAACAGTTAATACTTATTTTTTCAATTCATCTTTCATATTTAGTCTTTTTCGTGTATTCATTGTACATTGCTTTAGTTTTTAAAGTTTAAATTACTTAACGTACAATTAAGAAAAAATCACTTTTTGAATTTGATAAGAATGTAAATCAAACAGTGTACAAAATATTCAAAATTTATTAAAAATTATGTATATCCATGTTTAGTAAGGAAAATTTTGGTCATTCATTATATTTTAAGTTGATTGTAGGAGAAATAAAGCCCCTCCCCCCAAGCTTTACAAAAATTCCCTTACTTTATATATATATATATATATATATATATTTTATATTTAAATATTTTTTTTGTATTGAAATATTTATTTTTATTAATTTAGTCCCCAAAATTAATTAGCTCCCCTCCCAATGTTAATCGTCTAGCTCCACCCCTGAGAGTAAATATTACATTTGTAAGTTCATGGAATAAATGAGTCATAGGAGTAAGTTTAGGGATTGGTATTGTATTTTGGCCAAAAGTATAATACGAGCTCATGTTGTTTTGAAAGGTTTTCCATTAGCTCATACTAATATATCATCTTGTATAGTATTGTTAGCGAGTTCAGATAGCAGTCATTGAGTTGTTCATTCGAGCTTGATATGCACGAATAAATACCAATTGATATAAAATGGGTGAATTTCATAATAGGGTCCAATTTTAAGAAAATATATCATTTTAAGACCTAAAATATTAAATTTCTTAAATCAAGATCTAATTTTTTTTTTTTCAAATTGGGCTCTCCCTCAAATTTTGGATTCTCATTTCAAGACCCAAAATTTCAATCTTCTCAAATCAAAACTCAATTTTTATTTTTTTCTCAAACATGGCCCTCCCCCAAATTTTGGGTTCTTCTTCAAGTTTTAGAATTTAACAAAAGGAGAAATATTAGTGTAATCTATCACGTCAACCACAAAAATTATTTTTCTTCCTCTTTTTTTTTTTCGCTCATTCTTTTTTACCCGATCCATACTTAATATCAATTTTGTTTAACGTGTAGAATCCAAAATCTATAAATATAAATTTATATAGCTAACAAGATGAAAAAAGACGTGAAATATTTATTGGTTACTAAAAAAATAAGATATACCAAATTATGAATAATAAAGAAGTAGTAAAATATTTTTTAGTTATTAAAAAAATAAGATATCCAAATTATGATTGAATTTTACAGTTTAAAATAAGTATCGATTAGGGAAAAAGGAATGAGCAAAAAAATTAAAAGAGAAAGAAAATTAATTTTTGTGGCCGGTGTGAAGATTACATTAATATTTCTCTTTTTGTTAAATTTTAAAATCTGAATTGAGAGCCCAAAATTTGGGGGAGGGCCTAATTTGAGAAAAAAAAAATTGGTCTTGATTTGAGAAGATTGAAATTTTGGGTCTTGAAGTGAGAACCCAAAATTTAAGGGAGAGCCTAATTAGAGAAAAAAATAAAAATTGTGTCTTGATTTGAGAAGGTTGAAATTGTGGGTCTTGAAATGATAGATTTTCTTAAATTTGGATCCTATTATGAAATTCTCCCTAAAATAAATACACTGATGTGTTTTGACCGATTATGGGAGTGTTTGCAAAAACTTCTGCTTTTAAAAGAAGTGATTTATTATAGCAGAAGTAGAAGTAGTTGAGAATCAGAAGTTGGTACTGTTTGAAAATAGAATTAAAAGTTGAAAATGAGAAGTTGAGAGTGTTTGGTGAAAAAGTAGTAAAACTACTTATTTATTTACAAAATTCAAATTAGAAGCCGAAGCAAAATTTAAAGCACCCATCTCCCTGCTTTTAGATTCTGATTAAATGAATCAGAATTAGAAACAAAAATTGGTATATGCAAACACTAAAAATTGCTTTTTTTAAGCACAAAATTGAAAAGTACTTATTTTTAGTGTTTGCAAACAGACTCTATAACTGGTTTAACAGTGAAAATAGTTTTTTGGGGAATAATCGAACGGCGGATGCGATTCAATATTTATAACATAACCTATGACAAACACAGTCATTATTGAACATAAAAAAACCTTATATTACTTAAATTGTGAATTAGTTGTGAAGAAAGAAAATATAATAGTAGTCGCAGACAAGTTCAAGTGAAGGTACATGTGAAGGATAAAAGTGACAGTGCGTGGAGGTATTGACTAAGTTATTCAATATAAAAAATGTATTTATTTGATGAATCCTAAATAGCATCAATAATTCACATAAATAAATGTTCACAAACCAATGAACAACAAGCACGTCAACCCCAATAGACTTTGGAATCGACACATACAACAAAAAATTCATCACATATGAAAATAAAATAATTGGATCCCAGGTTTGGCTGAAGCCTATTTAATCCCACCACCACCTTGTGTAGTATTGCACACAAATTTCAAACGGATATGGAGGAAGAAGGCCACCACCCAACCACCACCAGCAACACCACCGCCGCCGCAAGTGGAGATGGAAAGGAAACAAATATGAAGGAAAGAAAAGTGTCGTGGGCAAAGCTCCGCCGAGTCGACTCCCTCAATATGGAGGCCGGAAATATTTCTTCCAAGCCCACCCATCATGCCTCTCGTCAGGTTCTTCTTCTTCTTCTTCGTCTTCTTCTTCTTATATTTTTGATAATAGTGCACAAATGATGATATATCTTTTACCAAACTCGACTATATTTCTTTTTATAAGACAAAATTTATTTATGGTGCTCAACCCCTTTACAAAGGCATAAATATGCTCTGTTACAAATTACTAAAAATACATTTTGGATGAATGAGCCAATCTAAAAAGGAATACTTATGCAAATGAGATAAGTTAGATCGTAAGCAAGTTTAACTTTAAGCAACAAGACATATATATGTGCTTAAGATTAAAATCCATTCCCTTGAAAAAATGAGGCTATTTTTGGTTCTCCAAATGGGGTCCAAACGCAACATAACCATCTCTTTCGTGTCCCCTGAATCAGCTAGCACTACAAATAACTTAGTACGTACGTGTTACAAAGAATTCAGACACAACAACTAAGATCAATCAGCGTCACAAAATACTTTTAGCAGTAAATTAATGACAATTCACATCTGCAACATGGCCACACTCTATATTGTTGCCATTTAGAAAAGGGGATACACGCGCAATTAATGAATCTTGGTGTAGAAACATTTGGAATCAAATGATAAGTAATAATCAACTGGAGTTCCGCCAATCCGACAAGAGAATTAATTCTCAAGATTGGTTGGTTAATTCTATTATAGAAATTACTATATTTATAATTAATGTTTGCTTGTATGCTAATTAATTAGAAATGGCACGCATATAAATGAATGAACAGGGAAGTTGGAGTAGGACTCTGAGTCTGGCTTTTCAAAGCATAGGAATAATATATGGAGATATCGGGACATCACCGCTATACGTTTACGACAGCACTTTCACCGACGGGATTCACCACAAAGATGACATTCTGGGAGTGCTATCACTCATCATCTACACCTTTGTTTTGGTCCCTATGATCAAATATGTCTTCATCGTCTTGTGGGCTAATGACAATGGCGATGGTGAGTACCTAATTAATTCACTCATTTTTATATTATAACTTCATCGTCTTTCAAAATGGAGTAATCTTCATCGAAGTACATTCATGTTGAGTTTATAGCACATAAAATATATATGAGTAATTTTCAGTTATTTATATATAAATGTATTAGACGAAATTTCAGTAACAGAGCCATGTAAAGTACAAATTATGATTAAAAGCAAGAATATTTTGAGTTTTCAGGTGGAACATTTGCTCTATATTCCTTGATTTGCCGGTATGCAAAAGTGAGCTTCATTCCAAATGATCAACCTGAGGACAGAGAACTGTCGAATTATAGACTGGACACGCCATCAAACCAGTTACGACGGGCTCAGAAGATCAAAGAGAAAATCGAAAAGAGCAAAACTGCTAAACTTGTGCTCTTCCTTGCAACAATCCTCGGAACTGCAATGGTCATTGGTGATGGTGTTCTTACTCCATGCATCTCAGGTCATAATAATAATAATAATAATAATAATAATAATAATAATAATAATAATAATAATAACTCTTCTATATTCAACAACATTTAACTCATCTATAATATTGACACTGATTTGTGCTTACGTACGGCCCTTTTTATGCATTTGCAGTTCTTTCTGCTGTGAGTGGAATCAAGCCTTTGAACCAAGGTAAATAAATACATGCACTTTGTACTAAGATGTTGAAAAACATGACTGTAAGCATCATATTAGGAGAGTGTTTGCAATCACTAAAAAAAATGTTTCTTAGCTTTTTAGTTGAAAAACAATCACTTTTTAGTGTTTGCAAATGCCAACTTGTGCTTGTGATTCTGCTTCATTAGATGAGTGCTTTAGATTTGTGATTATGCTTCTGGTTTTATTTTTTCAAACAAATAAGCAGCTTTACAACTTTTGTTTTCACCAAACACTCTTAAGTTCTGATTCTCAACTTCTTATTCTATTTACGAAAACTACCAATTTTTGATTCTCAACTGCTTGTACTTCTATTACAATAAATCACTTCTTTTAAAAACAAAAGTTTTTGCAAACACTTTTTCCATTGTCAATTTAATTGATTGGTTCTTTTTTGCAGATGCTGTTGTGTTTATTTCAATAGCCATATTGACCACACTATTCTGCGTCCAACGATTTGGTACGGATAAAGTTGGGTACTCATTTGCTCCAGCCGTCTGCTTATGGTTTCTATTCATAAGTGGGATTGGCCTATATAACCTATTTAAACATGATGTGACCGTCTTACGTGCCTTCAATCCGAAATACATAATTGATTACTTCAGAAGAAATGGCAAGAAAGGATGGATATCTCTAGGAGGGGTTGTTCTCTGCATCACAGGTGAGTGTACAGTTACTCTTTTTGCAATTCTAAGAATCTATTCATAACCATTTTATTTTTATTTTTTGACAAATTAAAATTGTTGTACTTGATCAGGAACTGAAGCCATGTTTGCTGATTTAGGCCACTTCAACGTACCAGCTGTCCAAGTGAGCCTGAGATCGTAGTGCTGTGCTTATTTTTATTTGAATATAATTCTGCTCTAATTAATGCTGTAAATATAGCTATTTCCACTTTGTTTACTGTCAGTGTAATCGACATGTAGGAAATTATATATTAGATAGTTTTGAATAGACAATGAAGATAGGACAATACTGGTTATATACTGGATAGTTTCAAATACCAAATTATATACAACATGCTCAGAGGGTGAAATTAAATCAAATCAAAGCCTAACCAAGTTTCATGAGGAAAGCACTGAGATGTTGCAGTGAAGAAGAATATTAGTACAGAAAGCTCATAGCCACCTGGAAATATATGATATACATATTATTGTTTTTCATATAGAGTTTGTGTCTGATGATATTTTGCACAAAATTGTTAATATTGTTTGGTACCCGGCAGATAAGTTTCTCTGGAATTGTGTTTCCTTCTCTAATCATGGCCTACATTGGACAAGCCGCGTATCTTTCCAAGTTCCCAACTCATATTGGCCGTACATTCTATGACTCCATACCAGGCGAGTTCTGAAATATTTGTTATCGAAAATCTTTGTATCATGACAGTTTGATTATTGTCCTAGAAAATATCTAAATCAAACTCATCTTTAATATGGTATACAGATCCACTTTACTGGCCAACCTTCGTTGTGGCTAACGCAGCAGCCATTATTGCAAGCCAAGCGATGATATCTGGGGCATTTGCAATCGTCTCTCAGTCACTCAGTCTACGTTGTTTTCCAAGAGTGAAAGTCGTTCACACTTCCGCTAAGTATGAGGGTCAAGTTTACATCCCTGAAGTCAACTACCTTCTCATGATTGCCTGTGTCGTAGTAACATATGGTTTCAAAACCACAGAAAAGATAGGCCATGCTTATGGTAAGAGCAACGTATTTTGAATCTCAATGATAAAATTAATCTAATATTCGTGTGAGTCTTTCATCTCAATCAGTAATTTCTCTATTGCAGGTATTGCTGTTGTTGCTGTAATGCTGATAACTACATGTCTGATTGCCTTAATTATGTTACTCATATGGAAGACACAGATTTGGAGGATTTTCTTGTTCTTCATTGTGTTTATTGTCATCGAGCTCGTATACTTCTCCTCTGTTCTCTATAAGTTCACCCAAGGTGGTTACCTTCCACTAGCCCTTTCTCTTGTGCTCATGATAATGATGGGCATATGGCATTACGCGCACCAGCAACGTTACATATTCGAGCTTAAAAACAAGGTTTCAAGCGTTTACATAACCGACTTGGTTAAGAACGAAAACATAAACAGATTACCAGGAATCGGGCTTCTATACTCTGAACTTGTTCAAGGAATCCCACCAATATTTCCTCATTTCATCTCCAATATCCCCTCGATTCACTCAGTAGTCGTATTCGTCTCCATAAAGTCCATCCCGATCAGCAAAGTTGCCGTGGAGGAGCGTTTTCTGTTCCGACAGGTCGAGCCAAGAGATTACCGACTATTTCGCTGTGTCGTGAGATACGGATACAAAGATCTGATCGAGGAACCAAAGGAATTCGAACGCCAGCTTGTCGAAAACTTGAAAGAGTTCATCAGAAACGAGCATTTCATTCTCGACGAACAAATGCCTGAGATAGCAAACGTTCTTCATTCTGGTTTACTAGTAAGTGATGGAAAGACAAGAAAATCGAGTGCTTCGGCAGTTCACATTGAGGAGACATTGGAACAACAAATTCCGACGCGCGTTTCGTCAAGCTCAATCCAGTCGTTTAATGCGGCAAGATTGGAGAATACGTCTAATAGGATCGGCGCTGTTCCTGTGCAGGGGGTGGAAGAGGAGTTGCAGTTTGTGGAGACAGCAAAGGAACAAGGTGTGTTTTATCTGATAGGAGAAGCTGAAGTTGTGGCAAAGCAAGAATCCTCGTTGCTCAAGAAGTTTGTGATAAACTATGCTTATTCTTTCCTGAGGAAGAACTTCAGAGAAGGGGAGAAAGTGTTGGCCATACCTCGGAACAGGCTTCTTAGAGTGGGGATGACATATGAAATATGATCACTTGTTTGACATGAAAGAAACTGTTATATCTGTGCATTGATTTTTCTGTGTGATTCAATAACGTGTTTTTTTTTTCCATTTGGTGTTTTGGTTTTTTCTGTATGTAATGACCATATGTGAGCAAGGTTTGAACTCCAATTGTTTTGTAACCGAGTTGTTAATGGAATATTATGGAATTGTTTGTTAATTATATCATGGATCAGTTAAAAAATTTGTCCCATATATCAAATATGCCTTTTGACCCAACAACTTATCAAGAATGGCATTTGACCGACAATTAATGCTAAAAGAAAAATAGAAAAAGGTAGAAATTGTACACTTCCCGAAATACCCATCATAAAAGACGCAGGGTCAGTTAATCGACTGCCACACGACTTAAATTTATTGAGTCGTTCAAAGGTCGTTTAACTGACCATTAACCGACTCAAATTCATGTGGTCGTTCAACGGTCGGTTAAACGACCAAATGGGTCGATTAAAATTTGAAAACCCTCAGTAGGGTTTATAAGCCATCAATCGACTCTAAACGACAATTGTTCAAATCCTCACCACTGTCAAAGCGACCGCCGTTGATTGCCACCGGTGCCGCCGTCGTTGGGAGAATATTTGCTTGCGACTTCCGTCTATAAAGTAAGAGTTTTATTTTGTTTTTTGAATTAGTTATTTTAATTGCATTGTAAAATATGTTATAGGGTTTAAGGTTTTGAATTGAATGAATGCTACTAAATGGGTATTGCATTTTGTTTGAATTGAATGTTAATGTTTTGTTTATGACTTCTGTCTCTCGACTTGTTTTGAATGGGTATTGCATTTTGTTTTGAATTGGATGAATGCTACTGAATGGGTATTGAATTAATCTTGAATGAATGCTACTGAATGGGGTCTCTCGACTTGTATTATATTAATTTACTGGAAAAGTGATTATTGTCTGTCCAAATTTGGAGGGTTTCAATAACTAAAAAAAGTGCTTCTCATTTTTTGGCTTAAAAAAAGCACATTTTTAAGCCAAAAAATGAGAAGAACTTTTTTTAGTTATTGAAACCCTCCAAATTTGGACAGACAAGAATCACTTTTTTTGCAAAAGCATTACTAAAAAGTGTTTTTTTTAGCCAAATAACTGCTTCATAACTGCTTAATAACTGCTTTACTGCTTTATAACTGCTTTTGACTTCCTCCAAAATTTGTCTTTTCTATTTCAATTATACAGAAAAAATGGCATACCTCACCCCCATTGAAGATCGGTTTGATTCAAGAGTTACATCCCGATGTAACTTACAAATTCTAAATGAAGTATATAGTAAGTTAGACGCTGAACACAAGGAGGAGTTGGTGAACTCGGCTTTCGGAGACTTATACAAGTTCCGAGATCATATTCAGATTTCTTGTAAACTTCTTCATGCTCTATTATTTATGAGGATTAAATCACCGGTGGATGATGAGGTATGGTTCCGTGTTGGGGATGGAAATGTCAGATTTGGGTTCTCGGACTTCACTCTAATCACTGGATTGAATCCCGGGATGGAGAATGAAGTAAAGAACATCCCTTCGGATAGACGGTTAGCGGCAGAATATTTTGAGGGAGGGAAAAAGATTGTGAAGCCTAAGGATTTGAAGGCGGCTTTTGAGCACCATGCAAAGAATAAGGAGGACCGATAGAAATTGGGATTGTCCCTCATATATGAGTGTGTTTTGTGGTGTAAGGAGCCTGGCACTTCGATTGATATGAAAGTTTTGCAAATTGTTGACAATTTGTAGCTTTTCAATAAATACCCATGGGGAAGACCTGCCTATGACCATCTTCTACACGGTTTGACGAAAAACTTTACTGGTCCAGTTGTCCATCACACCTTCTGGGGCTTTACACATGCGGTACATGTATTTATCAAAGTCATTTTCGTTAGATTACAATACATTATATATTCAATTTTGAGAAATATTTATAATATTGGATTGTTTGTCAGGTATGGGCATTTGAGACCTTTCCTGCCGTATGCCGATTTTTTAAAACTGAAAGAACCGAACAAAGACTTCCTAGGATGTGTGGGTGGAGGTCCACATCGACTTTTGGCATCAAGGAGATTATTGCCATCTTGGACGAGCCTATGGTAATTTTGAGATTATTTTTAATTGCGTATAATTTTTAATCGATATTTTGAGATTATTTGTAATCGATATTGTTTATGAATTGGCAGGATGAAGTGTTGTTTCAATTGAATCCGGCACAAGAATAAATGGAGAAGGAATACATTGTGATGTTTCCCGGCGTGTTCCCCGAGGATCTCAGTTATCCTTTGGATGGGCGGCGGTGCCCACAGATCGGGATGAGTTGACAGACCCCAGGGAGATGGTGGAAGAGACAGGCAGAGAGAGAGACAAAGTCTACAAGTGTGCCACAAGGGGATCTCCATGAGACGGAGCATGGAGGCAGGTCTCGAGTACCCTCACCTTCCACTGGCCCTTCCATCGGTATGAGGCAGGTTTTTGATGCCGTGGCCACACTGAGGCAGGTTTTGGATGTCGTGGTCACGCTGACAAAAAATCAAGATGATGCTTTTTGTCTTCTAAAAAAGGTCGAAGATGTTGTTTCTCTTATGAACGGAAAGATCAAAGAATTGGACCGCAAGATTTATACATTAGACCAAAAACTTGAAGCAACAAGTTAGCCGTATATGTGGTTCACTCCTGAGAAGCAGCGTATGGAGACGGGGAAGTCTCCGATTGTGGGACAGTGGTGGAGACAGATAAGGATAAGATCTGTTAGTTCGTCTCGTTCGTCTTCTTCATTCGCTTTTTCCGAAAGTAAAAAATGAGAAATGACTCAGAAACGTCTTTTTAACTGTGGGGGTAAATGAAACGTCGACCAGGTCGATTAATCGACCATCTGAACGACACATGTGTTGTTCAGATGGTCGATTAATCAACTCATGTGTCGTTCCAATGGTCGATTAATCGACTCATGTGTCGTTCACATGGTCGATTAATTGACCCTTGTGTCGTTCAGATGGTCGATTAATCGGCCACTGTGTCATTCAGATGGTCTATTAATCGACCCATGTGTCGAACGACAGTCGATTAATCGATCACTGTGTCGTTCACATGGTCGATTAATCGACCACTGTATCGTTTAGATGGTCGACTAATCGACTCATGTGTCGTTCAGATGGTCGATTAATCGACCACTGTGTCCTTCAGATTTAACCATACATACAGTGCAATAAATCACACATTCAAAACAAAAACATTATATCAACCAACAGATAAAATAATACATAAATTACACAAAAATTTATACAAGATAAATATTCAACCATACATAAACCATTTCAAAGGAAATTTAAAATTGTTCAAGAACACCATAACCACCAAAATGAATTAAAAATTGTTCAACCAACACATAGTTCAACCACCAAAAGAAATTTAAGGAAGACCACCCAGTTTAACATCCTCATCAGCATCGACCCCTGATGGACCAGCCCCATCACCACCATCGACCCTTGATGGACCAGCCCCATCTCCACCAATTGATCCCATCCAATGACCTCGGTCTAAAGGATCGAAACCTGGCGGAACATCACCATCATATACATCGTCAAGGTACGGATTTTCAGGATGGTATCCGTGTTTGTTGGATAAGTTAACCGGAGCGACATTTGATTCTACGAATATATTGTTGGCGATTTTGAAGTACTTGAACCCATTCGTCCTGAAGAAATTGTTCAATGGTCTCCTAAATGACAAAAATACAAAAAAAATTATTATTATGTATAATTAATTCAATATGAACAAATTAAATATTTCTTACCCTTCTAACATGATCCCAGTAAACCCCAGTAACAAAAACAATGTTATTCTTATGATCATATGTCACACCAGGAGTTTTAATGAACTGCCCAAATGCCTCGAACTTTGTTCGGAACACTTGAATCTGACTTTTAACCTTTCCGGGGCTAAAATGTTTCTTGAAATGTGCACCAAGGTCCCCAAGTGACAAGACGCAACAACGAGTTGAATTCGCTAGAGTTGGACAATATGATATGAGGAGTGAAACGATTAAGATGTTCATAGAGGAATTCCTCTTCTTCAATGGTCCAACTGATTGGTTGGACCATATGGCGAATTATTTGATTCCTGGTACGAGGTATATCTATTCAAGCAAAATGACAGGATTAGTGAAAACCCTAAATTTGAAACAAAAAATCGAAACCTATAATTGAAAAGAAAAATCGAAACCTAAACCTAAATTTGTGTGAGACATAATCTGAACCTAAACAAAATGAAAACCTAAACCTAAACTAAAGCAATATGAAACAAAATATGAAAACAATTGATTGAGAACATCGATATATTAAAACCCTAACCCTAAACCTAAACTAAAATCGATATATATATATATATATTAAAGCAACATAAAACAAAATATGAAACAATTGATTAACACAATCAACAAAGCATAATAATGTAAAATAAAAGAACAATATTTACCTCAAGATATGTTAGTTCGTCCCGTTCGTCTTTCTTCGTTCACTTTTTCGGAAAGTAAAAAATGAAAAATGACTCAGAAACATCTTTTTAACTGTGGGGTGGGGTTAACAAAACGTTTCGCTTTTTAACTGTGCCATTCCGTGGTCGTTGCAACGACCATCTGAAAGATACAGTGGTCGATTAATCGACCATATGAGCGACACAGTGGTCGATTAATGATCGATTAATCAACCCTCATTCATAGGTCGTTCCTGTCGTTTAACCCTATTTTTAGGGTTTGTTTAGGGTTTAGGGTTTAGGGTATAGGGTTTATGGTTTAGAGTTTAGGGTATAGGCTTTAATTTAACTTGTAAAATATATCATATTAGTATCATGTGTTATAAAATATCTTATATAATTTAGTCAAGGGACTATAAATCACATTGCACTGTATGTTACACTATATCATATGTTATCGATGTGTTGCTGATTTTTTCGCCATCAGTTGTAAAATATATGATACTATATGCTACATAGTATCATCATGTGTTATAAAATCTCTTATATAATTTAGTGTTGATCAGAATTACAATAATCACGGGACTATAAATCACGTTGCACTGTATGTTACACTATATCAAATGTTATCAATGTGTTGCTGATTTTTTCGCCGTCAATTGTAAAATATATCATACTATATGCTACATAATATCATCATGTGTTATAAAATCTCTTATATAATTTAGTGTTGATCGGAATTACAATAATCACGAAACTATAAATCACATTGCACTGTATCATAGTATCATATGTTATAAAATCTTATATAATTTAGTACTATATGCTATATGATAGGTCACAAGTCAGGCAGCCCGACCCTGATTGACCACGTGGTCGGTCAGAGGTCATGCAACCCGACCTTGATCAACCACGTGGCCGGTCATAGGTCATGCAACCCGACCCTGATCGGCCACGAGGTCGGTCAGACGTCGTGCAACCCGACCCTGACTGACTACTTGGTTGATCAGGGTCGGGCTACCCGACTCTGACCGACAACGTAGTCGGTTAGGGTCGGACAGCCCGACGAAGAATGATTACTTAACATTCTTTTTTTGTTTTTGGTTCTTTTGACAATACAGAGAGGTTTGTCCAAATTCATGAATACAACAATTACTAAATCGGAGACGAAATACAACAATCACTAAATATGTGATTGTCTATCGCTCATTGGTCTTTGATCAAAACAATTCAGTCGGTTGTGCACCGATTATTGGCACCTACTGCATTTTTGTCTTGAGCGGAACTCTCCCATTGATGGTATTCGTGTTGTTCTACGATGCCCACCTCATTGTCTTACAATATGTGGCAAGACAATCATTTTCTTAATGTTATCTGGAATCTCCCATTCATTTTTGTTGGGCACATGGAAGATAGTCTCCGCATCTCCTCCAATAGTCAACAGAATAGTACAGTGAGCACATGGGGTATATTGAAAAACCTCTCTTCTTGGCCGCTGCTATTGCATGCTCACATGGTAGGTGGTCCAATTGAAATTTTCTGCAAGTGCAAGTGTTCTCAGCAAAGTTAACAGTGAAATTTGTGGCCCCACTCCTCACCACATATAAAGTTTGATCAATTGGTTCAACCGTGAACTTCTTGGCTTTTTCATGAGACTTGCGTAATTTTTCTTCCATTGCAGGAGTTATATTGCATGTACAACTTCGTGCAGCCTCACGCCTCTCATAGAACCAAGATTGCAACTTTTTTCCAATACTATCAAACAATGCAAGTATATGAGTTTGTCGGGATTTTTTTAACACTGAGTTCAGAGACTCTGTATTGTTTGACGTCATGATATTATAACGGTCTCCCTGAAAATATGAGCTAGCCCAAGTAGCAAAATTTGTATCGTTAAGATACTTCCAACCTTTCTCATCAGTAGCTTGAATTTGGGATATATACTTGTGAAATTCTTCTATTGTATATGCCTCAGCTGTTTTGTTAAAAAGGGAGATAGTATCAGTATTTCGAGTTACAGTCCTCAAGTTGCCTTTGATATGATAAAGACAATGAGCATGCCGTGCATTTTGAAAAACAGTTTGGACTGCACTGATAAGACTCCTGTGTCTGTCAGATATCACAACAAGGTCTTCTTGTCACCTATTATTCCTTTCAAGTTCATAAAAAACCAATGCCACGAAGCATCGTTCTCAGAATCAACAACGGCCCATGCAAGAGGATAAATTTGCATATTTGCATCTTGACAAGTAGCGATAATCAACGTACCTTTATATCTTTCAGTTAAAAATGTTCTGTCCACAACAGCTATTGGGCGCATTGAAGAGTGAAACCACGAATGCAGGGTCCGTATGCCAAGAAAAAGTACTTGAAACGGTTTTCACTATCAACCTCTAAAGAGTATATATTTCCTGGATTAGCTACTTTCAAGTTATGGGCATATGCGGCCAACTTAGTGTAACTATCATTAGGTGAACCCCTTATGTATGCTAAAGCAGTTTCTCTAGACCTCCTCACTCTTTGATAAATTATTTCAATGCCAAAGTCTTGGCGAATTTCATTCGCAACATCAACAGGTCTATATGTAGTGTTGCAGTCCTCAAACCTTGACATGATATGTTTTCCAATGATCCACGATCTTGTTTGTCTATGATCATTGGTGGACACATTTAGAGCGCAAGTATGTTCTGGTGTATATTTTCTAATCTGAAAATAATCACAGTCTTTGAACTTTGTTGCTCGCAATTCTTGTTCGATTTTTTTTTGTTTTGAACTGGAAATTGTATTTCAATGCGATCATGTGCACAACTTCTTGAAGCTCTTTCTTGGTATCGAATACTTGGTCAACATTTAAGTCAATATCAACGGGTACAACTCGTGATGTACTTCCGATCGAGAAAGAAGATGCTCATTTGTGAACTGATTTTCTTCTCCAGTGCCTTGATTAAAATTAAGTCTCGGCGGTGTAGTAAACGCATCACCGTTATAATCATTGGAAGGAGATTCTCGAATTACCTCCAACCCATCCCAAGTATCATTCACATTTTGATCATCGTCATTGTGATTATTTTCTTCCACCTCAAAATTATGATATCCATCTTCCGGTTGCACGTCACGATCAACTACATTATGCTCGTCCCGTGGCACGTCACAAATATTTTTTATCACAAGGGTTATACACAAGGGAATAACTTAACCTTGTTTATTGAGAGCCAAGTACCATTGCACTCCCTCGTCTGAAGTAATTCGGACAGGAATTTGAAAAGACTGTATGCTTGCTTTGGAGAAATAAATCCCATCTCCATATCATGCAAATTGGGATCAACTTTGCAAATATTTTGTACCTTAGAATATAGCTCTTCATATGAAGTTTCTGTACTTATTGGAACTCCTGATGCATGCATGCCATCATCACTAAATACCCATTGCCATTGTTATTAACAAAATGTCCAAAATAATACACGGTAATCCAAAATGGTGAAGACATGTTGTCTGCAATTAAATTGAAGATAAAAATGTCAAATAATAGAACAAGAAACTATAGTGCAGTTCTGTTTGATTTTGAATAAGTCGATTAATCGACTGTTGCGTATTTGCAGAACTGGGTCGTTTTATCGACCCCAATAAGTCGTTCAATCAACCAACTATAATGTGTCGCTTGATCGACTTATTAGGGGCAACATGAGTTGATTGAACAAAAGACAGTGTCATTCAATCAACTCATGTTGCCCCTAATAAGTCGTTCAAGCGACACATTACAGCTGGTTGATTGAACGACTTCTGCAAATACGCAGCAGTCGATTAATCGACATCATCTACTCGAGAAAATGAACAAAATGACAGATAAATTGAATAAAACAATGCCATAAGTTCAGAGGAACAAAATTCAAACCTGAATGTTGATTTCTCTTGGAATGTCGAAGATCGAGGAGGAGATGTACAATTTTCGGTTGGTTGAAGCACAAAACCCCCAAAAATTCGGTTGAAATATACAAATTTTGTGGAAGAAATAAAAAGGGGTAATTTAGAGTTTTTGAAATTGGAGGGTTGTTGGGATATTAAAGTGCTGAAAGGGTAATTTGGACATTTAACATAGAAGAAGGCCATTAAAGAATGTTTGGAATAAATAAATCCATTCTCGAACAAACTCTATTTGACTAGGCCAAACTTAAACAAAGCCCACAAAATTTACTTGATGTTCTTAACCCAATAACATGGATGTCTAGTTAGATTTAAAAATTTACTTTTAGTCATTTTCGATTTAAAAATTGGATTTTATTGGAAAAAAAGATCACCCATCGATCTATCATTATAGGTAAAAGTGATTTTGTTGATATGGTTGAAAATTTGGAGAGAGAAAAAGGGAAAAATTCAATCCTCCAGGCACGACGAACAAAAATAAGCAACAATGCACCAATTAGAACCTTTTTTTTTTCTTATCGAAACGATAGCAATTCCATATACCACTCAACATGATCAAAGTTCAAATATATCAAATTCCTTTTGAAACCATTGGGCTCCAAAAAAGAAAAACCTTCACATCAAAGGAAGGTCAAGCAAGCTGAACAGGCTCAACATCAAAATACAAACAAAAATGAAAAACTGCTCATAAGAAAACAATAATGATGCCAAAAGCTATAAGCTAAAATCAAATGCAGTTAGAAAACTGAACATGAACACCAATATTCAAAAGCATCAAAATTCTTTACAGCCATCAAAAAAACTCCATTGAATTAAAAATCCCTAGAGTTCAACATCACGAAGCAAGAACCACCAAAAAGGAGGCACTGATCCTAAGATCCTACCTCAAACAACATAAAGACAAAAACCAATCCCAAAAACTGTATCAACAAGACATAATTTCATTTACCTCCTTAAGTTCATTCTGTTGGAATTTGTTTGGTAAAATGGGTGTTGACCCGATTTTGACCAAATAATTAAGTGGTTTTCATTAGTGAAAAATAGAATTAAATTAATTGTAAAAATTCTACTAAGAGAGTAGATGAGAATAGCATTTGGAATTTCTCAAAACCAATTCCGGGTGAATGAGAAATTAATGCTAGAAATTAGCCACTTAAAACTAGAAATGGTACGGAAAATGGAAAATGTGGGGAAGGAGAAATGCTCCATCCCATATAGGAAAATGAGGCAAAGTTTGCTCACTCTATAAATCCCAAGTTGGACTTATGGGTTTGGGGGCACCCAAGTTTTTAAAGGGGTGAGGACCTACATGCTTGTGGGTTTAGTTCAAAGTACACACACGCGCGCGCCGCCGCCGGCATAGCCCGGGTCCGGGCCGTGGGCTTGGGCTTGGGCTTCAAGGACCTTTTTTTTTTTTGACCAAAAACCTTTAAAATTAGTTAATTAATTGTTTTAATTAATTAATTAAAGTTTCCAACTGGAAAGTGTTCGCATCCGAGCACGGGTGGACGCACGACCCGTGCGTCAAGTAAAAACTTTGCCATTTCGTTCACATCCGAGCACGGGTACACGCACGGGCTGTGTGTCGATGCGAAAGGCTGAATAGATGCACTTGTTCGCTGTAAACATGTCTTTTCGAGTCAAAAGACATGATCTTTCCATACGGGCACCTGATGCCTATATATTAGAACCCCCTGCAGATGGATTAACATAAGAAAAACATAAGATTACAAGCCTAAAATCGAACATTGCATTTCTGCATATTGACATTCATTCCCATTCAAAAGCTTGAAAGTCTGAAACACTTCTAGTTCGCTGTAGTTCCGACTTTTGTAAGTGCTGCTAAGCCGGAATTGTTAAAAGTCGTTGTATCTTAGAGACGAACGCCGAAACAGTAAGCACTTAGTATACGGGGCATTTTTTTCTTGCGGAGACTGAATCTAATTCAGACCTCGATTAAGCCAAGATATCCAAACACTTAGACATATTCTGAAACAGAAACCTTCCATTTTTACCCAACAATCGCAAGACGAAAATTTACGTTTTTGTTTAAGATGATGGCTTCAGTTTCGTTCACTCCGATGGCTGCTGCTCCTACTCACGGCGAAAAGCACCCAAGTTCTCCGACGTTGACTTCAAACACTGGCAACAGAAGATGCTGTTCTACCTCACGACTTTGGGTCTGTCCCATTTTTTGAAGGAGGACCCCCTTACCGTTGGCGATGAAGAAATCGACAACCAACGGAGAATCACTGTGGACGCTTGGCATAACAACAATTTTATGTGTCAAAACTACGTTTTGAACGGGCTAGACAACTCCCTCTACAACGTATATAGTTCGTTCAAAACATTCAAAGAGTTGTGGGACTCTTTGGAGAAGAAATATAAAACAGAAAGATGTCGTCACAAAGATATTTGTGGTCGGTAAATTTCTGGATTATAAGATGGTTGGCACCAAGACGGTGATCAACCAAGTGCAAGAAATTCAGGTCATACTTCACGACTTAATCTCTGAAGGGATGATTCTGAGTGAGTCATTCCAAGTGGCTGCGATTATCGAAAAATTGCCGCCATCGTGGAAAGATTTTGAACTACCTTAAGCACAAGCGGAAGGAAATGGGGCTTGAGGATTTGATAGTTCAACTTTAGATTGAGGAAGACAACCGGGGGATTCTGAATGGATATCGACAATTGTGGGTGTGTGACCACACTTTATGGAACACCAGTGGAGTTTCTGTTGCATTTTAAATGTAACAGAAGGTGTTGCCAAAAGTGTTGTGGAACCAAAACCACAATTGCATGAAGTGTTACCCAAAGTGTTGTAACACTAGAGGTAGACACACTATCAAGTTAAATTCAAAGTGTTACTAAAGATGTGATAACATCAAAGGTTACACACCTTGTAAAAGGTGTTAATGGAGTTGTTGGAGCAAAGGTCTGAAATTTGTTAGAACGAGATTCTAACAAGATTATTGGGACAATATTCTAACATAATAAAAGGAAAGTGGCCGAGAGCCACAAAAGTTCCGGATAATCTTGTGTTGAACAATGATACCACAAGTTGGAAGGGGAGTTTTACTTTAGCAAACCACATAAAGGAGGGTACCTTGAAATGTGGGGATGCTTTGGCTAAAGTAGAAGCACCCAAGGAAATGAATTCGACATTCATGATATAAATGATGGTACGATCATTAAATCAAGAAATTTTGTATTCATTAAAAGTGTATTTTCTTTCAAAGGAAAGAGGTAAGTCTAGACATTTTTGTCGAAGACATTATATACCAATAAACAGTTGATTTCGAATGGGGTTATTTCGGTTGACTACGTGAAGTCAAAGGGAAATCTTGCGGATCTGCTTACGAAAGGTATAAATCGAGATCAATTGTATAAATTGTTAAGGGGAATGGGTTTAAAATCCACAAACTAAAGAATATTCATAGCGATAACCCAACCTTGTGAATTGGAGATCCTAAAACCTTGGTTCAATGGGACAACTAAGTTATGAATGTTCAGCTGAACACTTGGAAAATGTGTTAGTTCATTCTCGAAACTTCCAAGTGAAAGAAAACCTGCTGAATGTGGTGAGGTACCGAAAGGTGGAGTATTGCAGGATACTTTTCAATAGTAGATCACCTATATAAGCGATAAGTAATGGTGGTCCAGGGCCAAAATGGACACAGCGTGAGAACAACAAGTGTTAGAATTGTTATTATGTAAGTACTATTGTCTCGGTTTACATAAACGGTTGAGTAGTTCAAGACATCGCGTCACTAAGCAGCTAATAAACCGGATAATATTTTAATAAGGAAGGTTCAAAACCACAAGCTACCTATCCAGATACAATAACAGTTTGCCGAGACATTCAAGCAAATCTGCATATACGCATGCATTAATTTCATTCATGTCGGTGATTGTTGGAATTTGTTTGGTAAAATGGGTGTTGACCCGATTTTGACCAAACAATTAAGTGATTTCCATTAGTGAAAAATAGAATTAAATTATTTGTAAAAATTCTATTAAGAGAGAAGATGAGAATAACATTTGGAATTAGTCAAAACCAATTCGGAGTGAATGAGAAATTAATGCTAGAAGTTAGCCACTTAAAACTAGAAATGATATGGAAAATGGAAAATGTGGGGAATGAAAAATGCTCCATCCCACATAGGAAAATGAGGCAAAGTTTGCTCACTTTATAAATCCCAAGTTGGACTTATGGGTTTGGGCCTTTGGGGGCACCAATTTTTTTGAAGGGGTGAGGACCTACATGCTTGTGGGTTATGGTTCAAAGCACACACGCGTGCGTCACCGCTGTCCGCCCGCCAGCTCGGCTCAGCCCGGCATGGGCCGTGGGCTTGGGCTTCAAGGCCCTTATTTTTTTGGACCAAAAACTTTTAAAAGTAGTTAATTAATTATTTTAATTAATTAACTAAAGTTTCCATCTGGAAAGTGTTCGCATCCGAGCACGGACGGACGCACGGCCCGTGCGTTGGGTCGTGCGTCAAGTCAAAACTTTGCCATTTCATTCGCATCCGAGCATAGGTACACGCACGGCCGTGCGTCGATGCGAAAGGCTGAATAGATACATATTATCTTTCCATGTCTTTTCGAGCCAAAAGACATTATCTTTCCATACGGGCACCTGATGACCAAATATTAGAACCCCCTGCAGATGGATTAACATACAAAAAACATAAGATTACAAACCTAAAATTGGTCATTGCATTTCTGCATATTGACATTACTCCCCATTCAAAAGCTTGAAAGTCTCAAACACTTCTAGTTCGCTGTAATTCTGACTTTTGCAAGTGCTGCTATGTCAGAATTGTTAAAAGTTGTTATACCACCAATAAAAGAAATGAATGTTTTTTTGATCAGTTCCTTCCCAGGTGATAGGTGATGTGTGTAAAATATACGTGCATTTTGGGGCTTAAAATGATATGTATTTGTTACATTTGCACACATATTTAGTATGTTTTTACTTAGTTTCCTTAAAAGGGCATGATACTGCGTATTCTTGTAATTCTTACAGGAAACAGAGCTTAAAACGAAGAAATATCAGTTGGAATGCCTGGCTAAGATTGACGAATGTGAAGACAAGATCAAAATGACAAAATAAATGGACAAAAATACTTCACACGGTCGGACCGTGTGGTGTCACACGGCCGTGTGGAAATGCCGGTGTGAAACCACACAACCGTGTGAAGTTGGACAGAAGCAGGTGACAGAACCAGGGCCACACGGCCAGGCCGTGTGGACTCACACAGGCGTGTGAGAAAGGGCACGCATCGCACGACCAGGCTGTGTGGGCTCACACAACCGTGTGAAGAAGGGCTGAAGACTACACCACACGGTCGTGTGGGACTCTGCCAAGGTGCATTTTTCAGTGTTTTCTTCCCGTTCTAACTCTAGAAGTGATCTCTCCAATCATCTATAAAAGGGACCCAAGGCTTGCACGCAAAGATACAACTTGATACATAGAAAACACATCAAATAACACAGGAACGCAAGAATCGAAGATCTTCTGAGCAAAGAAGGCTAGATTGCGAAGAACACCACAAGGATTTCGCATCTACGGGAGCACAAGAGCTTCGAGGGCTTGGAAGGAGAATTCATTCTGACAAGAACGGATTTTCTTTCTATGTCTAGAACTCTTGTCTGTGCTTAAACGATGACATAATATTGATTCGAATTTGTCTATGAGTTTGTAATCAATGTTTGGCATATCTTTTGGATCTTAGGGGCATAATCGAAATTGTGGATTCATGTTAAATATAAGTATATATTTTCTTAATTAATTCATGCTTTCTATTTTATGAATTTGAGTGCTTATTATAATTGCTTTTACTTGCCGGGAATAAATTACATGTCATATTTGTTAGTACGAAATTCGGGAGATGAGTTCTAACAAAGACGGAAATCGGATTCAGACATAAACGGGTGTATCGAGTCGGGAGACCTACAACTGTTTGTGGGGAGTTATTCAATTCATAGATCTTTTGGTAGTTAATAATAATTGTATCGAGTCGGGAGACCTACACTTGTTATTAATCTATTGTTTATGCGCCGCCCGGGAGGGGGAATAGACTATCTTAGGAATTGAACCCATAGAATTGCATGAATTGGTTTTTAAAACTTTATTTGCATTTAATATTGAAGAAACATGTTGAGATTATGTGCCTAAGGTTGTTCCTATAGATGTTGAAAATACTTGTGGAGTTCGCAAATTTATTTCTTTTATTTTTTTAATTTTTGATTTTTATTATTAAAACTTGATTTTCGATTGCTTTAATAAAATTGGAATACAATGTTATTATAGCCTAAGTGTTTCGAATATCAATCCTTGAGGAATACGACCTTACTTGTCATTATCCTATAAACTACACTGTACACTTGTAGTTGTATGAACTAAGTATTTTTGGCGAACAAGTTTTTGGCGCTGTTGCCGGGGATTGATTAAATTCTACTTAAATATAGTAATAAGTAGTCCAATCTTAATTGAAGCATTTTCTTATTTTTTTCAAATTTTTTGAAATTTTTGAAATTTTTGAAATTATTTTTATTTTTATTTTATTCGATTCTACTATTTTTTTTGTTAAGTGCAGATAGTGCATGATCACGCATTGCAGATCGACCCAACCAATACCCATTGATTTGGAAATCGAAAAGAGAGCTAAAGCAATGGCGGATGGGACAAATCCGAACGCAGTGGACAATAGAAACAATGAGGAGCGCCCACCAGGGGCTGGCGTTTAGGACCGAATTCTGGAAAGGCCCTCGAGAAGGGCATTTAGGGACTACTTCCAGCCGGAGGTAAGTCAAAATTATGGAGGTGTGGCCCGTCTGCCGATCAATGAAAATAATTTTGAACAAAAATCATCATTGATCCAGATGGTGTCACAAAACCAATTTGGGGATAGAGTCGTTGAGGATCCAAACGCGCATCTAACGCACTTTTTAGAAATTTGCGATACTGTTAAAATGAATGGTGTTTCTGAGGATATCATTCGATGCCGCCTTTTCGCAAACACGGCCGTGTGACAAAAAAAGCAGCAAATGTGCGAATCGCAAAGACGCCGTGTGGCAGACCACACGGCCAGCCCGTGTGGCATCACATGACCGTGTGGCCCAACACCAAAAATCGGGCAGAATGCTATCAACCCCTATTTTAACCCCAAATTCTCACCTTTTCTCCCACTTTCTCCGACACAAACCATAACCCACAAAAATTCTACCCCTAAATTCTAAAACTACTCTCCAAATTCATCACAAATTTCAAACCAAAAACGCAAATCCTTCATCCTCTCAAGAAACCCACCACCAAATACCTTCAATATCCAACTTCTCCAAGTTCTACACCAAGTTTGAGGGTACTCCAAAAAAACTCCAAAATTTCAGATTTTTCTCATAAAAATCTTGAAATCCATGGCTTCTAGAGATGAAAGGGGAACTAGAAGAAATACAAGAAGAAGGAGGGAGCCGACTCTGAAGACCGAACCCGAGCCTCAACCAATTTTTGACCACGAAGAGCCCGAAGCTTCAAATGTAATCTTGCCAAACGAAACATACCGGGCTAGATGGACGATACTCTACTTTCATACATAGATTAATACAAGGTATCCGATGAACCTACTTTTACGAATTTAGGTTTATTGGAAGATTTTCGTGCTTTGTATGGTAGAATTAGGGATGGCAACGGGGCAGGTCTGGGACGGGTTTGGCCAAACCCGAGACCCACCCCGCGAAGAAAATCTTGGATCCGGGACCCACCCTGCCCCGCCTTGAGACCCGCCCCACCCCACCCTGCATTGGACACGGGACCCGGCGGGTTCAACCCGCCGAACCCCGCTACATAATGAAATGTCTGCTGCCACACGTGATTTTCACTACACAGTGAGGCTGGCCTGTGTTTTAATTCAGAAAATTCTACTTTGTTTAAATCCTAAAATTCTAAATTATTGAGACAATCATTCAAAAAACAAGTTGTAGGTGGTGCCCCCATTTTTTATCATTGCTCTGAATTTTTAAACATAGTTTTTATTATTTTTTACTAACTCAAAAAAAATCCAACCAACAAAAAGCTTCGGATTTCAGAATTTTCTTTGTTGCGAAGAATTGAATAGATTAGCTAGTCTACACTAGTTACACAGTAGTCCTCTTTTTCTTGAAGTTAAAAATAAAATAAATTTAACTAAGTTAATTGTATACGGGGCGGGTCCGGGGCGGGTCCATAAGGACCCGTTACCTGCCCCGAACCCGATGGGTTTTTTAAAACGGGTCCAAGACCCGCCCGGGGACCCATTTGATGGAATTTGGACTCGCCCCGAAGCAGGTTTAATGCGGAGCTGGGTTTCGACCCGCCCATTGCCATCCTTAGGTAGAATTGATTGGTATGAATTTTTAAATGGGCATTGGACCACTTATTCCATTATCACACTTGAATTTTTGAGTAGCTTTAAATTGGTGGTTCGAAAAAGAAACTTGATGGGAGTTATGTTTCGCCTGGGGAATGAGCAAAGTGAACTAACTATAGATGATTTAAATGAAATTTACAAAACTCCGGCTTATGGGGTTGAGGAGCATAAGGAGTTTGATAAGAATAGGTTTTGGAAAAAGATAACTGGGAAGCGAATCTACACGCCAGGCAACTCAAAGACGTCTAGTATTTGAAACCAGTATTTCGATATGTTCAGCGAGTCTTGGCTGAAACTATGTTTGCGAGGGAGGAGAGTAGAGGGGAATTGAGGGTAGATGAATTATTTATCATATGGTGTATGGCGTCAGGGACTGAAGTTGTGCCAAACACTGGGGCAATGATAGCCCGACAATTTGATAGGATAAGAAAATCTAAGAGGGGTGGAATTTTCATCGGGGGGATGATTACCCCTATTGCTGAATATTTCCACATTAATTTGGAGGGGGTATGCGGAGGCCGCGGGGACTAAATTGATTGATATGAATGTTCTAACTGCTATGAAAATGATAAAATTTGATGGGCGTGATTACTGGCTCAATCAAGCAGATAGAACAACAGATAAGCTTCCTGACCCTGAAACAACATCCATTAGAAATAGGTGTAACTGGTTGAAAAGAGAGGTACATGGGGCTGCTGCTCAAGAAGAGCAGGATGAGCCAATGAGGGAGATGCTAGAATCCTCTCGCCAAGGGAGTAACGGGCCATTTACTATTTGTGAGAGGCTCGAAAGGGTAGAAGCTGACGTGGACAAATGATAGATGACATGTATCAGTTGACAACCACAGCTGATGAGTATCACCAGGAGTACTTACAACGATTCAATGCCATCACCCAGCAGCAGCAACATATGTACGAGATGATGTCTCGTATAGACCAGTGGCACATCTCACAGGGCCACTGCCCTCCACCTCCACCACCACAGTGATCCACATAAGTACTTATTACGCATTCCTCTTTCTTTTGATAATTTCCTTATATGTTCGGGACGAAGCATATTTTAAGTTTGGGGGGTTGTCAAGAATGTGTAATTTAGTACTTTCTTGCATTTGACATTTACATTTATGACTGCATGTAGCGAACTTTGCATTAATATTTTTGGAAAAAAAAATTCGATTTTAATTTATTTTTCAATTTTTAGTTTATTTTGTTTTAGCACGTTTACCGCTTTAGCACGTTTAAATTGCTTTTGTGTGTGATTTTAGTTAAGTTTTTAAATACCCAGCTCCCGTATTATTTTACTATGAGCATTTTTATAGAAAGTGATAATATACTTGTGGGAATATTGTGATAAATTATTGGGGAGATCTTATTTATTTGCTTGGCATTATTTAAGAAAATTTGGTATTTGAGCATGTTGCGAAAAATAAGCTGTGAACTTTTGTGCCTTAAACTGCTTTATCTTATGCAACTTATTTTTTTCTTGCGTGTGTCATTCATGATTGATAGAACTCTAGAACTTGCTCTGGTATCTTCATTGAAGCCATGTGTGTGTGCAAATTTTGAAAATGACTTAAGGCCATATTTGTTTTAGCCTACTTAGCCTAAAAAGCCTACATATGAATTCATGATTCCCTAGTTAGCCAATTTTGAGCCAAAAACTTTTTTTCTGAGCCACATTGATCTTTAAAATTTTAACATTTTTTTATCCCTGAAAGTTTTGAGCTTAAAGAAAATGAACAAGTTTGGAGGAGATGTGGTGGAAAATTTATGAAAAAAAGAGAGGAAGTTGGCAAAAGAAAGAGAGATGAGCAGTATCTGGGTAAATTAAAAAAAATACACGAAGCTCGAAAAAAAAAGAAAAGTAGGTAAAAAAGCCTAAGTATGAAAAAAGAGAAATAATGGTGGAATTGAAACAAAAATGAGTATTATATGAAATTGGGTTGGTGAATTACAACTATGTGTGCGTAAATTCTATTTGCTCAAGTCAAGTCACTTAATCCAAATTTCCCTACCCTTACCAAAGAGCCTACATTACAATCTAATAAAAGCCCTTTTTTATTCTTGAGTTGTGCACACAAAAGTGGTAGAGATGTTAAGACGATTTGCAAGCCTATGGTAGTTCTACTTTCACTGAATTGAATTTGAGCGTAAATACTTTCAGAGTAGAGTGAAACACTATTTACTTGTGAGTCGTGATAACAAGTACCCAAGAGAGTATTAATTATGCCGAGTTTATGAATGATGACTTCTTGATGATGAATTACATGGTTTCCTTGAGTGTGGAGTCAAATGCTATTTGAATGTTCATAGTGTTCTTGGGTGTTCGTTCATTTTTACCCCTTATTTTATTTTTCTAAATTTACTCGAGGACGAGCAATGCTTTAAGTTTGGGGGATTTTGATGTGTGTAAAATATACGTGCATTTGGGGCTTAAAATAATATATATTTGGTACATTTGCACGCATATTTAGTATGTTTTGACTTAGTTTCTTTAAAAGGGCATGATACTGCGAATTCTTGTAATTCTTACAGGAAACAGAGCTTAAAACGAAGACATATTAGTTGGAATGCCCGACTAAGATTGACGACTGCGAAGAGAAGATCAAAACGACGAAAGAAATAGACAAAAACAATTCACACGGTTGGACCGTGTGGTGTCACACGGCCGTGTGGAAATGCCGGTGTGAAACCACACAACCGTGTGAAGTTGGGAAAAACAGGGGACAAAACCAGGGCCACACGGCCATGCTGTGTGGACTCACACGGGCGTGTGAGAAAGGCCGTATAGGCTCACACAACCGTGTGAAAAAGGGCTGAAGACTACACCACACGACCGTGTGGGACTATGCAAAGATGCATTTTTCAGTGTTTTCTTCCAATTCCAACTATACAAGTGATCTCTCCAAGCATCTATAAAAGGGACCCAAGGCCTGCACGAAAAGATACAACTTGATACAGAGAAAACACATCAAATAACACATGAACACAAGAATTGAAGATCTTCTGAGCAAAGAAGGCTAGGTCGCGAAGAACACCACAAGGCTTTCGCATCTACGGGAGCACAAGAGCTTCGAGGGCTTGGAAGGAGAATCCATCCTAACAAGAAGGGTTTTTCTTTCTATGTCTAAGAACTCTTGTTTGTGCTTAAACGATGTCATAATGTTGATTCGAATTTGTCGATGAGTTTGTAATCAATGTTTGGCATATCTTTCGGATCTTAGGGGCATAATCGAAATTGTGGATTCATGTTAAATATGATTCTTTGTTTTCTTAGTTAATTCATGCTTTCTATTTTATGAATTCGAGTGCTTATTTATAATTGCTTTTATTTGCTGGGAATAAATTGCATGTCATATTTGTTAGTGCAAAATTTGGGAGATGAGTTCTAACAAAGACGGAAATCCAATTCAGACATAAACGGGTGTATCGAGTCGGGAGACCTTCAACTGTTTGTGGGTAGTTATTCAATTCATAGATCTTTTGGGAGTTAATAATAATTGTATCGAGTCGGGAGACCTACACTTGTTATTAATCTACGATTTATGCGCTGCCCGGGAGGGGGAATAGACTATCTTAGGAATTGAACCCATAGAATTGCATGAATTAGTTTTTAAAACATTACTTGTATTTAATATTGAAGAAACATGTTGATATTATGTGGCTAAAGTTGCTCCTATAGATGTTGAAAATACTTGTGGGGTTCGCAAATTTATTTCTTTTATTTTTTTAATTTTTGATTTTTATTATTAAAACTTGATTTTAGATCACTTCAATAAAATTGGAATACGATGTTATTATAGCCTTAAGTGTTTCGAATATCAATCCTTGAGCAATACGACCTTGCTTGCCATTATCCTATAAACTACACTGTACACTTGCAGTTGTATGAACCAAATATTTTTGGCGAACAATAGGAGACAACTTCCACACTGTCTTGGCTCTCCCACTTTGAAAGAAAAGGTGCTCCATTTTTTCCTCTTCCATTCCACACAGCTGACAGATAACATCAAGATCAATCCCCTTTTTCCAAATATTTGTTTTTACAGGAAGAATGCCAAGACAACATTTCCACATGAAAAACTTTAGTTTCTGCTGCACCTTTAGTTTCCAAATGCACTTCAACTTTTTCTCTCTAAACCCACTGCTCTCAGCGTGTTCAAGGCCAGCCAATTTTTCCTTTATCAAAAACTGGTAAGCTGATCTAATAGTGAACTGATCTTTGTTCTCAAAATGCCAAACAACTCGGTCACTTTAGGTTTGAATGGGAATCTGCAGGATATTTGCTGCATCATCTCTTTTGAAAACCCGTTGAATAAATTTCCATTCCAAGAGGATCCATCTTCATTGAGCAGCTCACACACCAAAATGGGGATAAAAACAGACATAACAACTTGTTTAGGGATGAAACCATTAATCTTAGAGATACAAGGATTATGTTAGATCTGAACATATATTCCATCACAAATCTCAAATCTCATCCCCTTAACAATGACTACCCTGGCTTTCATCCAATTCTTCCATAGCCAGGAAACACCACTAGGAATAACAGCCTCAAGAAAGCAACCTTTAGGCAAATATTTAGTTTTAAGGATTCTAATCATTAAAAGATTAGGTAGGTCAATCAATCTCCATATCTATTTAGCTAAGAGAGCTCCATTGAATAGTTTTAAATCTTGAAAATCTAATCCACCGTCCTGTTTTGGGGTAGAAATCAGATTCCAGACTTTCTAGTGAATTTTATTATGACCTCCCTCAGAAACCCCCACCAAAAATTAGAAGCAACTTGACTGATCCCTTTGCAAATACTGAAAGGAATTTCTAAGTAAGACTTGACCAACACAGGGAGAGCTTCTAAAATTGATCTAATTAGAACATCTTTTCCTGCCATGGAAAGAAAGAGGTTCTTCCAATTTTTTATTCTTTCTGGACAACATCAAGAACATAATTAAAAATTTCTTTCTTAGACCTACTAATTCCAAGAGGAAGCCCCAAATACCTACAAGATTTTTGCATTTTAATATCTTGAAGAATTTGACAGATGTCATTCTTATCCACAGAGGGGGTACTGACACTGAAGAAGACAAAAGATTTCTCAAAATTCACAATTGCCCTGACATCTTATGATATTTTTCCAAAATTTCATTCAACAGTCTAGCTTGTGAGACATTGGCTTATCAAATTTTATAAAATCATCATCAAACAGAAGGTTGGTAATAAGAGGACCACTTTTACATAACTGAAGACCTTGAACGGATTTGTTAGACACAAATATGTTAATAAGGCTTGAGAAAACCTCAGAAACAATGAGAAAAAGGTAAGGGGAGATTAGATCTCCTTATCTCAGTCCTCTAAAAGGGATAATATAACCACAAGAAACACCATTTAAATTCAAAGAGAATGTAGATGAGGAAATACATGTTAAACTCTACTTGATAAAGATTGGATGAACGCCCCTATTAGTCATTGTTCCCCTAATATAATCCCACTCAACCATATCATATTATTTTTCCATATCTAACTTGATGGTCATGTATCCCTTTTTCCCAGTTATGTTTCTAATAAGAAAATGAATGCACTCATAGAGATGGCAATTTTGACCTGACTCGCGGGTACACGCTCTAGCTTGCCCCGTAGGTCCCAAGGGGTGTGGTGTAAGGTTTAGAAGGGGGAGTTGAATAAACCTTACCAAATTTTTGATTTTAGTCCTTTTAAGATTGTTCAACAGAGTTGTCTCAAATAAGTTGTGTCCTTGGGGGACAACTAAGTTTGCTTATTCGGCTAAGTTACCCACTAAACAGACTCGATAGAGCTGTTGATAGTATAACTCGGCTGCTTAAGCCAAATGCTTAACTTAGTTGATTTGGTTTTTAACAGCGGAAGACTTAACACCATTTGATTGATTTAAAGCTTGTTTTTAAGCACTTGTTTTAGCACTTAGTTAATTATCAGTTGGATAGCAGATTTTACTAACATCAGAAATAAAGTAAACATGCAGGAATGTAAATGTTGAAAGTAAATTGACACATGTATTTTATAGTGGATCGAAGATGGGGTAATTCTTCTAATCCACTCTTCTCCAACTCCTGGAGGAATCTACTAAGTAACATAACAAGTTACAAGGCAGTGAACAGTCTAGAGACAGCCTTGATCACACAACTGGCTTCTCCTGCGACTCAACTTCTTCACAAGGCAGCTGCCTGGCTACTTCAGCTCACTTCTCAAGTTCTTGGATTTGATCACGAAGTCCTCCAACAAACTTGAAACTTTGTTTGACCTTGAACCTTTCTACAATCCTTCAACTTGGAAAGTAGACCCATTTTATCTTCAAATTGTTTCCTCTTCAACTGATTGAAGTTCTCCATCCTTCACAACTTGTGTTGTATTGAGTTTCTTTGAGTTTTAGGCTTGAGGAATATCTTGATAAGCTTTGATAATTTGCAGGTTAATTGCTTGAATATTTCTTAAAAGATCTGTGTCATTCATCACCTTTTCTCAGATGCTTCCTCAGCCTTTTATAGTGCACATTTGAAATTTGCCCGTTGAAGAGATAGGCTAGTTTCAAATGTCACTTTGTGTTCGTTGGCTTCTCTTTTCTTGGTCTGCAGCCCTTGTGCTGTTGACCTTTCCTCGTATTAGTTTACTTTGCAGCTTTGCAGGTTCTGACACAAGTTGTAGTGCTTCCCATTGGCTCATTCCTTTTTCATATTTCTGGGTCAAACACTTTAAGACCTGACAGCTTGACATATTACTATATCGAGTAATATTCTTGACTTTATTCCAACGGATCTAAGTTAGTTGTCTTGACTTGACTGTTGCCTTTACCCCAAGTGACTTGAGTGTTCTCTAATCATAAGATTGACTCAACTATCACTTCAACTGATAGACTTGGCTCTTCAAGTTGATTTGGCTCTTCTTGTAATTTTGATTTAGCTGACTTCACTCAGCTCTTCCAGTCCTATCTATTACAACACAACATTACAAGGAAAATGGGGTGCCAACTTCCTAGTCTAAGTTTTACATGGTATCATCAAAATCTAACAAATAAATTTCCTAACAATTTCTCCTTTTTGATGATGCCAAAACTTAAAACATACAACATAAGTAAACATCAAAAATACAATCAGTGCAGTAATAAAGAATGTATGCTTTTGAATAATCATTTTATTGATCATAACATTCTTGTCCTTTACAAAACCGTTTACATCAAGTAATAGAGCTATACATAAATACAACTATTCAACATGTATCTCATCTAAGTTACATAGAGAATGAGCATTACAGGGAAATACACAGATCTATTGCAGAAGACTTAGATTTATGTATTTACAACGAAGTAAAATATATGAAGGGGTTCACAACACACTTCAATGCCTTTACTGCTTCCTCCTTCTCTCTTCATCTTCAGCTCTCTTCTGTCATCCTCTGACCTTATCCTCTTCTTCTCTTCTTCATCTCGCTTTTTCTTCTCATATGCTCGCCTAGCAGCAGGGTCATCCCTTTGCTGCCTCTCAAGCCATTTGCTATTTGCTCTCTCATTAACAACTTCTTGCCTTCTAACTGCTTCAGCATTCTTGCGTGCAACCTCAAGGTTAGCAAGATGGTCATATCCAACCCAGTATGTAATCCCTTTCTTCTGTGGATCAACATACGTAACATATTTTGGTCTTGGTCGTGGTTGAGAACCTTTTCCACTGCCACCATGTCTTCCCTTTCCAGACTCAGCTCCCCCTCCTCTAGGCGTATACTGTATTGGAGCCTTTGACTTTACAACTGAGTAACTGCTGGAAGTCTGCTGCTTATCAGCTGATTTACACAAATCCAGTCCCTTCTCTCAATACAAATCCCAAGCTTGAGGCAGAGTCATGTCTTGAAAATAACCTTTTGCTTTTAGAGTTTGAAATTCCTCTAGTGATATGGGCTCAGATCCAGCATCAGGCATGGCAATATCTCTCAGGGGTTTAATTACAGCATAGTCCTTTCCGGCTGGAGGACTACCATACTGTTTTCTAATCTCTTGAACATGCGTTGATTGCCTCTCAGCTACCTTCTCAAATGCAGCTTCTCTGTCATTCTTTGATTCTTTCATAGCCATCTCAGCTTTCTTCTCAATGGACAACCCACTTGGCAGCTTGCTAAGAATGAAAGTAGTGACATCACCTTGCTGCGGGGTTTCAGCATACATAAGTTTCAAAGAAATCGAACTTCCTTCCCCCTCAGCTGTGTCACCTTTCTTCGCCTCCTTATCACCTCTCTTCTCTTCCTTCAATCCCTTTAGGGCCTCATCTTCCCCCTTTTTGGCATCATCACCAAATGAAAGGGTTAGCCCAGAGAATAAACCACTCAGAATGAAATTAAGTCGGCTGAGTGTAGAGTTTTGCTTTGAATCTGCTGTGGAGTGGGCTTTTTGGAACTCTGACCGAGTAACCTTCGACTCAGTTGTCACCAATTTTATCTCTACCATGAGAAGACTAAACTTCTGATTCATGCTATCTTCTAGGCGAGTAATTTCGGCCTGGTGGTGATGCTTGAGCAGCTCCATGTCCGACTTGTGTGCTGTTTCCATTCTGACCATGTATCCCTTCATTTTCTGCTGAAACATTGAAGTGTCCGCACTCCATAATAACATCTTTGCAAATAGGGCCTTCAACCTGCTCTGAGTGCATGGCAGTCTGCTGTGCAGCCCATTCCCTTATATGAACAATAATCCTTCTCAAATCAGCAGCGAGGGTTGCACCCTGATTGTCCAATCTAAGATCCAGAGATGCCTCGTGGCATGCCATCTTCTCAATATCTTCACATATTTTGTTGAAGGCTTTATGGAACTCGGCTGTCGGATTTGACTCAGCTTCAGGCCACACTGAATCGAAATTAAAATCCATTGGCACAATCAAATCTGTGGGAATGATGGACTCTTCCTGCACGGTATACTTCTCTTATTCTCTAGCAGACTCAACTCCCATGTCTGGCAGTTCAACATTGACTGGGAACATGTCTTCAAAAACGTCATCGCAAACAAATGGAATCTCTGAGGGTGCATGTTGTGGAGCCTTTCCTTGTCCTTGATGCATAATCCCAGCTCTATGTGCCTCGGCTGTGGCAGCATCATCGGTAAGTATCACAGCTGTAGGAGCCTGCGAGAGAGCTATTGGAGTCGTTACTGTTGTAGTTGTGGTAGCCTGCGCAGCTGACTCTGTTTCCGCTTGAGCAGTTGAATGTGTTTGCTCAGTTGACTGAGCATCAGCTGTCTTAACAGCTTCTTCGGTCTCAATAGGTTTTTCCATTTGAGTTACCTGGTCCTCAGCTATCTCATTAGTGTCATCAAAATTTGATGTGGCCTTAGGAGATGGCTCATCATCAAAATTGAATCTCATGGGAGTTGTCTTATCACTGACATAGCTTCGAGATTTAAGAACATCCTCAGCCTTGTCCGTCGAAGAATCCTCAAGATGGGTGGACTCGGCTTCAACCAGTAATGATGTGTGTATGTGTTCTTGGGAATCACGAAGGGCGTTGATCTCCTCTTCTGTAGCAGCTCCTTCGATTTGAGGAATATTCTGTTGCTCTGGCATCTTACCTAGGGAAGTCTCAACCTCCCTGAGGCCTTCATTACCCCCAGTAGTCTCAACCGCTGTAGGGCCTTCAATAATCCTTTTGACAGACTCAGCTGTCTTGGGGTCTTCGAGGTTGGCATCCTTTGGAGTCTCAACTCCTTGGATTGCACTTTCATGGCCAGAGTTACCTGGTCCTCAGCTGTCTCATTTGTGGCATCAAAATTTGATGTGGCCTTAGGAGATGGCTCATCATCAAAATTGAATTTCATAGGAGCTGTCTTATCACTGACATAGCTTCGAGATTTAAGAACATCCTCATCCTTGTCCATCGAAGAATCCTCAAGATGGGTGGACTCGGCTTCATCCTCGGATCCCAGTAATAATGTGTCTATGTGTTCTTGGGAATCACGAAGGGTGTTGATCTCCTCTTCTGTAGCAGCTCCTTTGATTTTAGGAATATTCTGTTGCTACGGCATCTTACCTAGGGAAGTCTCAACCTCCCTGAGGCCTTCATTACCCCCAGTAGTCTCAACTGCTGTAGGGCCTTCAACAATGCTTCAATTAAGATTGGCCTACTTATTACTATATCTAAGAAGAATCTAATCAATCCCCGGCAACGGCGCTAAAAACGTGTTCGCCAAAAATATTTAGGTTCATACTAATGGCAAGCAATGTCGTATTCCTCAGGGATTGAATCTCCAAACACTTAGACTATAATAACATTTTTTTGAAGCGACCGAAAATCAAGTATTTTATTCTAAGAAAAAAATTGAAAATAAATAAAATAAATTTGTGACCCCCACAAGTATTTTCAACATCTTTAGGAGCAACCTTAGGCACACAATCTCAACATACTTCTTCAATATCAAATGCGAATAAAGTTTTAAAATCCAATTCATGCAATTCTATGGGTTCAAATTCCTAAATTCATTTACTCCCCTGGTCCGGTGGTGCGTAAACAGTTGATTAATAACAATTGTAGTCTGGTCAGATCGATAAAATTATTTATAACTCCAAAAAGATTTGTGAATTGAATGACTCCCCACAAACACGTCTGTCACACATGTTTCATGTCTGAATTCGATTTTCGTCTTTGTTAGAACTCATCATCCGAAATTTTGCAATAACAAATATGAAATGGAATTTATTGATCAGATAAAAAGCAATTATAACTAAACACTCGAATTCATAAAATAGAACACATGAATTAATTAAGAAGAGAAGTGATCATATTAATACAAATTCACAGTTTCGATTATGCCCCTAAGATCCAAAAAATATGTCAAACATTGATTACAGACTCATAGAAAAATCTGAATCAATATTATGACATCATATAAGCACAGACAAGAGTTAATAGACATAGAAACAAAACCCCTTCTTGTCAGGATGAATTTCCCTTCCAAGCACTCGAAGCTCTTGTGCTCCCTAGATGCGAAAGCCTTGTGGTGTTCTTCGCGACCTAGCATTTTGCTCTCAGAAGCTCCTCGATTTCTTCGTTCCTATGTTATTTGATGTGTTTTTTCTGTATCAAGTTGTATATTTTCATGCATAGCCTTGGGTCTCTTTTATAGATGCTTGGAGAGATCACTTGCAGAGTTTGAGTAGGAAAAGGAGACCAATTCAGCCCCAGTTACGTCCCACACCCATGTCATCCCACATGGCTGGGTCGTGCGATCGGAATTTCATCTCAAGGTCTTCATTAAAGTTGTAGATCTTTATCCTATCTTTCCATGGCCACTTGAATCACCTCAATAGCAATTTGTTAGAGGAAGTTATGGCCAAAATACGAAACCCTACCAGTGCTGGAAACTGTTAGCGCGTTTTGACGTTTTTGAAGAAAATTCCCTTTTGTTTGACCGTCCATGCTTCTTTCCTTCATATCTTTGATCATACCTTGTGTTTTTACATATCATTTGAAACATGCTATCATCTTTTGTCCAATTTAGCTCCATTTTCTGCATAATTCACAAGAGTACGCAATATCACGCCCAATAAGAGAAACCAAGTAAAACACACTAAATATGCGTGCAAATGCATCAAATATATATCATTTTAACCCTCAAATACACGTATATTTTACACTCATCAAAATCCCCCAAACTTAAAGCATTGCTCGTCCTCGAGCAAATTTAGAAAAAATAATATAAGGGGTAAAAATGAAAGAACACCCAAGAACACTATATACATTAATTAGCACTCGACTCCATACTCAAGGAAACCATGTAACTCATTATCAAGAAGTCGTCATTTATAAACTTGGCATTATTAATACTCTTTCGGGTAATTGATATCGCAACTCACAAGTAAATAGTCTATCACTCTACCCTCAGAATTGTATGGTAAGTGTTTACGCTCAAATTCAATTCAATGAAAGCACAACTAACATAGGCTTGCAAATCGTCTAACATTTCTACCACTTTTGTGTGCACAATCTAAGAATCAGAAAGGACTTTTTAGTTGGTTGTAATGTAGGCTCTTTGGTAAGGGTACGGAAATTTGAAAAGTAACTTGACTTGAGCAAATAGAATTTAAGCATACAGACTTGCAATTCACTAACCCAATTTCAACATAATATCAGTTTTTCTTTTTCAACTCAATTCTACCCTTATTTCTTCTTTTTTCATTTTAGGCTTTTTTTCTTTAGCCTCAAGCTCTCTTTTTTTTTCATAATTTTCATAATTTTCTTTTGCTTTACTCGTTTTTTTCTTCTTTGTCAGAGATATTTTCTTTTTCGAGCTTTATTTTTTTATTCATTTACTCAGATACTGCTCATCCCTCATTCTCTTGCCAACTTTCTCTTTTTTTCCATAAATTTTCGCCACTTCTCCCCCAAACTTATTCATTTTCTATAAGTTCAAGAAATTTCAGGGATAAAAACATGTTTAAATTTTAAAGATCAATGTGGCTCAGAATAACAGTTTTGGCTCAAAATTGGCTAACTAGGGAATCCCGAGTTCATAGGTAGGCTTTTTAGGCTAAGTAGGCTAAATAAAGATGGCCTTAGATCATTTTCAAAAATTGCACACACACATAGCTTCAATGAAGATGCCAGAGCAAGTTCTAGAATTCTAGCAATCATGAATGACACACTAAAAAAAAAATAAGTCTGCATAATATAAAGCAGTTTAAGGCACAAAAGCTCACAGAATTATTTTTCGCAACATGTTCAAATACCCAATTTTCTCAACACATGCCAAGCAAATAAATAACTTTTCTCCTAAGAATTTATCACATTATTCCCACAAGTATGTTATCCCATGCCATAAAATATTCATAGTAAAATCATAGGGAGCTAGGCATACGAACTGAAAAAAAAAACCACACACAAAAGCAATTAAACGTGCTAAAGCGGTAAACGTGCTAAAAACAAAACACAAAAAAATAAAAAAAACATATAACTAAAAATCGAAAAAAACATTCCCCGAAAAATATCATGCAAAATGCTTCTACATGCAATCCTAAATGTAATGCAATTTTCAAGAAAAATACTAAATTACGCATTCTTGACAACCCCCCAAACTTAAAATATGCTTCGTCCCGAACATATGAGGAAATTATCAAAAGAAAGAGGAATGCATAAAGAGTACTTACCTGGATCGTTCCGGTGAATCCGGGAACTCGTCCGTCAAATTTAAAACTAGAGGAGCAAATCGCACGGTCCGGTCATGTCCACACGCCCGTGCGCAACTGTTTTTCTTTCTTTTTTTTTACGTTTTTTTACACCCCGGGGTTTGTCGCGGCGTCTCTTGGGTTGCCTCTCACACTTAGTTTTACGTCTTCAGCCAGACTTCAAATTTCTAACATCATTGTCGTTGAACCGTGTCAGTTGAAATCTTTGAGCCCTCATATTATGTACCATCCATCAGACGAATGGCTTTGCACTGTTTTCTCGGATTAAGTATCGATTGGAAATTTTCCCTTTAGATGTTGGCCTCCCACTGCAGTTACGATTTGGGCTACTTGTGTCTCCAAAGATTTCAGCCTCGCACTCAACAAAAATGATGTTAGAAACGAAGAGGAAGAAAAATAAATTAAAAAAATCGAAAAAAAGATAAAATATTTACAAAAACTGCTTCAATTAAAATTGGACTACTTATTACTATATCTAAGTAGAATCTAATCAATCCCCCGCAACGGCGCCAAAAACTTGTTCGCCAAAAATATTTTGGTTCATACCACTGCAAGTGTACAGTGTAGTTTATAGAATAATGGCAAGCAAGGTCGTATTCCTCAGGGATTGAATCTCGAAACACTTAGGCTATAATAACATCGTATTCCAATTTTATTGAAGCGACTGAAAATCAAGTATTTTATTCTAAGAAAATAAATTTGTGAACCCCACAAGTATTTTCAACATCTTTAGGAGCAACCTTAGGCATATGATCTCAACATGCTTCTTCAATATTAAATGCGAATAAAGTTTTAAAAACCAAATCATGCAATTCTATGGGTTCAAATTCCTAAATTCATTTACTCCCCTGGTCAGGTGGTGCGTAAACAGTTGATTAATAACAATTGTAGTCTGGTCAGATCGTTACAATTCTTATTAACTCCAAAAAGATTTGTGAATTGAATGACTCTCCACAAACACGTCTGTCACACATGTTTCATGTCTGAATTCGATTTTCGTCTTTGTTTGAACTCATCATCCGAAATTTTGCAATATCAAATATGGCATGCAATTTATTGATCAGATAAAAAGCAATTATAAATAAGCACTCGAATTCATAAAATAGAACGCATGAATTAATTAATAAAACAAGTAATCATATTAATACAAATCCACAGTTTCGATTATGCCCCTAAGATCCGAAAAATATGCCAAACATTGATTACAAACTCATAGACAAATCTGAATCAATTTTATGACATCATATAAGCACAGACAAGAGTTCTTAGACATAGAAAGAAAACCCCTTTTGTCAGGATGGATTCCCCTGCCAAGCCCTTAAAGCTCTTGTGCTCCCTAGATGCAAAAGCCTTGTGGTGTTCTTTGCGACCTAGCCTTTTGCTCTCAGAAGCTCCTCGATTTCTTTGTTCCTGTGTTATTTGATGTGTTTTTGTTGTATCATGTTGTATATTTTCGTGCATATCCTTGGGTCCTTTTTATAGAAGTTTGGAGAGATCACTTTCAGAGTTTGAGTAGGAAAAGAGACCAATTCAGCCTCAGTTACGTCGCACGCCCGTGTCATCCCACACGGCCGGGTCGTGCGATCGGAATTGGATCTCGGGGTCTTCATGAAAGTTGTAGACCTTTCTCTTAACTTTCAATGGCCACTTGAATCAACTCAATATTTGTAGAGGAAATTATGGAAACTGTGAAATTCCCTTTTGTTTGACTGTCCATGCTTCTTTCCTTCATATCTTTGCTCGTACCTTGTCTTTTTACATATCATTTGAAACATTCTATCATCTTTTGTCACATTTAGCTCTATTTTCTGCAAAATTTACATGAGTACGTAGTATCACGCCCTTCAAGGGAAACCAAGTAAAGCACACTAAATATGTGTTCAAATGCATCAAATCTATATCATTTTAAACCCTCAAATACACTTATATCTTACACTCATCACCCATACATGTATGGGTACTTAAAGCTTGATTTCTTTGATGTGGGTTCACAAGACATCCAAGTGCCAATGAACTTGTTACATGGATAACGGTTTTTCTAAGCGTATGAATGAAACAAAAGCAGCATGTCATACTTCAAACAAGAAAAACTGACTAAAATTATATTTGGAGGAAATGAAGCTCCATGGAAATTAAAGGCACTGGGTCAATCCAGAAAAAATGGCTTGGAAATCAAGGATATTGCTTATGTTGAAGGCTTAAACTTCGATATGCTGAGTATCAATCAACTCTTTGATAAATGCTATCATGTTGGTTTCAATATGGGTACATGTCAAATCAAGGATGTAGAACCAATGAAATTATGTTATCTAAGATCAGGAAGAAGAATATGTATGTGGTAGATTGGTCAACTGCCACTCCAAGCACATGGTTATTAGCCAAGAGCCTAGCTGAAGCAAGTTGGCGGTGGTATAAGAAGTTGAGTCATCTGAATTTCAAGACAATCAACAAACTTGCTAGAAGTCATCTAGTTGATGGATTACCAGACATTGTGTACAAGAACGAAAGTAGTTGTGATGCTTGTTAGAAAGGAAAGCAAATAAGTCATCATTCAAAGAAAAGACAAATCCTTCATCCACAAGGATATTGCATTTGCTGCATATGGACTTGCTTGGGCCAGTTGAGCCAGCGATTATAAGCGGAAACAAATACATCTTAGCGGTGGTGGATGATTATTTGAGGTACATTTGGACCAACTTTATGTGTAGAAAGAAGGAAACCTTGCAAATGTTACCTTAAAATGAAAAGAGTCAATCAAATTGAGTTTGTCAATGAGATTATAGATCAGTATTGTGTAGATAATGGAATTGCTCTGGAACTGTCAGCTACAAGAACTCCACAACAAAATGGAGTAGCTGAAAGAAGAAACAAAATCCTTAAGGAAACTGCAAGAACCATGTTAGCTGAAGATGGGTTGCCTAAGAGATTTTGGACTGAATCATAAATACATCGTGCTATACTCAAAACAGATGCAAGATCATTAGGCATCTGCCCAAAACCCCTTATGAAATTTGGACAAGAAGAAAGCTAAATGTTGGATACTTCCACATCTTTGAAAGTAAGTGTTTTATTCACAATAATGGCAAGGATAATTTGAAAGATTTTGATGCTAAAGTTGATGAGGGAATATTTCTTTGTTACTTATCTGAAAGTAAAGCTTATAGAGTGTTGAATAAAAGAACAATGGTAACAGAAGAGTCAATACATGTGTTATTTGGTGAACCCGATATTAATGCAGAAGACATTGATGAGTTAGCTGAATCTCTGAGAGAGCTGGAAACGTTACAGCTGAATACTAATGATCAATGACAAGTTGTTCAAGAAAACTTAGTAGGAAACCAAGTCAATCCAGCAGACTTACTCCAACCTGATGTGAGATGGCTAAGAGACCATCCACCTGAGTTAATCATTGGAAATGTAAGAGATAGAGTGATAACAAAATGAAGAACTCAAAATGAAGCCATGTTTACTTGCTTCATATCTCAAATTGAACTAAAAGATGTGTCAGAAGCCTTAGAAGAGAGACACTAGATTTTGGCCATCCAAGAAGAGCAAAAGAAACAATGTATGGGAATTGGTTCAAAGACCTGTTCACCAAAATGTCATTGGGACAAAATCTGTATTTAGAAACAAGATGAATGAAGATAGTGCTGTTGTGAGAAACAAAACAAGATTGGCAGACAAAAGGTATTGCAAGAAGAAGATATAAATTTTGATGAAACATTTGCTCCAGTTGCAAGAATTGAAGCAATAAAATATATATGTTTGTAGCTTATGTTGCTTATAACACCTATATATATAGGGATAGGATCTCGTGAGACAACCCCTTACTGTGAGACCGTAAGGAATAATCACAACTCCTCTGATTAAATAATTGATGGCTGAGATTACAATGAATAAAGTTAGATTAAATATTTAATTTAATCACAAAAAGGGTAACACTATAAAATCACAATAAAATATAATATACTTACCATTACCATGAGCCTGTAGCACAAGTGGTGTCGTTCATCCTTTAAAAGGGTGTTGACCGGAGTTCGAATCCGGTATCTTTCAGTTTCTTTGAAATTTATCCCCTCCCTTCCAACCAGTACTCCCAACTTATAAAAACAAATATCCTAACCAATAAATATGGGTAGACAAAAATAGAAATAAAATCAAATAATATGAGTTACATTCCATACATATATCCATCCCACAGAAATTGCCATCAAATCCCACAATCAAATCTCTCTCTCTCTCTCTCTCTCTCTCTTGTAAACCTACCATTAATGCATAACATAATTATTGTGACTCTAATGCATATTTAGAATAAATATAATGCATAGATAGTTATCAGACACTGCATAGTTAATTGTTGTTTAATACATACATGATTATAATATACTACATATTTACATTTTATTTGGTGCATAGATAATAATGAAATAATGTTAAGTTAATTGTTGTTTGATGCATATATAGTTATAAGGCAACACATAGTTAGTTGTTATTTGATGCATATATAATTATGAGACAATTCGTAGTTAATTATTGTTTGATGCGTAATTATTTATTGTTTGATGTGTATATAACTGTAATACAATGCATAGTTAGTTATTGAATGATGCTCGATATAATGCATATGTGGTTTGAATAAATTGCATATTTAGATAAATGTATTGCTTATATTTGAAAATTTACTGCATAATTATGTTCTATTTGGTGCACACGTAAAGGAAATATATTGCATATTTAGAATCAACATGATGCGTTTGTAAAATAACTGAATAACGCGGGATCTCATATCAGATATCAAATCCCTCAAATCAAGGAAGTGAAGAGTCACGTTTCTAAAAAAACTATCAAATAATGAAAGTTGTAAATACCCTTAATGAAGGCAAATATATACTTAAATAATTAAAAATTCGAAATAATCTCATCCATTGATTTTGACAAATAAATAGTTAGGATTAGTCCACACTGTCTTACACAGAGACCCCCCTGCCTCATTTGATCTAATATATCTTCTCTCTCTCTCTCTCTCTCTCTCTCTATCTCTCTCTCTTTATATTATATATATATATATATATATATATATATATATAGGGAATGGTTCAAATGAGACCAATCCCTTTAGGTTAGTCCATGAGAACACTTATGGACTCTTGATTTAATATTTTGGATGGTGCAGATCATTTTAGTTAATTTAGGCATATAAGGGTATAATTGTACTTTTATATTAATTAATTATGTTAATTGGACGGTTATTAGCTATTTTTAAGGAAACATAATCCTACCTTTTCAGTTACCCGATTTTTAGGGAGGAAAACTCATCAACTTCAAGCATTTTTTTGAAAATTGATACTTCTTTCCGCCATATTTGTGAACATTCATTTTATTGTATACTTAGTCATGTTTTATTGTATATTTAGTTCAGTGGATTTGTATACTTGGTTCAGTGGAATCATATTCTTAGTTATATGAGTAGTTTAGTAAGTAGTTTAGTGAATTTGTATACTTAGTTATGGGATCTGTATACTTAATTCAATGGAATTGTATACTTAGTTATATAAGTAATTCAGTATAATTGTATACCTAGTTAAATATTTTTGTAAACTCAGTATTATTTTAATGTATAGTTAGTTCAATGTAATTGTATACTTAGTTAAATGTTTCTGTATACTTAGTAAAGTTTTAATGTACAAGTAGTTTAGTGTAATTGTATACTTAGTTAATTGTTTATGTATACTTAGTAATGTTTTAATGTATAGTTAGTTTAGTGTAATTGTATACTTTTCATTAATTGTTGCACGATTTTGTTGCCATATTTGAATAATTTGCAGGTTTGAATGGGAAGGGAGAGAAAGAAAAGGTGAATCGCTTGATTATGGGGACGTGATCGATACAAAATCATGTCCCTAATTTTTAGAAAGCAATTACTATATTTAATTTTCTGAATTCTTATTTTATCCCTTCTGTTGTATACTTACTTATGAAATGTTGCATATATTGTAATATATCTTGGCCATTAATTTACTATTTAGATGGCATAGATTTAGTCTTATAGACTAACCTAGGAGGGTGGTCTCACAGGATCCCCTCCTATATATATATATATATATATATATATATATATATATAAAGAGAAGTCTCTCAAAATAATAGCTCAAATTTCTCCTGCCAATTTTCAATTACCTTTAAAATTAATAATATTATGTACAATAATAAATGATGATCGATTTTAAAAATGCATATTTTAATATCAATGTTACCCCAAAATCGCTCTTTAATATCTGTAATTTTGATTTTATGTGTTTCATACATTCATAATTTAAATTAGACATTGCTGATTTACAGTAAATTACATTAATCATTACTTGCCAAAATTATTTATATTTTCAAAGAATTTATATTATTTATATTTTCAAATAATTTATAAAACAAATAAATGTTGATCGCTTTTTAAATGATATGTTTTAATAGTCAATATTAGAGATCCCATAATCACTCTTAATTTCTGCAATTTAATTTTTTGTGTTTTTCGTACTTTCGTAATTTAAATTATATATTGTTGGTTTCTAGGAAATTAAAATAACTATTACTTACCATTTTTTTTATATTTTTTAGTAAATCGTATATAAATAATAATAGAAGATATATATATTCATAAAACAAGATTTCCTTTTAATATTGGAATCTTTTGAAATTACTTTTGTTTGCTACTAAAACCTTATTAGTTTTGCATTATATTTTTTTATGTTGTGTGTTTTATACTTGCCTATTTAAAATAATCTAATACTCATATTGATCCACAATAATCGTTGCTAATAAAAATTAGGATATTAAAATGCACAAACAATGTTTAAAATTGTGTTTAAATTAAAACTGATATAATATTAAAATACAATTATTCAAATATTGAAATACTTTCCTCATTTAACTTATCTATTATTGGTTTATAGGAAATTACATTCACAACTACTTGACCAACAAAATTAAACTGGGGTGTCATATAGATAGTTTGTGGAATCTAAATATTCATACAATAAGATCTTCATTCTAATGTCGAAAAATATCAAAAATATGCACGATTGTATTCAATTTGCGTTCTAATATTAGAAGGTTTTAAGAACAATAATGTATAAACATTCTAAGCTTTTTGATTAAATATAACTTAATAACGAATAATAATTAATTAATATAAAAACTGATACAATGATAATCATGATTAAATACAAAAAATCTGAATATTAAAATATAGCATCTTCAAAATCGTGGTTAAATTAAAACTGATACAACAATAAAAATAAAATTATTCAAAAATATAGAAATATATCAAACAAAATAAAAAAAAATTATAAGCATTCTACTGCTGTATAAAACTATTCCGTAAATATTACCTATGGTTGTGCTATATGAATGTGCTGACATAGCTCATATTCATCCAGGGACCAGATTACGAGCAATTAGCTTTCAAACTCAAGAAAATGAAAACGGCTCCCATGTTGATCCTAATCAAAGACTTAAACATTACCAAAACACAGTGGATTATAAAACTCCGCTTTGTGCAGCTTTATGGGAACACCGTACAAAGATAAAATACAAATTCACATTTCGTGCATCGCACGAGTCCAAAACTAGTTAATATAAAGAAAAGCAATTACAAAAAACTTACCTTACAAAATTCTTGCATCCCATCACCACTTTACCTAATAAAAATTGAGGTAATTTTATTCTCCCCCAAAGTATATGAGTTTTTCTACTTCGCCACATAATTTTGAATTATTCTACTTTACCACCTGAACTTTGAAAATTGTTGCATTTAGCCCATAATTTCAAATTTGCTCCTCAGCCTTTGTGATTATTTTATTTTGTAATATTTGAACATCGTATCATAGCCCATATTTATTGATGAAATATATGATTATTTAATACTATATGTATATTGACTAACAATGAAGATATTTTGGTAGAAAATGGATCTGAATAATTGTTCATGATGTAATAACTACAGATAATCCACTAACGGTGGGGTAAAATTGGAAATTATAAGTTCAATGCAATAATTTGCAAGGTTGAGAGGGTAAAGTAGAACAAATCAAAGTTAAGTGGACAAAGCTACTTGCCTTTTAGTAGACTAGCGTGCGTCGCACGTGGTCCACTTGACTTTACTACTATACTTATATTATTTACTAGTTTTATTAATTAAATATTAAAATATTAAAAAGTGATTTACAAAGAAATAAATATCAGCGAAATGCTCAAATTTATCTAAATTAAATATTTCAAAGTATTATAATATATATTTTACGCTAATGTAATATAGATCGATATAGTATGAAATTATTTAAGAACTGAATCCCAAAAAAAAATCTAAAACTTTTATTAAAAAAATAAGTTCTTATATTAGCTTGAGATCACATTTATAACTGTGTTTTTTTTTTTGTTTTTTCATTTCATGGCCAGAAAAGTGTTTTTTCTCTAATTAATTTTTGAACTCTTTTAGCATTGGATGCATTTTACATAGTCAGACAAGCAATTTTGCTTATAATTCATAACTTAATGATTAATAAATCACATGTTATAACATTAATTAAAAAATTAAATAAATAAGTTTTATACCAAAATCCAACATAATGTCATCATTTCATTTTTTATTTTTATTTAATTAAAAAAAAAATAAATATAGGTTAATCAAATTCTTATACATATTGTGCTTACTTCTTTTATCATCTCAAAGTTTTCAATTAAAGAAATGTTAAAAACAAAAATTACAATATAAAATTATATGTAAAAACAATTTCATATGTTATTTTTATTATAATAACAAAATCAATATTTTATCATAACACTTAAACGTAAAATTTGCAATCCTCCTATTTCCAGTGTCTTAAACTAATAAACCTTAACCAAATATATAAAAATAAAATTTAATTCATTATCTCATAGAGACTCAGATATTAAATAAAACTATGAAAAAATGATAAGTCAAAATATCAATTTTGAAACTCTATTCAATAGCCCACAAAATATCTTCACATAATAAATACAAAAACCAAAGCTAGTCTTATGAAAGAACAATAAATTACCAATTTTCATGTACCAATCTTCAATAGTTAAATACAATACTAATTAATATTTATGTTTGAAAATTATTTTGCAAAAACTTAAGTTTTTAATTTTTTTATAATAAAATAAAACTAATTTAGTTTTTTTTAATTGCATAAAGTGTTAGAAAGATACATGATATTATTAGAGATGATACTTAAAAGTAAATTTGACTATTTTTGTTCATATTAAAATTTAAATAGTTGTAATTTTTTTAGCCGTATAGTTATAAATATTCTAAGTATTCTTAATATACTAAAACTGATTTAAATTTATTTTTTTAAGAGACATTAAATATAAAAATGATTTCATTTCATCTCATTTACAAATCATATTATTTATTACGAAATATAATTATCAATTCATTTGCAATGCCTCTACTGAGAAAAAGTTGTGTACTACTTTAATCTTTATTTATATTTTTCATTGAATTTTTTTATCAAATAATAAAATATATGTAACGCCCTTACCCTTGTAACACATATTTATATCGTATAAAAATATAATTCATAGGCAGCACCGCTGCATTGCGCATGATATTAATATATTAACCATCAACTATAACCTTTTCGGTTCAAGCGAAAGTATTTACTCATAACGATTTAGCCACACTCATTCACATATGTGCATTCATCCATATTACACAACATTAACGACCATGCTTTTTTATATACAGATCAAAATAAAACTCCCTATATGATATGCAAATGATGAGTGAGGAGAAGGATGGGAACCCGGTACCCGGCCGACCTTTGATCCATGCTTTCAACTTCTGCCACACCTCACGGATCAACTTTTATCTACAACAACTAAAAATTGGCAACATTGCATTTGGTGAGTTGCAAGCTCAGCAAGTATAATCCAATAACCAGTTATTTAACATCACACAAGCACATTATGACAACTATTTCATATCATTTGTTCATAATATTCATAACCACATAAATGCACGTGCTTAGCCATATTCTTTTACTGTTATAGGCCAGCTAATTCCAAGAATATATCGTGATCACGAAGATGGTCATGGCACTCTGTAATTCTTTATTTCACGTAGAGTTCAGTGAACTCGGGGTGGCCGTACGGTACTCTGTGATCCATAATTTCTGGATATCTGTAATTCTTTAACACATGATTCAAGGTCATTAGCGGCCATAACAGAATCCATTAATCTCTGATGAATGCACTTTCTGTAATCACATGTCTCATTTTTGTATCTACAACATCAGTAGAGATTGCATATCTAATTTCCATATCAATAACATCAGTGGAGATCATATATCTCAATTCAATTTCAATCTCATCACAGAGAATCATGCAATTCACGTTAGGGCACGATAAGCTACTAGTCATTGTAGTCAAATAAGTATACAATTCATTCCAACAAGCTTAATCATATAATCACACAAGTCAAATAACAAACTAAAAGATTATACTTACAAGTGGGGCCTTTATTTCGATGATCTTGCCTAATTGGCCTTGTTCGCTTTCCTGTCAAGATTTTGACCAACTGATAAATCTGAAATACAATCATTTTAAAATATCATATATTTAACATTACAATATCTTGTGTATTTTATTTATGACATAACCGTACAAAGGAAATGTTTGATGATATGATTATTATCTCGATTAGAGGTATATGTCTATTCGATTTCATTATCTTTCTATAGCATAAAGATGTATTGTATAAACCAGTTGTGCCCAAATGATTATCTATTATCTTACAATTATGATTATCTCACATATATCTATTTCATTTTTTATTATTATTATAATTTTATCTAAACCAGTTGTGCCCAAATGGAAAATCTAAATTGCAATTTCTTAACCTTTTGGCACTTAACCATTAATGGTAGTCAGACTATTATATATATATATATATGTGTGTGTGTTTTTCATTTAGAAATCAACTATTTCGTATATGTATTGTTTCATTTCATTTTATTATTATAATTATTATCTTGATACTCAAATTAGTAATTAATCACATAAGCAATTAACTAATTTTCTACGCAAGTCAGCAACTAGATTCATTAAGTAGTCAGATAAGGTTTTTAGATCATTAACTTCATAATCAAAATAAGAACTGTTATCTTAATATCATTAATCTGAAAACTATTCAAAGTCCTTTGCCCAAAAATCAGTTCATAAGCCAAATTAAACTAATTATTATCTTTTTTTTTAACATTAAATTTAGGGTAATATTTAATGTTTCACTCATTTCCAAATAATTATAGCACCTAATTTCCTCATATAAGCCTTAGCTTCTGGTTCTACTGATAATAAACTTTCTATAACATAAACTAAAAGCAACTAAAGATGGTTGAATCAAGTTTGAGAAATCGTGGAGGAATTACTTTACCTATTTTGAGGTGGAAATCGTGTACATCTCTATTCTCCACTTTTATTCGATATATGTGTGTGTTCTTGTGTGAAACTGATATATGTGGCTCTTATGTATATTTACGTGGCTTGCTATTAGAAGTAAGACGGTTACCCGATTATACTTATCCATGTTTACTCTTTTCCTTTTTCTATTTCTTTGTAAGTGATGTTTTATAATATAAATTGGTCATTCTTTTAGTTCATGATATATATATATATATATATATATAATATACAATTGATGTATCTGTACCCATATATATACTTCAAGTAGCCCATTAAACTAAACCTTATCATATCTATATATATTATACGTATATATATTAATATAATCACATTATTAAATATAACTTATACATATAATTAAGCTATTCTGCATGTATGTTTGGACTAGTTTATCTTATTTCCAAATTATGAACTAATCCCCCCCTTAATGTTATATACTAATTATTGTGATTAACATTATAATCATTTTTTTAACTAAAATATTGATCTCACATATCAAATTTCACACATCGATGCTACCTCTCGACTCTAAGTTTACCATGTGTATCATATCAATGATAAAATTGTGATAGCTAATGTGATTATGCTAAAATTGAAGATTTCACGATTTTACATGCAGTCTAATGTGAATATGAGATGTCAAAAATGCGGGCAATTATGCTTATGAATAACTAACCCTACGAATTAAAATGCAAAAGTTATGGGTTATGACAATTCGCCCCCCCTTTAAAAATTTCGTCCTCGAAATTTGTACCTTTATTAGTAAACAACCACGGATATTGCTCTCTCATATGTTGTTTCGTTTCTCATGTAGCTTTTTCTCTAGAATGATTTCTCCACAACACTTTTACCAACGAAATTACTCTATTTCTAAGTTGTTTTTATTTGTATCCCACTATTTCAACCGGTTCTTCAACATAACTCAAATTATCAGCAATTTCAACTTGTTCATCTTGAAGAACATGTGACGGGTCTGATCTGTATCGACGAAGCATACTAACATGGAACACATTATGAATCTGGGACAACTCAGGTGGCAAAGCAAGCCTGTAAGCTAATGGTCCAACTTTTTCAAGTATTTCATACGGGGCGATATAACGAGGACTCAGTTTACCTTTCTTTCCAAATTTGAGAATACCCTTCCAAGGTGAAACATGAAGAAATACTTTCTCACCAATTTCATATTCCATTTCTCGCCTATGTTGATCAATATAACTCTTTTGTCTAACTTGAGCTACTTTTAATCGACTTTTAACAATTTTCACTTTTTCAATTGTATCTTGAAGATCTGGACCTTCCAGTAATCGTATTCCCTCTTCATCCCAACATACTGGACTCCTGCATTTCCTACCATAGGCTTCATAAGGTGCCATACCAATACTGCTATGATGTTGATTATTGTATGCAAATTCCATCAACGCAATGTATTCATCCCAAGAACCTTTAAATTAGAGAACACAAGCACGAAGCATATCCTCTAGAGTTTGAATAGTCCTTTCTGACTGCCCATCTGTCTGTGGGTGAAATGATATACTAAAATGTAACTTAGTGCCTAATGCCTGTTGTAAGCTACCCCAAAATCTAGACGTAAAACGAGGATCGTGATCTGACACAATAGACAGGGGTACACTATGTAATCTAACAATCTCATTTACATATCGTTTCGCCAGATTTTCTAGAGTAGAACCCCATCTAAATGGTAAAAAGTGCGTTGACTTTGTTAGTCAATCAACGATAACCCAATCTGTATCATTTTTTCTCGGTGTTATAGGCAAACCATAAAGGAAATCCATAGTAATACGCTACCACTTCCAAACTGGAATAGGTAATGGATGCAATTTACCTACAGGTGCTTGATGTTCTGCTTTAATCTGCTGGCGAGTTAAGCATTTTGAAACATACTCGGCTACATCTTTCTTTATTCTGGGCCACCAATAATGTCTTTTTAAAGTCTGATACATTTTTGTACTACCTGGATGCATGGCATATGGTGCAGTGTGAGCTTCTTCCATTTTCTCATGCCTTAAGCCATTAACATCAGGAACACAAAGTCAATTGTTGATTGTCAAACTACCATAATTATTCAGAACAAATGATGTACTATTTTCTTGTTTCACTTTTTTAGCGACACCGGTTAGTTTATCATCACGATATTGTGCTCGTTTAATTCTTTCAATCATCACAGGGCGAACACCAAGTGAAGCATATAAAACACCCATGTCATTCACATTCAATTCAACATTCATCTTTCTGATATCTAGTAGATACGATAAAGCATGCACCGAGAGATAAGAAACAGTACCATAAGATTTGGCTCAAAGCATCAGCAACAACATTAGCTTTCCCTGGATGATATTCAATAGTGCAATCATAATCCTTAAGCAATTCAAGCCATCTTCTTTGACGCATGTTCAACTCTTTCTGACTTAATAAGTATTTCAAGCTTTTATGATCAGTGAAAATTTGAAATGTGGCACCATATAGGTAGTGTCTCCATATCTTTAATGCAAAAATAACCGCAGCTAGCTCAAGGTCATGAGTAGGATAAGACATCTCATATGGTTTCAGTTGTCTAGACGCATAAGGAATAACCTTACCGTGTTGCATTAAAACACATCCTAAACCTTGGTAAGAAGCGTCACTGTAAACAACGAATCCATCGGTACCTGAAGGAATAGTAAAGACTGGGGCAGTGGTAAGCCTCTTCATCAACTCTTCAAAACTCTTCTGGCAACCATCTGTCCATTTGAAAAGAACATTTTTTTTCGTAGTAATTTTGTCAGTGGAGTTGCAATAAGCGAAAAATTCTCAACAAATCGTCCATAGTATCCCGCTAAACCTAGAAAACTACGAACTTCTGTAACACTTTTTGGGTTTTCCCACTTGATCCCTGTTTCGATTTTATGTGGATCAACTTTAATCCCATCACCAGAAACAACGTTTCCTAAAAAGATTACTTGATCTAACCAAAATTCGCATTTACTAAGTTTTGCATACAACTGTTTCTCACGCAAGGTTTGCAGCACAATTCTCAAATGTTGTTCGCGTTCCTCAGTAGATTTGGAATATACCAAGATATCATCAATGAAGACAATAACAAATTTATCTAGATAGGGTCTAAACACATTATTCATCTATGCCATAAATACAGCGGGTGCATTAGCCAGTCCAAAAGGCATTACCAAAAACTCGTAATGGCCATACCTAGTCCGAAACGCTGTTTTTGAAATGTCACTCTCTGCAATCTTCAAATGGTGATATCCCGATCTCAAATCAATTTTTGAGAAAACTCTAGCACCTTGCAAGTGATCAAATAAATCATCTATTCTAGGCAATGGATATTTATTCTTCACTGTCGCTCGATTCAGTTGTCGATAATCTATACACAATCTCAGTGTACCATCTTTCTTTTTAATAAACAACACAGGTGCACCCCATGGCGAAACACTTGGTCTAATGTACCCTTATCCAGTAATTCTTGCAATTGTATTTTTAGTTCTTGTAGTTCAACAGGTGCCATTCGATAAGGAGGAATAGAGATTGGCGTTGTACCAGGTTGTAGTTCGATGGTGAACTCTATATCTTTATCTGCAGATAATCCGGGTAAATCATCTGGAAACACATCGGGATACTCTCTAACCACTGGAGTGTCAAGTTTCAAACCACATAAATGTGTGTCTATTACGTGGGCTAGGTAACATTCACAACATTTCTTAATCATTTTGAAAGTCTGTAGATGCAAATATTATACATATAGGCAAAATTTCTCTTTCCCCTTTAAATACAACATGCGTCTGATCAGGAAGCTCCAACATGATTTTTTTAGTAAAACAATCCAGTTTAACATGGTGTTCGGTTAACCAATCCATACCCAGAATTGCATCGAAATCTGTTAAGAGCATAACAAGCAAACTCGCACTCAGTTTCGATTTACTGATCAAAATTTTGCAGTCACGATATACAGTATTTACAATCACTACACTTCCTATTGGGGTTCGAACCAGTAAATCATAGCCTAATGTTTCCGGTTAATTACCTAATTGTGATGCAAATGATTGTGAAACAAATGAATGTGTTGCTCTTGGATCAAATAAAACATAAGCATTTGTATCAGAGATTGAGAGATTACCAGTAACTACGGCTGATGCAGCTTTAGCTTCTTCTTGTGTCATAGCAAAAACTCGAGCTGGACCTTGTTGTTTGCTCGCTTGACTTTCTTCTGGACCAACGCCTCTTCCTATACCGAATCTTCCTCGACCTCTACCTCTATTAGGATTGAAACCACTAAATCTAGTTTGCTCAACTGTGGGTTCCTCGCGTGGTTTTGTGCAATTCCTTGCTATATGTCCAGGTTCGCCACATCTAAAACATTTTCCTGTAAGCAATCTACATTCTCCATAATGATTCTTACCACATTGTGCACATGTGGGAACTGGTGATGTAGAACCAACACTCTTAATGGCTGATGTTGCACCCCTAAAACTACCACTTTTTGAACTGCTCGGAAAGATCCTCTGTGCAGGCACAGTAAATTCCTTTCTATTTCTAAATCCTCCAGTTTCGTCACCCTGCCACATCTTATTATACTGAAAGTTTTGTTTTGATTGACCTCAATTTCTCAAAAGACGTATTCTGTGACTTTCAACTTACTATAAGACTCCATATATGTGGGTGTAATACGATTTCGAATAGCAAACTGGAGTCCAGATTCAAATCTAGTATATTTATTCTTTTCCGTTGTAATACCCGAGCCTCTCACTATTCATTAGGCCAATATAGCTCATGCATGATATGATGTTTATTTGTTGCTTACATGGCATTGGTGCTTCATCATCTAAATCATTTTATATGGCAATGATGAATTTCATAATTTTAGAACCCTTATATAATATTTGGTTGTCGGACTATTAGAAGCTAGCTATTAAGTTACACGTGGTAGACTAAGAACTAGAGAGTAACATCGATATGTATATCGAGCATGAAATATGCAAACAATAAAACTTAAACGGAATATTATAATGTATAAAAGAACTTTTAATTGATCATACATTTTATACATATATAAACACACGAACTGTGTATATTAACACATTTGTAATACTTTACATTAATATATTTGTATTTAATTATGATCATATATATCAAGTATATATATATATACACATGTCATTATTATATTTATCAAAGTTTATAATAGATTGGTGTTAGAACAAAAGGGTTAACACGTGGTGAGCCCTAGAGTATCTATTATATGTTATATGTATACTTTAGCTTTGTAAATAACATATATTAGATAATAGTATATATCTGGAGTGCATCAACCGCCTTAGGGCTTAAGATAAGTGATACATATACATATTACCCAATAAACACAATAAGCAAAGGAGAATCTTGGGCAAAAGAAAAATAAAATAAAATAAGAAAAGAAAATCAAGAGGACAATACTATGTGTACGAGGAATTAATCTGTAAGTTCTTCAAAGCTTTATTTATCTTTTGTTTAACTAAGTTAAAATAATAATAGCCTAAAATTAATTCATATGTTGATCTCGGTTGTCTATATGTGATTAATTTAGTACATATTGCAATTATATATATTGAGTTTGGATTTAAGTTATTAAAAGGATTTAACAAATCTGTGGTTTATATGGATTTGACAAATCATATGCTATATATTGTTGTATTCATATGGGTTCAGACAAAAGAAAAAAGAAGAAAAATTGGTTGATGTGCTTATCCATTAAATCTAAAACACTCCTTATAATGAAATGATGTTAATTAGCATTGGGGCAAGTACGAGTTTTGGAAATACGTGTGTGTATATATATATATATATACTGCAAATTTTGGATTAGTATGTGTATATAGATTCACTTTGTAGTAATTAAATTATATCTATGAGGCAAAATAGTCACATACTGAAGTTGAGCATTGAGTTGTTTGTGGTCTACCAGTGAATCAACACATAAAATGCAATTAGAAATGAAGGATAATTTCATTGTTCATTTTGTAGGTGAAATATGTGTTAGGTTTTGAGCTTTATCTTATGCAAAAGAATACTACTACTACTACTAATAATACTAATAATAATAATAATAATACAAATATTAAAATAATAAAATTTAGGTGATATTGAAATATATTTAAACTGAGGTATTAATCACTTATTATAAATGGCAGGATTAATGATTGAATATATATATATACTATATAATTTATGAATTTTAATTTTTACAGGGTATCTTATACCTAAGGTTAGGGAAAAAGTCAATTAGCTAACTTTCAGTAGCATATCCAAGGATAAAAGGGAAGTAAAAATCCATCAGCAACTGTAATGCATGGACATAGTATTGTTTGAATTAGTTGTATTATATGTGATTGTGGTACCTTCCTGAGTATATATGGATATTATGTGATGCATGTTGGCTGGCATGATGATTCAATATGGTGTTTGGTGCGGCATTGAACATGCCATTCACAGCATTTGCATGTGCATGCATATTACAAGAGGATGTTCGCATGCACGAAAATGTTTTCTGGAAGAAAATAGATATTTGCTGACCACTGCTAGTGCACCGAGGCACGCTGGGCGTGCTTATGATATATGTTTAGGTATAGCAAGTGGGATACTTCTGGTGAACACAGAGCTAGATAGGAGATGGGCTCTTGGTGGGTCACGGGGAGGATGGTCCATTTGTGAGTACCTATGTTATGACTCTGCGGGGTGGGATACTTCTTGGCGGACGGAAGGGACGCAGGGGACCCTTGGTGGGCAGCGGGAGGATGGTCCACACGTAACATCATAACGATATTATTGGCCATTTGATTATTCTTTGTGTGCGAGCTCTTTTAGGTGCGTAGTAGTTGGGTCGGGGGCCCAAATGAAAGAAAATGATTTGTGAAAAGTATTTTGAATCCATAGATTTTACATGCTAGCATTACATGTTGGAAAAGCATCACTATTCTTTGGACATGCATGATTTTTACTTCTTTGAGCTTTAGCTCATGTAGTTCATGCATTGCGGTGAGGATCATGGATATGGATGACGACTGTCGTGCTTATTTTGGGTTCATTTTAATTTTGCTTGTTGTGTTATATGGAGGAACTCGTCTTGTTTATTTCATTTGAAACTATATTGTGAAAATATATAAATATTGTCTTTGGTTTGAGTTAAGGTTTGTATATATAAAGTCACCGTGTTTACGTACAAACATGGTTGTCGGCCTTTTGCCTCTAAAGGATAAAATCTCTCTTTGCAGTGTACATAATTTATTTTGTTGATAAATGCATTTATTAAAACACGAGGTAAAAAAAGAAAAAAATTACACATTTTGAAATAGAGTTTTTGGACGAGTTGTGATATTTATATATTTTTCTAATAGTAGTAATAGGGGTGGGCGTCATAGAGTGGTATCGAACTCGGCTACGAGGTTCGTAGACTATCCATGTACATGAACTCAAAACTTGAGGAGCGCGGCAATGCCAGTAAGTTTTACTTTATTGTCTAATGCATTTTAAGTTTCATGAAATTATATTGGCCATGTGTTATTAGGTCATCCTAAGACAGTGTTTTAGCCATGGTGATAAATAGAGGTGAGAGTAGTGGTGGGGATAGAAACCAAGGAGGGGAGATACCTATTCTAACTAGTGATCGAGATAATATCATTAATAGAATTGCAAAACTCATCCAGCGACAATCTGAATAAATTCAACAACTCATCCATCGAGTTGCGCAATGAGGCGTGGTGGGCCCATAACTCGCGAGGGTCTAGAAAGAGAGTTTTCCAAGTTCAAAGATCGAGAAATCCAACTTTCAACCACGTCGAGGACAACAACAATGGGAAAAAGTTAAACGCTAAAGAGTTCATCAGAGTAAGGCACCTATGACACTACTTTTTCGCACTAGGTGCAACACTCAACATACTAGAAGATGCTTCATAAATACTAGGAGATATTTTACGTATGGGATGTTAGAACATTTTGCTGACGTGTGCCTAAATAGTCCAAATCTTATAGGACAAAAATATGTACCAATCAAAGCATTTACTATCACGGAGCGGTAAAGGCGAACTCGTTAGTGGTTATAGGTAAACTTCTTATCTTTGACACCCCAACATTCGTACTATTTGATTCGAGAGCGTCACATTCATTTGCATCATTTGAGTATGTGAGGAGGCGGGTAGGACACCGATGTAGGTGAAGTGGGTTACAATGTAACAATTCCCTCGGGAGATTCTAAACAAACAAATCAAATTTTGAAAGCTTGTGCTATTCCAATTGAAAATAGAGAACTTTATGTTGATTTAATTGTGTTAGCCATGAATGACTACGATATCATTTTGGGTATGGATTGGTTATCAAAGTATATGGTGCTACAATCGATTGTCATAAAAAGACAGTAACTTTTCGACCTCAAGGGGAAGATCCATTCACCTTCGTTGGAATCACGACACGTTTTCGATTTCCAATGATATCATCATTAAAAGCACAACGTTCTTGGATGCTTTGTGAAGGATACCTAGTAAGTGTTATGAGCATCGACGAACAACACCAACCAACCCTTGATGAAGTTCCAATAGTGAGAGAGTATCCCGATGTATTTAGGATGATCTTCCCATTACCACCGACCGCGAGATCGAGTTGGTTATTGATCTAATTCGGGAACGCGTCTCAATCTCTAAAGCCCCATATTGTATGGCTCCATTGGGAATTTGAAAGAACTAAAGACACAATTGCGGGAGTTGCTTGATAAAGGCTTCATTAGACCTAGCTTCTTCCCATGGGGTGCGCCGGTCTATTCGTGCGAAAGAAGGATGGTACGATGAGATTATGTATTGACTATCGAGAATTGAACAAAGTCACAACAAGAATAAATACCCGCTACCTCAAATCGACGATTTGTTCGATCAACTTCAAGGTGCAGTAGTATTTTTGAAGATCGACTTGCGATCCAGGTACCATCAACTAAAAATAAAAGAAGATGATATACCCAAAACAACCTTCATCACTAGGTATGGACATTATGAATTTTTGGTGATGCCATTTGGGTTAACGAATGCCCCGGCTGCTTTCATGGACTTGATGAATTAGGTATTTAGAGACTTCCTAGATAAATTCATTATTGTGTTTATCGATGACATCTTGATTTATTCTAAATCAAAAGAGGAGCATGGTGAACACTTGAGAATAGTATTCGAGGTTTTGAAAGAAAAGCTGTTATATGCTAAATTTAAGAAATGTGAATTATAGCTAGATTGAGTAGTATTCTTAGGACATGTTGTGTCCGGAGCAAGAATCTCGGTTGATCCAAGTAAAATCGAGGCTATCAGTACTTGGCCACAACCTACGAATCTTTCAGAAGTACGTAGTTTTCTTGGTTTAGCTGGCTACTATCGTCAATTTGTAGAAGGATTTTTTCCGAGACTGCTTCACCTTCAACACAATTGACCAGAAAGAGTGTCTCATTCAAATGGAAGCATGCGAATAAAGCTTTCAAGAACTAAAGAAGAGATTATCTTCGGCACCTATTCTATCAATCCCATCAGTCTTTGGAGGTTTTGTAGTTTATAGTGGACGCTTTGAAGAATGGCTAGGATGCGTATTGATGCAAAAGCGATAAGGTGATTGCATATGCGTCTAGACAATTGAAGGACTACGATTGTGTGATCAACTATCATCCTGGTAAAGCCAATGTTGTAGCAGATCGCGGCTGTTTAAATCAACAACACAAAGCAATGCAATTGCGATTCGCATTCGAGAAACCGAGTTAATGGATCTCGGAAAATGAGCGTAGAGGTTGTATCATTAGGGTTCGTTGAAGCTAAGTTAGCGGCGTTAACACTCGGACCGATGCTACTTGATCGAATTCAACAGAAACAACAGGGTGATGATTACTGTGCCAAAATGAAGAATGATATTTCCTCGGGAGCGTCTTCTGATTTCAAAATATCTGAGAGTGGAGTACTACGATTTTAAAGAACGATTATACGTACCCAACAGGGACAATCTCCGGGAGAACGTTCTAGCAGAAGCGCATTCAACGCCATATTCTGTACATCCAGGAGCTACTAAAAGGTACAGAAATTTGAAGATACATTACGGTGGCGGACATAAAAATGGACATCGCGCAATACGTGGAACAATGCTTAACCTGTCAACAAATAAAGGCAGAACACAAAAGGCCAGCTGGAACATTGCAACCTCTGCCTATTCCAGAATGGAAATGGGAAAGGATCACCATGGATTTTGTGACGGGTTTACCCAAAATTGTCAAGGAACACGAAGCTATTTGGGTGATCGCAGATAGATTAACCAAATCCGCTCATTTTATTCCTATTTGTTCTACCTATTCTATGGACCGATACGCACAACTTTATATACAGGAAGTGGTTAGACTTCTTGGTGTGCCACTATCCATTGTTTCAGATAGAGACTCTAGATTCTTGTCAACTTTATGGAGAAGTTTATAGAAGGCACTAGGAACACGACAGTCGTTTAGTACTACTTATCACCCTCAGACTGATGGACAATCAGAACGAACAATACAAACTTTAGAAGATATGCTTCGAGCCTGTGTTCTAGATTTTCAAGGACAATGGAGTATATATCTACCTTTAATAGAATTCTCGTACAACAACAACTATCAAGCTACAATCAAAATGGCCCCTGTGAAGCACTGTATGGTAGAAAATGTAGATCGTCGGTCCACTGGGACGAGATTGGTGAAAGAAAGCTTCTAGGTCCAGACATGATTCGAGAAATGAGAAGCCGCAATGCAAATTCGGCAAAGAATGGAGCTCGCTCGAGTCGACGGAAGAATTACTCGGACAAAGAAAGAAGAATCTTTGGAATTCTCCGTAGGAGACCAAGTGTTTCGGAGGTGGCACCAATGAAAGGGGTAATGCGATTTGGAAGGAAAGGAAAACTTAGTCCTAGATACATCGGCCCGTTCCACATCACACCAAGAATTGGTGATGTTGCTATAGACTTGACTGCCAAAGATCAATGTTTCAAATACATGACGTATTTCACGTTTCTATGTTGAGAAAATATGTTTCAAATCCATCTCATATTTTGAAACACGAACCAGTAGAATTAAAAGCTGACTTGAGCTACAAAGAGGTATCGGTGGAGATATTGTTACGAGAAGTAAAGAAACTAAGGAATAAAGAAATCCCTTTAGTTAAAGTACTCTGGAGAAATCAATCAGTAGAAGAAGCTACGTGGGGAAGAGAAGACGAGATGAGAGCTAAATACCCTTACTTATTTTGGTAAGTAAAAATTTCGGGGACGAAATTCTTATAAGGAGGGAGGATGTAATACCGAGCCTCTCACTATTCATTAGGCCAATATAGCTCATGCATGATATGATGTTTATTTGTTGCTTACATGGCATTGGTGCTTCATCATCTAAATCATTTTATATGGCAATGATGAATTTCACAATTTTAGAACCCTTATATAATATTTGGTTGTCGGACTATTAGAAGCTAGCTATTAAGTTACACGTGGTAGACTAAGAACTAGAGAGTAACATCGATATGTATATCGAGCATGAAATATGCAAACAAATAAAACTTAAACGGAATATTATAATGTATAAAAGAACTTTTAATTGATCATACATTTTATACATATATAAACACACGAACTGTGTATATTAACACATTTGTAATACTTTACATTAATATATTTGTATTTAATTATGATCATATATATCAAGTATATATATATATATATACACATGTCATTATTATATTTATCAAAGTTTATAATAGATTGGTGTTAGAACAAAAGGGTTAACACGTGGTGAGCCCTAGAGTATCTATTATATGTTATATGTATACTTTAGCTTTGTAAATAACATATATTAGTTAATAGTATATATCTGGAGTGCATCAACCGCCTTAGGGCTTAAGATAAGTGATACATATACATATTACCCACACAATAAGCAAAGGAGAATCTTGGGCAAAAGAAAAATAAAATAAAATAAGAAAAGAAAATCAAGAGGACAATACTATGTGTACGAGGAATTAACTGTAAGTTCTTCAAAGCTTTATTTATCTTTTGTTTAACTAAGTTAAAATAATAATAGCCTAAAATTAATTCATATGTTGATCTCGGTTGTCTATATGTGATTAATTTAGTACATATTGCAATTATATATATTGAGTTTGGATTTAAGTTATTAAAAGGATTTAACAAATCTGTGGTTTATATGGATTTGACAAATCATATGCTATATATTGTTGTATTCATATGGGTTGGACAAAAGAAAAAGAAGAAAAATTGGTTGATGTGCTTATCCATTAAATCTAAAACACTCCTTATAATGAAATGATGTTAATTAGCATTGGGGCAAGTACAAGTTTTGGAAATACGTGTGTATATATATATATATCTGCAAATTTTGGATTAGTATGTGTATATAGATTCACTTTGTAGTAATTAAATTATATCTATGAGGCAAAATAGTCATATCTTGAAGTTGAGCATTGAGTTGTTTGTGGTCTACCAGTGAATCAACACATAAAATGCAATTAGAAATGAAGGATAATTTCATTGTTCATTTTGTAGGTGAAATATGTGTTAGGTTTCAGTAGCATATCTTATGCAAAAGAATACTACTACTACTACTACTAATAATAATAATAATAATACAAATATTAAAATAATAAAATTTAGGTGATATTGAAATATATTTAAACTGAGGTATTAATCACTTATTATAAATGGCGGGGATTAATGATTGAATATATATATATATATATATACTATATAATTTATGAATTTTAATTTTTACAGGGTATCTTATACCTAAGGTTAGGGAGAAAGTCAATTAGCTAACTTTCAGTAGCATATCCAAGGATAAAAGGGAAGTAAAAATCCATCTGCAACTGTAATGCATGGACATAGTATTGTTTGAATTAGTTGTATTATATGTGATTGTGGTACCTTCCTGAGTATATATGGATATTATGTGATGCATGTTGGCTGGCATGATGATTCAATATGGTGTTTGGTGCGGCATTGAACATGCCATTCACAGCATTTGCATGTGCATGCATATTACAAGAGGATGTTCGCATGCACGAAAATGTTTTCTGGAAGAAAATAGATATTTGCTGACCACTGCTAGTGCACCGAGGCACGCTGGGCGTGCTTATCATATATGTTTAGGTATAGCAAGTGGGATACTTCCTGGTGAACACAGAGCTAGATAGGAGATGGGCTCTTGGTGGGTCACGGGAGGATGGTCCATTTGTGAGTACCTGTTGTTGATGACCTGCGGGGTGGGATACTTCTTGGCGGACGAAGGGACGCAGTAGGGGACCCTTGGTGGGCGCGGGAGGATGGTCCACACGTAACATCATAACGATATTATTGGCCATTTGATTATTGCTGTGTGCAGAGCTCTTTTCGGTGCATAGTAGTTGGGTCAGGGGCCCAAATGAAAGAAAATGATTTGTGAAAAGTATTTTGAATCCATAGATTTTACATGTTAGCATTACATGTTGGAAAAGCATCACTATTCTTTGGACATGCATGATTTTTACTTGCTGAGCTTTAGCTCATGTAGTTCATGCATTGCAGGTGAGCATAGGAATACCTGAGCCTGTTAACTTACTGGGCAATGTTGGAGCTTCGTAAGGTTTTGAGGATCATGGATATGGATGACGACCTGTCGGGCTTATTTTGGGTTCATTTTAATATTGCTTCTGTTGTGTTATATGGAGGAACTCGTACTGTTTATTTCATTTGAAACTGTATTGTGAAAATATGTAAATATTGTGCTGGTTTGAGTTCTGGGTTTGTATATATAAAGTCACCGTGTTTACGTACAAACAAGGTTGACTGGCCTTTTGCCTCTAAAGGATAAAATCTCTGTTGCAGTGTACATAATTTATTTTGTTGATCGTCTGTTATTAAACCGACACGGGGAAAAAGAAAAAAATTACACATTTTGAAATAGAGTTTTTGGACGAGTTGTGATATTTATATATTTTTCTAATAGTAGTAATAGGGGTGGGCGTCACATCCGTGGCTATCATATGTGGGGCATAATGAGAAAGCTGATTAAACAACACTTCATACTCGACAACTGATCGATTTCCCTGTTTAAGTTCAAGAAACTCATTTTCTTTCTGATCTCTCTAAACCTCTGGCAAGTATGTATCATGAAATTCTATGAGAAAATCCTCCCATGTCAATACAGGTGGTTGAACAATACTATGAGGTGTAGTCTCCCGCCAATCATACGCATTTCCCTGAAGGAGTGATACTACATATTCAAACTTTTCTTCAGGAGTACATTTCGTCAAATTCAGAACCCTTTCGGTTTGTTTCAGCCATGTTTCTGCTTTTGCTGGATCAGTAGTACCCACAAAATCCACAGCTCCCATTTTTCTAAGTTTATCATACTTTCGTTCCCGTGGTTCATGGGGATTTACCAATGGATAAGGTGGATACCCAAAATGAGCGGGTAATCCATGCACATGATGTTAGTCCAAGTGGCTACGATAATCTAGAGGGGGTGAATAGATTATCTCGGTTTTTCAGATTTTGCCCTCTTTTTCGAATAATCAAACAAAGACGAGAATGTAAATGCGGAAATAAAACAACACTCGTCAATTTAAAGAGGTTCAACCCACTAGGCCTAATCCTCTACCACCCCAAAGTATATCAGGGATGGATTTCAAAAGGAAAAAAGATTTTATTAATTTACCAAAAATTAATACAACACCTTGAGGATTACCACAACCCTCTTACACCACCTTGAGGATTACCACAATCCTCTTACAACACCTTTGAAGATTACCACAACCTTCAAACACCTATCACCTAGATCACCCAAGTGTATTCTTACCACAAGAATACTCACAAGGATGTCTTGTGTTGAATGATGACCAAAATCAAGATTACAACTCAATAATGATTGATACAATATGAGTACAAGCGTAATCAAGAATTGAAAGCCTAGACCTCAAATTTGTGCAAGTGAAAGTGCTAAGGCTAATACAACAAGATATATGAAAGTGTTTGCTTTGTTTGCTCTTTGCTTGTATGGAGTGTTGTCTCTTGTTGCTTGAATGAAGCCTCTATTTATAGGAGAGGTCTTGGCTTTGATTTCCAGACATTGGCTCCTCCTTGGGGAGTGATTTGCTGCAAAAGAAACCATTTAAAATCATCAATATAGCTGTTAGAAATCAATCCCACAAAATAGGGAAAAGTCATTCAAAATGCAACGGATAGTTTCTTGCGATAAACAGGGGGTTCGACGGTCGCACGAGAGATAAGATTGAAATTGAATTCTGCGAATTTTTACACGGGGACCGGTCGAAGGGGGTTCGACTGGTCGCCCTTGGTCTTGACCGGTTGGGGTTGATAGAAAATCAAAACAGAAGCATTTGAGAGGGCACTCCCAGGTACCGGTCGCCCAGTGGTCGAGCAGTCGCCCTCACCGGTCGCCCACCTGGTCGACCGGTCGCCCTCCCCATTTTCTCTTACGTCCCATTTTCTGTTTCAAAACTCAACTCAGGTACGGGTTGCCCTATAGGGCGCGATTTGGTCGAACTGAAACAAAAGTGTTGTCCAATTTTAAGTCGAATATAAACTTCAAGAAATACTCAGAAAAATAGTAAAAACATTTTAGATCGATCGGAAGTGTTGGGACAACATTTAGGGACATTGTTTTGGTATAAAAACTCATTTGAACAAAATCATCAAAATCATGATAAAAACATTTATCTAACACATGATGTGTAGGTGAATGAGATGAGTGTGACTCGCCCACCGCTCCTTCCCCTCTGTGAACACTTTGCTCATCATTATGTACATGTGCTTCTTGACTCACAACCCTTTGCCTATAATATGACAAAAATTGTAACTTTCGTATAACATTTAATGATAAGGCACATGTCATGCAATGGTCTGCAGAACCCTTACCCGGGCTCTGATACCAAACTAAACTGTAATGCCCTTACCCTTGTAACACATATTTATATCGTATAAAAATATAATTCATAGGCAGCACCGCTGCATTGCACATGATATTAATATATTAACCATCAGCTATAACCTTTTCGATTTAAGCGAAAGTATTTACTCAAAATGATTTAGCAACACTATTCACATATGTGCATTCATCCATATTACACAACATTAATGACCGTGCCTTTTTATATACAGATCAAAATAAAACTTCCTATACGATATGCAAATGATGAGGTTAGAGGTAAGGATGGGAATCCAGCCGGCCGACCTTTGATCCATGCTTTCAACTTCTGTCAGACCTCACGGATCAACTTTTATCTACAACAACTAAAAATTGGCAACATTGCATTTGGTGAGTTGCAAGCTCAGCAAGTATAATCCACTAACCAGTTATTTAACATCACACAAGCACATTATCACAACTATTTCATATCATTTGTTCATAATATTCATAACCACATAAATGCTCGTGCTTAGTCATATTCTTTTACTGTTATGGGCCAGCTAATTCCAAGAATAAATCGTGATCACGAATATGGCCATGACACTCTGTAATTCTTTATTTCACGTAGAGTTCAGTGAACTCGGGGTGGCCGTACGGTACTCTGTGATCCAGAATTTCTGGATATCTGTAATTCTTTAACACATGATTCAAGGTCATTAGCGGCAATAACAAAATCCATTAATCTCTGATCAATGCACTTTCTGTAATCACATGTCTCATTTTTGTATCTACAACATCAGTAGAGATTGCATATCTCATTTCTATATCAATAACATCAGTGGAGATCATATATCTCAATTCAATTTCAATCTCATCACAGAGAATCATGCAATTCAAGTTAGGGCACGATAAGTTACTAGTCATTGTAGTCAAATAAGTATACAATTCATTCCAACACGTTAATCATATAATCACACAAGTCAAATAACAAGCTAAAAGATTATACTTACAAGTGGGGCCCTTATTTCGATGACCTTGCCTAATTGGCCTTGTTCGTTTTCCTGTCAAGATTTTGACCTACTGACAAATCTGAAATACAATCATTTTAAAATATCATATATTTAACATTACAATTTCTTGTGTATTTTATTTATGACATACCCGTACAAAAGAAATGTTTGATTATATGATTATTATCTCGATTAGAGGTATATGTCTATTCGATTTCAATATCTTTCTATAGCATAAAGATGTATTGTATAAATTAACAATTATGATTATCTCACATATATCTATTTCATTTTGTATTATTATTATAATTTTATCCAAACCAGTTGTGCCCAAATGGAAAATCTAAATTGCAATTTCTTAGCCTTTTGGCACTTAACCATTAATGGTAGTCAGACTATTATATATATATGTGTGTGTGTTTCATTTAGAAATCAACTATTTCGTATATGTATTGTTTCATTTCATTTTATTATTATAATCATTATCTTGATACTCAAATTAGTAATTAATCACATAAGCAATTAAAGAGAAATTTAATGAATTAAGTTTGAAGAGCTTTTTCCTTAACTAATTTTCTACGCAAGTCAGCAACTAGATTCATTAAGTACTCAAATAAGGTTTTAAATCATTAACTTCATAATCAAAATAAGAATTGTTATCTTAATATCATTAATCTGAAAACTATTCAAAGTCATTTGCCCAGAAATCAATTCATAAGCCAAATTAAACTAATTATTGTCTTTCTTTTTCTTTTAACATTAAATTTAGGGTAATATTTAATGTTTCACTCATTTCCAAAATAATTATAGCACCTAATTTCCTCATATAAGCCTTTGCTTCTGGTTCTACAGATAATAAACTTTCTATAACATAAACTAAAAGCAATTAAAGATGGTTGAATCAAGTTTGAGAAATCATGGAGGAATTACTTTACCTATTTTGAGGTGGAAACCGTGTACATCTCTATTCTCCACTTTTATTCGAAATATGTGTGTGTTCTTGTGTGAAACTGATATATGTGGCTCTTATGTATATTTACGTGGCTTGCTATTAGAAGTAAGACGGTTACCCGATTATACTTATCCATGTTTACTCTTTTCCTTTTTCTATTTCTTTGTAAGTGATGTTTTATAATATAAATTGGTCATTCTTTTAGTTCATGATATATATATATATATATATATATATATATATAATATACAATTGATGTATCTGCACCAAACATGGTCATTTCTCTGCACTTTATTATTGCATCTGGTTTAACACAGTAAATTTAGTATATAATTATAATATTGATTATTATATTAGTATCTGAATTAATATGCAATTTAAGAAATATTAAACATGTACATAAATATCAAATTATTCATATTAAATAAGTTTTTGTTGTTTATTTATTATCAATTTCATGTACACATAGTGACTTTCTATTTCTTATTCTTGTTTAGGTTTTTCATAATACTTCATTTTGTAAAATTAGAATAATTTACACAGAGTGCCTATGGGGGGCCGGTGGCCACCTCTCCCTCCAAGACTGTCCCCCTAGGGGAGTGATGACCCCTGGGCTGCTGTCTGCCGTCCGCATTGATCCCAGTCCATGGGCCCACATCCTATTTTAGATCCCAGGAATGCACCTCAGATTGCTGAAATCTCGTCATCAATGACATCCGATTATAAAACGAACCTTCAACATGCGGCTCATATGCCCAATGTTAAATCCAATTTTGGAAACACTTTTGATAAAATTGTTACAGGTACCCATCATATGTATTCTACTTCTCAGGCCCCAGGTAATTTCACCCCATTTTCCCAAATGGTTTTTGGTAAATCCCATTCTATCCCTAAACCGGTTAGAAAGGGAGATTACCACTCCGTTACGATAGATGAAAACATTTACAAACAACGCCTTGCGGAATTTTCTTATTCTTTAATTGGAAGGGTCATCTTGGGAAAAGGTAACAAGCCATGGGCGACTATGCTTTTGCATAAACGCCTATCAGATTTATGGGGTATTAAAAACGATTGGAAATTAATTCCCTTGGGCAAGGGAAATTAATGCGCAGGATCGTTCTCGAGCTCAGCACGGAAAATTAGGACCCAATACCATCCTGGGGATTGCCAGCGCTATCGAAAATCCCCTACAAATTGATCAACGTTCACTTGATGGTTCTTTGGGACATTTCGTTCGGGTATTGGTGGACATTGATCTTTCAAAACCATTGGAAAACCACATCATGGTGGAACACACTGGCCAATGCTCTTTTATGTCAGTCACTTATGAGAAACTCCCCGAGTTTTGTTTAAGGTGTGGGATTACGGGACATCGACAGCTTCTTGCCGTTTTTATAATGCGGGCAATCCAGCTACGGAAAAGCGTGCATCACCTGCCCAAGGATGTTCACGGGCGCCAGCTACTCGCCCTAATTCAGTGCAGCTAGGGCGTTCCAAGGTTTGTAAATTTTATCGTCCTGTGCAGCAGGACAAGGGCAAGGCCGTTCATAGCTCAATGGGAAATACCAGTTCGGCTATGCGTGCAGGATCTCCTCCCCACGCAATAGTCACTTGCTCTACGGACATCCACCTTGGTAACACCTTTGAGGCCCTTGGTTCAGTCGACTCCCAGGATTAGCAATCCGCAAATTTCCAGGCTGATTATCCAGCTATGGAGTCATCTCCCAAGGCTAATACTTCCAACACCGGCATGGTCTCCACCATTATGCCTATTATGGTTCAGTATCCTTTGGGGAAGCCTATTCGAGCTCTTAGTCGTGCTTTTCGGGATAGCTCCTTGGACTTGGCTAAAGCTAGAATTCTCCAGGATGTTACGTCGGGCCCGTCGCCCCCAGTTCATGACATTACTATTGAAACGGAGCGCACAAAACCACATGAGATGAACTTTACAGCTTCCAAGAGATGGGCAGATTATGCAGATGAAGTGGGTCATTCTCAATCGCCACACTCTGCAATGCACCACATGCCTATTTTTACCGTGCGATCGACACGGGAGCCACCCTCCCCACCATCCCAATGAATTGCATCTTCTGGAACATCCGGGGGATTGGGAATATTGCCTCTCGTAATGTTCTAAAAGCGTTATGTCATAAACACAAACCTTCCATTTTAGCTGTTTGTGAGCCTAAAGTGGACATTTCATCGATCTCAGACTCTTATTGGAATAATTTGGGATTGAGGTTCGTGTCGCAAAGCTTCCAGGTTAATGGACGTCCTGACATTTGGGTCTTCTGTGATGCTGACATCTCTGTCCTTCATCAGGTTTGGTCTTCAACTCAATGTATTGTTCTTCAAGTTCAATTTGGTTCCATGGTTTTTCATGTTGGTTTTACTCATGGTTTGTGTGATCATACTGCTCGGCGCGTGCTGTGGTTGGATTTGAGGAATTTGGGTCTTACTGATCTGCTTCTTATTGGGGATTTTAATGCGGTATTGGGACATCATGAGCGCTCTGGCAGTGATAATTTATCCCAAGCCTCTTGTCAAGATTTTAGGGATTTCTTGGAGGATGCTGGTTTGTTTGCAGTGCCGACTATAGGAAAATCATTTACTTGGCGCTCCCCCCCAAGGCCTCTATCTCTCCTCCAGGCTAAGCTGGATCGAGCCCTAGCAACTTGTCAATTTTTCTCTTTTTGGCAAGTTGTCAAGGGCTTGGTGCTTCCATGCATTGGATCTGATCACCACCCTATTTTGGTTTCTTGCTCATCTTCTATTTGCAGGGGTCCAGTGCCGTTTCGATTTTAGCGTATGTGGGTCCATCATGACACATTTTGGGATTTGGTTACTACCTCTTGGTCTGCGTCTTCCACAGCGCCAAACCTTCTGTTGTGCGTTATGTGGAAGCTAAAGAGGTTGAGGCAAGATATTTAGGTTTGGAACATGGATGTTTTTGGAGATGTGAATCGCAGGGTAGAGTATCAGATGGAGCAGGTTCGTCAGATTCAGGCAGATATTGACAGCTTGGGTTATACAGCTGCTCGTCGGGATCAGGAGCTGGATGCCCAAAAGCTGTTTTCTCACACATTTCTATTACAATCTGAATTCCTTAAGCAAAGGTCTCGCTCAGCCTGGCTTAAGGATGGGGATTGTAATACGACATTTTTTCATCGTCAAAGCTAGGTTCGCAGTGGGCGCTCGGGGATTCAGGGTCTAATGGTAGACGGGAGTTATACTGAGGATACATCGATTCTTGGGAATCATATTATTTCGTTTTATAAGGAGCTCTTTGCGGATAATGGGAGTATCATTCTGGATTACTCCTCTATTGATCAGGTGATTTCTCGCAGGGTGGGGGCGTCTGATAATGCTAGCATGACTGTCATTCCATCGGATACAGAGGTTAAGAAAGCAGTATTTGATGTGGATTCGGATAGCTCGCCAGGGCCAGACGGTTTTAGTGGGATTTTCTATCATCACTTCTGGGATGTTATTTCCGTCGAGGTGATCGCCGCGGTCAGGTTTTTCTTCATTAGTTCGTTCCTACCTCTAGGTTTGAATGTTAGTTTTATGGCGCTAATCCGAAAAACCAAGGATGCTAATGTTATTGAGAACTTCCGTTCGATCGGCATGAGTAATTTTCTTTTCAAGATTATTACTAAGATTTTGGCTACGCGTTTGGGTTCGATTATTACTGCATATTTATCACCTACTCAGTTTGGGTTTGTCCCAGGAAGGCAAATTCATGACTGTATTGCAATGGTCTCTGAAGGATTCAATGTCTTGCATGGTAGATTGGATATGAATATGATCTTGAAGATTGATATCCGTAAGGCATTTGATACTTTGAAATGGGATTTCTTACTTCACGTTTTGCGGCGCTTTGGTTTCTCTGAGATCTTTATTCAATGGGTGGATGTTATTCTTCTGTCATCCAGAATTTCAGTTCTTCTGAATGGGACGCATGTGGGGTACTTCCCTTGTTTTAGAGGAGTTAGACCAGGTGATCCTTTATCCCCGTTGCTATTTTGCATCGCATAAGAGGTACTTAGTAAATTTATTGAAGTTACGGTTGAGCATAATCGGCTTGCTCCGTTTGTCACGCCCAGACGTATAAACTTTCCATCATATATCCTATACGCCGATGATATTGTTATTATGTGTAGAGCTTCTTCAGCCAACGCCCGTATCCTTCTCCAGATTTTCAACCTTTATGCTGATATTTTGGGCCAAACATTCAATCCTCGCAAATCCAAAGTTTATTTTGGAATCGGGGTCGCATCTTATATTCGTGGAGGGGTGCAGACAATCATGGGGATACAGCCCGGGACATTCCCCGTAGGTTATCTAGGTACCCCAATCTTCAAGGGAGCCCCTAAGGTTGCGGATCTTCAGCCCGTCTTTGATAAGATCATCCTCAAATTCAGACGATGGAAAGGTTCGTCTTTTTCCCTTGCTGGTCGAGTTTGCCTGGTTAATTCAGTGATTACTAGCTCGTTTGTCCACACAATGATGATTTACAAATGGCCCCGCACGTTGCAAAAGCAAATGGAAAGGGCAATGCATAACTTCATTTGGACAGGGAATGTGAATTCAAAGGGTTCGGTGACGGTTAGTTGGAACCAGTGTTGTACGCCTCGGATTGAAGAAGGGTTGGGAGTTCAATCGATTATTGCGGCTGATATAACTTTCTTGATGCAACTGGGCTGGAAGGTCATGAACTCAGAATCGGTGATTTTCACCACTCTTAGGCGGCGATATTTGACTGCGGATGGGACGACCTGGAGGTCTTTTATTCCTTCTCCTATCTGGACTAGGATTAAACCTTTCATTTCGTCTTGCTTGGAGTATTCGCGTTGGATCCCAGGGGCTACTTCCGAGGTATTATTTTGGATTGATAATTGGCTGGGTTATTCTATAGCAGACCGAATTGGTATCCCAGAAGAATACATATATCTATTCTGACATCGCATTTCAGACTACTTTTATAACGGGACATGGCATATCACCTTCGCATTTATGGAGACTTATTTGGATCTGGTCCGGGCTATTGTACGCGTCCCTATTGCCCCTAACTCTAGGGATACACGTGTTTGGCTGAATTCAGAGGATGGTTTGGTTTCCTCTAAGGCCGCATATGATCATGTGCGTCCCAAGTATCCGGTGGTCAAATGGGGTTCTTGGATTTGGTCGCAACACATCCCGGAATGGCAATCGGTGGTGACGTGGTGGGCTATCCACAATCGATTGGCTGTCGTGGATTTATTACGAGCCAAGGGGAGTTTTACTGGCCCTTCAGTTTGTGCTCTTTGTTGTGAATTTGCAGAATCGATTGATCATTTATTTGTCTCATGTGTCTTTGCAGAGGCTCTCTGGCGATGGATTTTTGAATAATTCATCATTTACCCATTTAAGGCTAACATCTTTAATGAATTCCTGGTACGGCTAATGAATCTACGACTAATGAATCTTCAATTCAGTGAGAATGTTACTTTCCTCTGGCATGTGGTTATCCTTTCCTGCATATGGCTCATTTGGCATATCCAGAATGAGATAGTATTTCACAACAAAGTCTGGACAATCGACGCTGCGACAATCCATCTGAGAGTACTCATTCTAGAATCATCATCATTGGATCGGGGTTGTATGCATTACGACCAACATGACCTCCTTATCCTGCATAGGGTGCGAGTTCCAGGACGACCGAGACAAGCTCCGAAGATTGTGGAGGTTAACTGGCAAAAACCCCTCCCGGGCTGGATCAAGGTAAACACAGACGAAAGTTCCTCTGGGGCGCCGGGTAGACTTACTGCTTCAGGGGTCTTCCGAAATTGTAGAGGCTTCTTTTGAGGATGTTTCGTACATCATTGTGGTTCAGGATACACGTTTGAGGCTGAACTGATTGCAGCAATGTGGGCGATCTAGTATGCTTCTAGCAAGGGTTAGACGCAAATTTGGCTAGAGTCGGATTCGATGTATGTGGTGAACTTGCTGGAGAAGAGATCTACGGAGGTCCCGTGGCGCCACCTTAGCAATTGACGCTACACTTTACACTTGATTGCTTATATGGATTTTATGGTCTCGCATATATTTCGGGAAGGCAACCGAGTGACGGATATGTTGAGTAAGAAGACGGAGTACGACACATGGTGGGGCGTCCCACCACAGGAGCTTATAGATTATCTCACTGTGATGACTATGTTGGCCATTCCACATATAGGTTTGTTAATTAACACATGTTGCTTCTTCATTTCTGGATGCCTGGGGGTACTCTTTTTCCTTTCAAGGGTTTTTCCCACAAGGGTGGGTTTTACCTTGGAAGGTTTTAACGAGGCCCTAACCATTCAGCCATTTGGTCGGCTTGTGAAAATCGCTTTCTTTTTTCACATTGTTTTTCAGGCTTTCTTTTGGTTACCTAATCATCCTGTGATCAGGATTACTCTATTTTCATTTTTTATATAAAATTTCGCATTTATTCAAAAAACACAGAATCTTGTAATAATTATTATTTTTATTCTTGAATCTTTATATGTTCTAAAGATGATTTTTAAATGATCAAAAATTTATCAAAAAATATCAAATTATACATATCACAAGTAATTTAATTTTTTAGCTTTTTATAATATTTTTTATTTGGTTTAATCCTAAACTATATTTGAGATTAACCCTCGAATTGTTATTGACACTCTCAACTCATTAATGAAAAGTATAATCATTTAATTTTTATTATTTTTTATTCTTAGTTTCATTTTAATTTGTTGTAATTACTTAATTTATTTTGCTCGAGTGTTATATTAATATTTGATAATTAACATATAATTGAAGTAATATATTAGTTTCTTTGCAATTGTCAAATTGTTACATATTGAGTGATATTAATTTTTTTCCTTATGTAGATTATATGATCTTTAGGCTAAATCCAATTTTAATTCATGTTTCACTCTTTCACATCATTTTACTAAAATCTAAATATTTTGGTACATGTTTTGTTATTATAAGTATCATATTGATATTTTAATTTTATAATTTTTAAGGGTGCAATATTCAAACAACATTCAAGTTTTACCATAAACGTGAATTTGTACATATGCATTTTTTTTTATTTAAGTTCGCCTATTAATTTTTTACAAATATATGTATACAATTTTGAAATAATTCTCTACACATGTTATTTTAATTATATTTGTGTGGGTGTGTGTGTTCTTTGATTAAATAAAATTCTATTTACTAATTATGTAGATTTAAGATAACTCACAAAATGGGATCAACCTTGTGCTCTAGTGGTTGAGACATGTGTTCTAAGGGTGAATGACCCGTGTTGATCCCATACGGGTGCGTGTATCCCCTCCCCAAGTTCCCCCCATTGTACTAAAAAAAAAAAGATAACTCACAAAATAATTGGGAGATCGAAATCATAATATATTAAAAATATTATGAACTAAAATTTAAAATGTGAGATATAGAGAACTAAGTAAAGTCATATATTAACACATATAGTTACAATTTAAAAATGTAAGTTTTTTTTTTATTGTAGCAAACTTGATTTAGTTCTTATTCTTTCTTTTTCCTTTTTCATGTTAATCATATTACTTTTATTTCATATTTTTCTTTGATTGATATGGTTAACTAAAATAGAATATGCATGAAATTGCAATAAAAATAAAATAAAAGACTCTCATATTTCCTCTATTATTTTTAACAACTATCAATAAAATTAAAATAAAATTATATATTATTAATGGAGGAGAATTTGAAAACCAAAAATGAATTATATATTATTTTTACTTTTTAGTTAGCATCAAACCATAAATGTTTGTTCATGTATGTTGCAATTTGATCTTTTTCTTAAAATTATAATAGACATATTTAATTATTGAGAAAATCCAAAAGAATATCGAAATGTTCAATTTTGCACCATACTCAACTTTAAACAGCTTAAAATTTTCTTTTACAATGACTTGTACATGTTTATAATATATAGTTTGAGATATTAAAATGAAACTTAGTTTAATTTGAAATTGATTTTATAAGAAATTTAAAGTAGTCTAAGTATTATGATTAAAAAATATATATTAAGTTTTGAAAAAGAGTTTGTGTATCAATGAATATTTACCATATTATAAAACAAACAAAGATTAAATAAATAACAAAATACTTAATTGCCCTTAAAATAACCATGTCAAACGACACTTTTGTAAAATCGAAAGTTTTGTTAACCATGCATGCACTTTTATCAACGGTACAAATTATATTATATATATATATATTTCAATAAATATATAGAAATTAATATAATTATAAGTGTTACATATAAGTGTTGCATATTGATAAAGTGTTACAAAAGTGTTACATAAATATTGTAATGTAAAAAGTGTTACAAACATGTGTTACATATGTACCTTATGTAAAAAGTGCTACAAAATTTGTGTTACCTAATGTCATTTATGTTGTAGTGTGCAAATTGTTACATAATATGCATGTTTCAATTAGACTCCCAAAAATTGATGGAAATAAGTGTGATACTGTTAACTTTGTGAATAATAAAGCGGTACAATGTTGTAGCATTTCACTATACATCTCTCGTATAATCATCAAAATTCACGAACAAGATATTCACCATTAATATTGCATTTAGACAAACACAATTTTGTATAACGAGTGATACAAATACTGATCATTAAAATGGAGCAAGATAAAATGAATCTAAATAGTCCAGACTTAAGGTTGGCTCTTGAACCAATATATAAAATTTGAATAATCATTCAAATAGACCAGACTTAAGGTTGGCTCTTGAACCAATATATAAAACTAGAATAATCATTCTTATGGACTTATTTGCTTGGTTGCTATTTTGCATGCTTTTTAGTATGATTTTTGTGTGATTTTTATTTTTTTGTGTGTGATTATGCATATTTCCTTGGCTTTACATATTGTTTATCGTGTCGAGTGTTACATAGGGTATTTGTGTCATTTTTATAAAGATCCTGGTCAAAAGAGGTTGAAAGCGGGTGAAAATGGAAAAAACGGGCACTAAAGAGGTACGCCAGTTGATGGGTGCGCAGGCACGTAGTGGGCGACGGGGTGCGGAGAGACAAGCAGGCGCACGGGCGTGCGAAGCACATCGGCTGAAGATGGGCATGAGGCCTCGCACGAGCGCACAGATGAGACCGACACAACGTGGCGAGCGGGCACACGATGGCGCGCGTGGGCGTGTGCATTGACTTGCTGACCACAAAATTTTCGATTTTACTTCCAATATTTGGCTCTTCTATATTGTTTAGAACTCCAGACTTATAAATAGGATTTGGGGAGACCTTATTTTCGAACACCTTTACTTATTTAAACTTTAGTTTTTTGTTATTTTCTCTTCCATTCAACATTGGGATTGCTTGGGTTTGCCCCATCGAAGTTGTTTTGCCGCCTAATCAAAGCGTAATATTTCTTCATCTTCTTTATCTGATTTCAATTGTTTGGTGGTAATTATTGTTGCATGATGAAGTTTATGATTGTTTTCTTTCCTTTTATTGAAATTATGATCCCATCCCCACATAGGAAATAACTTTTTTGTTCTAGAATTATGATGATTTGATTCAAACAAGCATGAATATGACTAATTGATTTGCTTTCCCGAATGAATTTCTTTATTTGATAAATGATTATCTGATCAACTTTTGAATTTTGAGGGAATAATTGAGATCGAGAGAAGATATTGTTCCTGGACTAAATTTATTTTAGGGGTTAGATATGAATCAGAGATGTAATATCTAACTTGGTTAATGAAAATAGCAAATTGGTTATGGATAGACTTAATCTGTGAATACCTGAGTTATCGATCTAGGCCTAGTTTATATCTATTTTCTGTAATTAATAATCGCATGATCAATTAGTTGATATTCTGCTTGCAAGTTTGATGAGATGATTACGAAATCCTAGACGTTTTATCAATATCGTTTCATCGGGTTTATTTGTGTTTAGTTTTAATAGGTTTCTTATTTGTTTTTCCTTAGATAATTAAAATCAAACAAATCTGGTTAGAGTGTCTATGATTGATTTTTTGTTTATTGTGATGCATAATAAGTATTTGTAAGCTAAGTTTTCCTTGAGAGGATTGTTAACTTACTACCTACAATTGATCCCGTTCTCTTGCGAGGATTGTTAGTCTTTTATAGGTGTTTAGGGATCAAACAAAAATTTAGCACCGTTGTCGGGAAGGTTTTAGGTGTAATAATTATTGTGTTTATTTCGCTTGTTTCTAGATTAAGATTCTTTTTGTTTATTTTGTTTATGATTATTTTTGTTTTCCTTTTGATTACTCTATTCCACATGTGTGTTTGATATGTTTTTCTAGTGTTGTTTATGCAAGGACGTAGAAATCCCAATTGGGACCTTGTGCCTTTCATGGACGACATCCATCGAGTTGCGAGACATACAAGGAAACAAGGAGATATTAATTACTTAATTTATTTTGCTCGAGTGTTATATTAATATTTGATAATTAACATATAATTGAAGTAATATATTAGTTTCTTTGCAATTGTCAAATTGTTACATATTGAGTGATATTAATTTTTTTCCTTATGTAGATTATATGATCTTTAGGCTAAATCCAATTTTAATTCATGTTTCACTCTTTCACATCATTTTACTAAAATCTAAATATTTTGGTACATGTTTTGTTATTATAAGTATCATATTGATATTTTAATTTTATAATTTTTAAGGGTGCAATATTCAAACAACATTCAAGTTTTACCATAAACGTGAATTTGTACATATGCATTTTTTTTTATTTAAGTTCGCCTATTAATTTTTTACAAATATATGTATACAATTTTGAAATAATTCTCTACACATGTTATTTTAATTATATTTGTGTGGGTGTGTGTGTTCTTTGATTAAATAAAATTCTATTTACTAATTATGTAGATTTAAGATAACTCACAAAATGGGATCAACCTTGTGCTCTAGTGGTTGAGACATGTGTTCTAAGGGTGAATGACTCGTGTTGATCCCATACGGGTGCGTGTATCCCCTCCCCAAGTTCCCCCCATTGTACTAAAAAAAAAAGATAACTCACAAAATAATTGGGAGATCGAAATCATAATATATTAAAAAATATTATGAACTAAAATTTAAAATGTGAGATATAGAGAACTAAGTAAAGTCATATATTAACACATATAGTTACAATTTAAAAATGTAAGTTTTTTTTATTGTAGCAAACTTGATTTAGTTCTTATTCTTTCTTTTTCCTTTTTCATGTTAATCATATTCCTTTTATTTCATATTTTTTCTTTGATTGATATGGTTAACTAAAATAGAATATGCATGAAATTGCAATAAAAATAAAATAAAAGACTCTCATATTTCCTCTATTATTTTTAACAACTATCAATAAAATTAAAATAAAATTATATATTATTAATGGAGGGAGAATTTGAAAACCAAAAATGAATTATATATTATTTTTACTTTTTAGTTAGCATCAAACCATAAATGTTTGTTCATGTATGTTGCAATTTGATCTTTTTTCTTAAAATTATAATAGACATATTTAATTATTGAGAAAATCCAAAAGAATATCATAAATGTTCAATTTTGCACCATACTCAACTTTAAACAGTTAAAATTTTCTTTTACAATGACTTGTACATGTTTATAATATATAGTTTGAGATATTAAAATGAAACTTAGTTTAATTTGAAATTGATTTTATAAGAAATTTAAAGTAGTCTAAGTATTATGAGTAAAAAAATATATATTAAGTTTTGAAAAAGAGTTTGTGTATCAATGAATATTTACCATATTATAAAACAAACAAAGATTAAATAAATAACAAAATACTTAATTGCCCTTAAAATAACCATGTCAAACGACACTTTTGTAAAATCGAAAGTTTTGTTAACCATGCATGCACTTTTATCAACGGTACAAATTATATTATATACATACATATATATATATTTCAATAAATATATAGAAATTAATATAATTATAAATGTTACCTATTTGGTTTCGATGAATAAATAATATAATTGTTAGTTCAATGAGGTAATTAATACCATATATAAAATACAGGGAACTATGTATTCTTACGTGCAATTCGCATCAAAACACCAAATTTTTTAAAATTATTTTATTTTTATATTTTTACTTTTAAATGATCTTTCTTTTTTCTGTCCCTTTTTATATAATCAACTATCAGACAAACATAAATTCTTATTTTTTTACATAGTGTTGAACTTCAAATGGTAAAAATTTTCTTATGTGAAGTTCATACGTTTATCACATATTGTTAGAAACCTCTCAAAATGTAGTTTAATATGAAACTAATATTATTTAAAATTTCAAAATATTTTAAGAGTTATAAGTAAAAGAATCAATACTTTTGAAGTGTAGAATATAAAAAGTCACTTGTCTTATAATTGAAAAAGTAAAAGCTAAATAAATATCAAATTTCTTAGTTACCCTTGAAATTTACTAGGTCAAAAGGATATGTTTGTCTAATCAAATATTTTAAGAAATATTTACACTTTTAAGATAAGTATAGATATAGATGGATAGATTATGACTATGATTTAACACTGTTGGATATCATAGTATCGGTGGCCACCTTTTCTAATTTGAGTTGCCTCCGTGGCATGCTTCATTCCAATTGACTAATCAATGAAAATACCTTTTTCTTTTTCTCCTGTGTACTATGGTTATTTTGGAGGATTTTCTAAACATAAATGGCACGAACTTGCATTGCGTAATAAGCTTTTCTCAACAACCTTTAGAGAAAAAAGAGTATGGTGATTGTTCATTCCTTTCGTATAAGACTCTGTATCTAGTTGTAGCTAGACCTCTCTCTTCCTTCTCTAAGGGTTGTCGAGAAAAGCCGATGAGAGTTCTATATAATGATGGAGTGGCCCACCACACACCATTGAATCCCGATAAAAAATGAAAGATAATATATAGTCTTAGACTTAAGGTTAACACCATACATTCTTCCTTGCTAGCTTTATATTGACCATCATCAATACTTTTGAAGTGTAGAATATAAAAAGTCACTTGTCTTATAATTAAAAAAGTAAAAACTAAATAAATATCAAATTACTTAGTTATTCTTGAAATTTACTAGGTCAAAAGGATATGTTTGTCTAATCAAAAATTTTAAGAAACATTTACACTTTTATGATAAGTATAGATAGATTATGATTATGATTTAAGATTGTTGGATATCATAGCATCAATGGCCACCTTTTCTTATTTGAGTTGCCTGTGGCATGCTTCCTTCCAATTGACTAATCAATGAAAATACCTTTTTCTTTTTCTCCTGTGTACTATGGTTATTTTGGAGGATTTCCTAAACATAAAGTGGCACGAACTTGTGTGTTGCGTAATAAGCTTTTCTCAACAACCTTTAGAGCAGAAAGAGTATAGAGATTGTTCATTCATTTTCTATAAGACTCTGTATCAAGTTGTAGCTAGACCTCTCTCTTCATTCTCTAAGGACTGTCGAGAAAAGCCTGTGAGAGTTCTATATAATGATGGAGTGGTCCACCACGCACCATTGAATCCCGATAAGAAATGAAAGAGAATATATATTCTTAGACTTAAGGTTAGCACCACACATTCTTCCTTGCTAGCTTTTTATTGACCATACTTTTACAGACAAGCATACACATCGGTGCGTATGCTCCAATGCATCTTTCCATCAGAGTCCGCATAAATATTTTTCAAACCTTTCTTTTAAAATTCAAAATGGATGTTCCTGGTCAATCTCAGCAATCAGTTGTTCAATAATCAAATTAGAGATTATAAAAAACTTTTGATCCTAACTAACAATCAAATAAGGCGTGGCCATGTTTCAGGGCCTTATATATGTCTTGGGCGTATTTATGGTGAAATCGAAGGTCTGTGGACTTCTCTATAATGATACGATATTCTTGCAAATTTACTGATTTTCATCTTTCTTTGACGTGGTTGTTCAAAATGCCACTACAACATAAATGACATTAGGTAACACTCAAAAAAATGTTACCTAATGGCCATAAAATGTTACTATAGACAATAGGTAGACTTTTATGGCGTCACAGACTTGCCCGTGCTACCTATAGTCTAAGGTATCACTTTTTTTTTTTTTTTTTTTTTTGATGACGGGGAAGCCGCTACTCTTCGAGTGCGCCTTTGGATAAACCCTGGGCCGGTTAGCCTCGCAAACTACGCCAACCAGGTAAACCACACTAGGCAAGCCCTGTGTGACAGGCTCAACCAAGAAAGTGTTGGTAGGGGAATCGAACTCGTGACCTTCAAGTCCGCGCTCACCTACTCCACCATTAAGTTTTCTAAGTGTTACATTAAGTTTTCTATTAGCTTTTAGTAACACTTTTTCTAAGTGTTACATTAAGTTTTCTATTGGTAACACTTTGAAACAATATTTCTAAAGTGTTACATATGAATCTTATGTAACACTTTTTATATTTGTAACACTTTAAAAAATACTTCTAAAATGTTAGATATGAATCTTATGTAACACTTTTTTTAGACTTCAAAGAAATACTATTTTTGCCACCAAGTAGATTGAACCCGCGACTGTTATGTATGGAAATGGCAATTTGCCACTAAGCTAAGTTGATTCTTATTACAACTTTTGCTTTGTTTTATATATACACATGCGCACACACACATATTATATGTATATATAATATATTTTATATAATAAAGATTATATTTTATAATATATGTATTAAATTATATTATAATTTGTATATATCAAATTTTATATTGTATAGTATATAGTTTGAAAATCATATTGTATTATATATTAAAGGACAAAAAAAATAAAAATATATAAAATATATAAAATAAATTTATTTGATAAATATTCAATCGGTAAAAATAAAAATATATAAAAATATATAATTAATTTGACAGATAAAAAAGTTATAACAGTAAAAAATTAAATAATAAAGAAAATAACGAAAAAATAATTTACCAACAGAAAAAATTCCTAAGTAATTACCGACAACATCAATTTTCATTGGTAATTTTTTTTGAAAAAGTAAAAAAAATTAAAAAAGGTTAACGATGAAATTGGTCTCCGTTAGTAAAAATTAAAAAATAAATAAATAATAATAATAAAATATATACATGCACATTTTCAATCGGTATTAATAAGACGGAATTAATTGCCTTCGTAAAAATAAAATAAAAGCAAAACTAAAATACTTTGTAAAAAACAAAAATTCAGTTAAAAAACAGAATACATGATGTCTACAATTTTTAGGTTTGGTGACATCAATTAATTAAATAAATCTTTGACATGATTTAATGATAGTTATATAATTTTGTGTTGTTGAAATATAGCTTAAAAAGTGTTACAATCAATAAAATATAGTGTTGCCAAAAGTGCTTCTTAAATAAAGTGATACCTATTTGCTTACAAAAGAAATAACAAAAAAAAGTGATACTTAAAAAGTGTTACTTATATAAAATCTGTTACATATAAGTGTTACATATTGATAAAATGTTACTTATTTGCGTTACACTTGATTGCTTATATGGATTTTATGGTCTCGCATATATTTCGGGAAGGCAACCGAGTGACGGATATGTTGAGTAAGAAGACGGAGTACGACACATGGTGGGGCGTCCCACCACAGGAGCTTATAGATTATCTCACTGTGATGACTATGTTGGCCATTCCACATATAGGTTTGTTAATTAACACATGTTGCTTCTTCATTTCGGATGCCTGGGGGTCTTTTTTTTCCTTTCAAGGTTTTTCCCACAAGGGTGGGTTTTACCTTGGAAGGTTTTAACGAGGCCCTAACCATTCAGCCATTTGGTCGGCTTGTGAAAATCGCTTTCTTTTTTCACATTGTTTTTCAGGCTTTCTTTTGGTTACCTAATCATCCTGTGATCAGGATTACTCTATTTTCATTTTTTATATAAAATTTCGCATTTATTCAAAAAACACAGAATCTTGTAATAATTATTATTTTTATTCTTGAATCTTTATATGTTCTAAAGATGATTTTTAAATGATCAAAAATTTATCAAAAAATATCAAATTATACATATCACAAGTAATTTAATTTTTTAGCTTTTTATAATATTTTTTATTTGGTTTAATCCTAAACTATATTTGAGATTAACCCTCGAATTGTTATTGACACTCTCAACTCATTAATGAAAAGTATAATCATTTAATTTTTATTATTTTTTATTCTTAGTTTCATTTTAATTTGTTGTAATTACTTAATTTATTTTGCTCTGAGTGTTATATTAATATTTGATAATTAACATATAATTGAAGTAATATATTAGTTTCTTTGCAATTGTCAAATTGTTACATATTGAGTGATATTAATTTTTTCCTTATGTAGATTATATGATCTTTAGGCTAAATCCAATTTTAATTCATGTTTCACTCTTTCACATCATTTTACTAAAATCTAAATATTTTGGTACATGTTTTGTTATTATAAGTATCATATTGATATTTTAATTTTATAATTTTTAAGGGTGCAATATTCAAACAACATTCAAGTTTTACCATAAACGTGAATTTGTACATATGCATTTTTTTTTATTTAAGTTCGCCTATTAATTTTTTACAAATATATGTATACAATTTTGAAATAATTCTCTACACATGTTATTTTAATTATATTTGTGTGGGTGTGTGTGTTCTTTGATTAAATAAAATTCTATTTACTAATTATGTAGATTTAAGATAACTCACAAAATGGGATCAACCTTGTGCTCTAGTGGTTGAGACATGTGTTCTAAGGGTGAATAACCCGTGTTGATCCCATACGGGTGCGTGTATCCCTCCCCAAGTTCCCCATTGTACTAAAAAAAAAAAGATAACTCACAAAATAATTGGGAGATCGAAATCATAATATATTAAAAAATATTATGAACTAAAATTTAAAATGTGAGATATAGAGAACTAAGTAAAGTCATATATTAACACATATAGTTACAATTTAAAAATGTAAGTTTTTTTTATTGTAGCAAACTTGATTTAGTTCTTATTCTTTCTTTTTCCTTTTTCATGTTAATCATATTACTTTTATTTCATATTTTTCTTTGATTGATATGGTTAACTAAAATAGAATATGCATGAAATTGCAATAAAAATAAAATAAAAGACTCTCATATTTCCTCTATTATTTTTAACAACTATCAATAAAATTAAAATAAAATTATATATTATTAATGGAGGGAGAATTTGAAAACCAAAAATGAATTATATATTATTTTTACTTTTTAGTTAGCATCAAACCATAAATGTTTGTTCATGTATGTTGCAATTTGATCTTTTTCTTAAAATTATAATAGACATATTTAATTATTGAGAAAATCCAAAAGAATATCGAAATGTTCAATTTTGCACCATACTCAACTTTAAACAGTTAAAATTTTCTTTTACAATGACTTGTACATGTTTATAATATATAGTTTGAGATATTAAAATGAAACTTAGTTTAATTTGAAATTGATTTTATAAGAAATTTAAAGTAGTCTAAGTATTATGATTAAAAAATATATATTAAGTTTTGAAAAAGAGTTTGTGTATCAATGAATATTTACCATATTATAAAACAAACAAAGATTAAATAAATAACAAAATACTTAATTGCCCTTAAAATAACCATGTCAAACGACACTTTTGTAAAATCGAAAGTTTTGTTAACCATGCATGCACTTTTATCAACGGTACAAATTATATTATATATATATATATTTCAATAAATATATAGAAATTAATATAATTATAAGTGTTACATATAAGTGTTGCATATTGATAAAGTGTTACAAAAGTGTTACATAAATATTGTAATGTAAAAAGTGTTACAAACATGTGTTACATATGTACCTTATGTAAAAAGTGCTACAAAATTTGTGTTACCTAATGTCATTTATGTTGTAGTGTGCAAATTGTTACATAATATGCATGTTTCAATTAGACTCCCAAAAAATTGATGGAAATAAGTGTGATACTGTTAACTTTGTGAATAATAAAGCGGTACAATGTTGTAGCATTTCACTATACATCTCTCGTATAATCATCAAAATTCACGAACAAGATATTCACCATTAATATTGCATTTAGACAAACACAATTTTGTATAACGAGTGATACAAATACTGATCATTAAAATGGAGCAAGATAAAATGAATCTAAATAGTCCAGACTTAAGGTTGGCTCTTGAACCAATATATAAAATTTGAATAATCATTCAAATAGACCAGACTTAAGGTTGGCTCTTGAACCAATATATAAAACTAGAATAATCATTCTTATGGACTTATTTGCTTGGTTGCTATTTTGCATGCTTTTTAGTATGATTTTTGTGTGATTTTTTATTTTTTTTGTGTGTGATTATGCATATTTCCTTGGCTTTACATATTGTTTATCGTGTCGAGTGTTACATAGGGTATTTGTGTCATTTTTATAAAGATCCTGGTCAAAAGAGGTTGAAAGCGGGTGAAAATGGAAAAAACGGGCACTAAAGAGGTACGCCAGTTGATGGGTGCGCAGCACGTAGTGGGCGACGGATTTTAGTGCGGAGAGACAAGCAGGCGCACGGGCGTGCGAAGCACATCGGCTGAAGATGGGCATGAGGCCTCGCACGAGCGCACAGATGAGACCGACACAACGTGGCGAGCGGGCACACGATGGCGCGCGTGGGCGTGTGCATTGACTTGCTGACCACAAAATTTTCGATTTTACTTCCAATATTTGGCTCTTCTATATTGTTTAGAACTCCAGACTTATAAATAGGATTTGGGGAGACCTTATTTTCGAACACCTTTACTTATTTAAACTTTAGTTTTTTGTTATTTTCTCTTCCATTCAACATTGGGATTGCTTGGGTTTGCCCCATCGAAGTTGTTTTGCCGCCTAATCAAAGCGTAATATTTCTTCATCTTCTTTATCTGATTTCAATTGTTTGGTGGTAATTATTGTTGCATGATGAAGTTTATGATTGTTTTCTTTCCTTTTATTGAAATTATGATCCCATCCCCACATAGGAAATAACTTTTTTGTTCTAGAATTATGATGATTTGATTCAAACAAGCATGAATATGACTAATTGATTTGCTTTCCCGAATGAATTTCTTTATTTGATAAATGATTATCTGATCAACTTTTGAATTTTGAGGGAATAATTGAGATCGAGAGAAGATATTGTTCCTGGACTAAATTTATTTTAGGGGTTAGATATGAATCAGAGATGTAATATCTAACTTGGTTAATGAAAATAGCAAATTGGTTATGGATAGACTTAATCTGTGAATACCTGAGTTATCAGATCTAGGCCTAGTTTATATCTATTTTCTGTAATTAATAATCGCATGATCAATTAGTTGATATTCTGCTTGCAAGTTTGATGAGATGATTACGAAATCCTAGACGTTTTATCAATATCGTTTCATCGGGTTTATTTGTGTTTAGTTTTAATAGGTTTCTTATTTGTTTTTCCTTAGATAATTAAAATCAAACAAATCTGGTTAGAGTGTCTATGATTGATTTTTTGTTTATTGTGATGCATAATAAGTATTTGTAAGCTAAGTTTTCCTTGAGAGGATTGTTAACTTACTACCTACAATTGATCCCGTTCTCTTGCGAGGATTGTTAGTCTTTTATAGGTGTTTAGGGATCAAACAAAAAATTTAGCACCGTTGTCGGGGAAGGTTTTAGGTGTAATAATTATTGTGTTTATTTCGCTTGTTTCTAGATTAAGATTCTTTTTGTTTATTTTTTGTTTATGATTATTTTTGTTTTCCTTTTGATTACTCTATTCCACATGTGTGTTTGATCTGTTTTTCTAGTGTTGTTTATGCAAGGACGTAGAAATCCCAATTGGGACCTTGTGCCTTTCATGGACGACATCCATCGAGTTGCGAGACATACAAGGAAACAAGGAGGCGATTTTACGTATAGTAGCAAGAATTCTCCAGATCACGTTTCAAAGGAAGAACAAACAGGCTACGAACTTGAGATGGGTGATAACCGAAACAGAAACAACGTGGAGGCACGCCAGCCTTCAATGCGTGAGTTTGCACGCCCTGTGAATGGTACTGCGACCTCTTGCATAACTTTGGGACAAGCAGCACGGAACTATGAGCTAAAAACTATACACTTGAATCAGTTGCCGCCATTCTATGGGATGCCCAATGAAGATCCTCTCAACTTCATTTGAGAATTATATTTCGTCATCCAAATTTCTCCTCTACAAGATTTAGATGGGGATCCGTTTCGGATGCACTGTTTTCTATACACTCTGAAGGACTAGGAAAAAACTTGGCTTATGTCTCTACTTCCCAACTCTCTTACTAATAGGGAGACGGTGTACATTAAGTTCATGGGTAGGTACTATTCACATCAGAAAACTTCGATCTGCGAGCTAAAATAGCTATTTTTAGTCAAATGGATGGCGAGCCTTCTCATAAGGTTTGGGCTGGCTTTAAGGATTTACAGACTAAATGCCCGCATCATCACTACCCAATGAAATTGTTGAACCAATTTTTCTATGGAGGGTATGGTTGACAATGCCACTGGGGGTGACATGGGTGAACACGCGACACAAGAATGTTACGATCTTTTGGAGATGATGAGCACTAATTCACAACAAAAGAGTACCAGAGGAAAATGGGCTCCCGTAAATGAAGTAGCCCCGAGCTACGATGTGATAAAACAACTGGCTGAATTGACTAAGCAAGTGAAATTGTTGGCTACAAGGGGGCATCCACCAGCCGCCCATCCCTCTGCCGAGCCATGTGGGATTTTCAGCGAATTTGGTCACGAGGCCAATGTTTATAATGTTATGTTTGAACAATAGGCTGAGGACATTAACGCTATCCGGGGCTATCAGCACATGCCTCGAAATGATCCTTTCCCTCAGCACCTACAATCCAGGTTGCGGAATCATCCGAACTTTAGTTGGGCCAATTCACAAAATCCATCTCAAATTTATCTAAGGCCATCGAAACCCCAAGGTCATCCATCAAACCAATCACGGCCTCTGTCTATTGAAGAAAGTTTGAGTTCATTCATCCAAGTTAGTAAGAAAACTCAAGAGGCCAATAATCAGCGGTTTTAATCTATCGAAGCCTCATTTAAGCGTATTGAGCCTCAAGTTGTTAAATTGGCCACTCTAGTTGGTGAAATCGCTCAACATGTGGTCAATAAAGAGAAGCTACCTAGCCAACCAGAATAAGACCAAGTTGTCACCGTGTTACGAAGTCGTAAGGTTATTGATAACAAAATTAAAATTCCATTTCCTACTACTTTGGCTAACCATGTAGGCGATGAAGAGATACCGAAAGCTCTGAATTCAAAAGACAATCAAAAAATGGAAGAGGGGAGGATCCGTCTTGTATAAAACCGGCAATCCTTACAAACCTACGATTTCTTTCCCGAGTCGCCTTCTGAATGAAAAACATGATAAGCATTTCTTGGATTTCTATAACATGTTATCTAATGTTAATGTTAATTTACCTCTTCTAGATGTTATTAGAAATGTGCAAGCATATGTAGAATTCTTTAAAGAACTCGCTTGCAACAAGAGGAAATATGGCGACACGAATAGGTAATAGTTTCAAAAGTTGCGAGTGCGAGTCTTCAGGACCAATTCCCCCCCAAACAGCGAGATCCATGTAGTTTGGTTATTAAAATTGCAATGGAAAATGGTAAAGAGACATCTGGGATGCTCGATTTGGGAGCCAGTATTAATCTGATGCCTTACTCAATTTTTAAACAACTTGATCTAGGGGAATTAAAGCCCACTAGAATGTGTCTTCAACTTGCTGATCGGTCCATTATGTGTCCAAAAGGTATTGTGGAAGATATCTTGATAAAAGTGGGTTGTCTCATTGTTCCTATTAATTTTATTGTATTAGCAGTAAGGAAAGTGCAGAATCATGGTAATGAGCACACACTTCTATTGGATCGCCCATTTATAGCCACCACGCACACACTTATTAACGTTAAAAATGGACGCATGACTATGACTGTGCTCTCGCATGTGTCACTTGGAAATTGCTCTTTCGTTGATTTAATTGATAAAGCGGTCGAAAATACATTTTTGCATGATTATATTTTTGATACTTTATTTCTTGAGCAGAATGATATTTTTGACGTCATGGAAGACATATGGGCTAGCTGGAACGAGGGGGTGATGGAGATTATTGCGCTAGAAGACATAGATAGTAAACCCCAAAAAAAATTCTAGTTAAAAGAACCCCCTAACCATCTGAAAAATGTGTTTTTAAAAGAAGGTGAGTCGAAGCCAATGATTATCTCTGACGTGCTTTCTAAAGAAGAAGAGGGGGAATTGTTGGCGGTATTTAGAAAATTTAAGGATACGATAGGTTGGGGTTGAGTTATATCAAGGGGATTAGTCCTTCGATGTGCATGCATAAAATCATTTTAAAGAGGGGGCTAAGCCTAGTAGAGAAGCTCAAAGGATATTGAACCCCATTATGATGGAAGTAGTGAAAAAAGAGGTATGAAAACTCCTAGCTGAAAGGGTGATATACCCAATTACTGATAGTGAATGGGTGAGTCCGGTGCATGTTGTACCGAAAAAGAGTTGGATAACAGATATATAAAATGAGAAAGATGAATTATTCCAACCAGGACCACGACTGGGTGGAGGATTTACATAGATTACAGAAAATTGAATGTTGCTACTAAGAAAGATCACTCCCCCTCCCTTTTATTGATGATATACTTGACAAACTTACAGGACATATATAGTTTATATTATTTTTTGGATGGTTTGTCAGGATATTATCATGTGGCTATCGCACCGGAGGATCAAACTAAAACTACTTTCACTTGAACGATTGGGACTTTCGCATTCCAACGGACGCCGTTTGGGCTTTACAACGCGCCAACAACTTTTCAAAGGTGTATGTTTCCAGTTTTTTCTGACATGGTGGAGGACTTCGTTGAGGTATTTATGGATGACTTTTCTGTGTTTGGGTCGTCTTATTCTGATTGTCTCAATAAACTGGCTAAGGTTATAGAGCGTTTTTTTGAGTGCAACTTTACCTTAAGTTAGGAAAAAAGCCACTTTATGTTGACAAGCGGAATTGTTTTAGGCCATGTGGTTTCGAAAAGGGAAATTGAGGTTGATAAAGCTAAAATTGATGTTATCGAAAAATTACCTCCCCCCATTAATGTTAAGGGCATTAGGGGTTTTCTTTCGGCATGATGGTTTCTATAAGCAATTTTCCAATATAAGTCAACCCCTTTGCAAATTACTTGCACAAGATGCCCCTTTTGATTTTGATGAAAAATGTTTAAATGCTTTTAACACATTGCAATAGAAGTTGATTACTGCTCATGTTGTTATTGCTCGTGATTGGTCATTGCCTTTTGAAATTATGTGTGATTGTCTAATCATTCTGTGGGGGCCGTTTTAGACCAAAGAATTGATAAACTGCTCCATGTGATTTACTATGCTAGTTTGACTCTTGTTGGGAAATTTATGTAATAGATTTGGATGATACTATGTAAAACATATATTAGGAAGTTGGCACCCCAATTCTACTGTAAATCAACTTGTAATAGATAGAGTCTATAAGCTAAGTGGAAGCAACCAAGTTGAAGAATGCAGGACTCGACTAAAGATCATGATGAAGAATCAACTGTGTGGCAACTGAGTGAAGTGAAGACAAGTCTTAGTCAAGTGACAGAAAAGTTGTCTCAGTCAGTAGACTTACAGTTGAGTCACTCCAAGATTAGTGGAGTTGATTGTCAAAGGGGTTATGCAGCAGCAATGATAAAAGAAATATGAAGAGATCCGTTGTCTAAGAAAAGTTAATTGTTTGCTGAAATTAGGCATGTGTTAGACTCTCAGTCTTAAAGTTGTTTTGCTGAAAGAATGCAAAAAAATAAGGAACCAATGAGATGTACCGGAAAACCTTTAGAGTTTAAGGAAAGGTTGCAGAGCATTAAATTCAATGATCAGTCTACATCAAAGCTGCAAGACAAGACAAGCCAACAACCTCAAAGTGTAGTTTGAAAAATACATCTATCTCTTCAACGGATATATTTTTCAAACATGCACTATAAAAGGCTGAGGAATACTCTAAGAGGAGGTCATGAATGCAAGCAAAGCAATAGAAACTAACCTTCAAAGCAAGAGCAAATATCTCTCAAGCATTCTATCAAAATGCTCAAGCCTAAACTCGAAGAAAATCAATCCAACACACTCAGTGAAGGAAAGGCGACTTCAAACTCTGAAGAGGAAAACTTGTTTAAAAGAATAAGGGGTCTACACTCCAAGGTTGAAGGAGGTGTGGTGAGGTTCCAATTAGAACCAGAAGCTTTGGAATTGTTGGAGGGTTGTGTGAACAAATCCAAGAGTTTGAAGAAGCTGAAGTAGCAAGACAAATGTTTGTGAAGAATCTGAGTCCCAGAAGCAAACTCAGTTGTACGATCAAGGCCTAGCTTGGATTGTCACCATTTTGTAACAAAGTCACAGTTACATTAGTGGATTCCTCCAGGGGTTGTATATGAGGGGATTAGAGGAATTGCCCCATCCTCGAATCACTATAAAATTGCTAGTGTCATTTATATTCAACACACTTTTACTATAGCATATCTATAATATTGTTTGTTTAATTTGCTAAGTCAACTGATAATAACTATGCTTAAAACAAGTGTTGAAAAACATATTTCAAGCAAAGTTGAAAGTCTTCCACTGTAACAACCAAGTCTACTGAATATTTAAAGAGTTAACTGAATCAACTGAGTTATCTTATCAACAGCTCAGTCGAGTCTGTTGAGTGGCTAACTCTGTTTTACAAGTAAACTATGTTGTTCACCAAGGACCCAGCTGACTTGTGGTAAAACCTCTAACTTTAAAAGGACTAAATCAAAAAGTTGGTAAAGTCTATTTAACCCTCCCTCTAGACTTTACTTTGTCACCCCTTGGGACCTGCAAGTGGTATCAGAGACACTAGTTACTGAACTAGATCTCATTTTTTTCAAAGGATACAACACTTGTTGTTTTAAATTTTTCTTAAACAAGTTATTATCATGGAAGCAAATCTAACTCGCATTCCTAAGTTTACTGTTGAGGAATTTGATGATTGAAAAATATCCATGCCGGCACATCTTTTAGCCTACACAATGAGATGTGGCTCGTCATTGAGGATGGGCCACTACAAATATTGAATGTTAATACACCTGTAAGAGATGATGCTCCTGTTGAAGAAAAAGATGTTGTACCTGCATGCACCAAGACCAGCCATGGTTGAGAAGCCGCAATGTGAGTGGACAAACAAGGACAGAAAAAGATACAACTTGTTAATGTTGCCAAGGACATTTTGTATAAAACCCTCGATAAAGCCATGTTTAACAAAGTAAAATCTTGTAGAACGGCTAAAGAAATTTGGGAAAAAATTACTTTAATTTGTGAAAGATCGATTAAATTAAAGAAAACAAATTAACTGTTGTTGTACAAAAGTTTGAAAATTTCAAAATGCTTGCAGGTGAAATTCTAGATCAGCTCGATGCAAGATTCACAGGATCACCAATGGGCTCTCAACTCTATGCAAAGAATATACATAGAAGAAAATGTGTATGAAGATACTCATGTCGCTCCCAGCTGAGTGGGAAATGAAGGTGATTGCCTACATTCAATAGACTTAAAGAGAACATCCAACCATAAGCTATTCTCAGATTTGGAGGCTTATGAATTCGAGCTCAGAAGAAAAGATCAAGAAGATACAGTTGTACCCAAGACAGCTGCACTCATGGCTGAAGAAACTAAAAGAGCTGAATCCAAGGAAGCCATTGACCAGGAGGATATGGCCTTTATGGTGAAGAGATTCAACAAGTTCTTCAATAAGAACGATAAAAAGAACAGGGTAAATCATCTAGGAGACAGTCAACACCTTCCAAAGCAAGGGAAGATAGACCACCCAAGAGACATGACCATCAGAGGACTGAATACCAGAGAGTTGGTAATCAGAGAGCTGACAGAGCTGACTTCTAGAAAGTTGAAAACATGTGCTGGAACTGTAGACAACCAGGACATTTTGTTGTTCACTGCCCCTATCCACCAGTCAATAAATATAAAAATGAGGAGGAAAGAAAAATCACTACAAGAATAATGGTTTTTTGTGGCGACAATATCAGTGACAACATTAATGTCGTCACTATAAATACATATATAGTCACAATACTTTCTCCCGTCACAAATTGATAGAGCTTGTGGTTATTAGTGACAATTTTATTTTTTGTCATTATATTTCATCACTAAAAGTTTGGCGCCATTTAATGGTGTTGGCGGGAAATAAATGTCATCACTAATACAATTTTTAATAGTGAAAACTTTTCGAGTCGTCACAAATTGTCTACCAACTCTTTTAGCTTCAATTTAGTGTTGTCACTGAAAAATTAATATTATTAGTGACGAAAAGACATTATCACTAGAGCTGTCAAATATGGCCTGGCCCGGTAATAAGGCTGGGCTGGGCTATAATTTTGTAGGCCCAAAAAGATCCGAGTCTATTTGGCCCGGCCTATTAGGCCCGAAACACCGGGCCGACCCGGTTGGTCCGAAGCAATTTTAGTGTATTTTTAATACATAGGCTGGGCTTGGCTCCCAAAAATAGCGGCCCAAAGAAATCCCGGGCCAGGCCGGCCCAATTTCCCCCCTTGGCCCGATGGGCCAGCACCGAGCCGGCCCGGTCCGGTCACTCTGACAGCTCTAATTATCACTAGTTAAAAAATATAATTATAATGATGTATTAGCAATATTTTATAAATTAAACCATTAAGAAAATGGTCTTGTTATCATTTTTTGTGGTTGAACCACACGCCTAACCAATTTAACGAAAATTAATTATTTATATCTTTTACTATGTTTCAAAAAATAATAATATAATACATAAACTATCATATAATACATTTTAAATATGAAAACATGCAACTAGCTAAATTTAAGAATGTCTAATACTATCCACGATAATCATATAGATTTAACAAAATGCCAATTATACAACATTAAGTTTCCACAAAAAATTGAAAATGAATAAAACTTATTCTGATCGGTTAAAATAACCAATTATGCTAATGTTTTATCAACTCGATTGTAAATCATTTGTGAGGAAAGCTCGTCGTCGTTCAGTCGGATTTTAAAATATGTATCAAGAAACACAACTCACAAGTAATGTATAATAAATTAATAATATCTTGAAAGATATTATACTAAATCGAACAATATTATACTAAATTGGTGTAAATTAATATCCATTAATTTTTATATAAAATCGCTTTAAGATAAAATAAATTTGAATTAAATATAATCAAACTTTTAGAATATAAAAATTAAATCTTTATTCATAAAAGATATTACAATTTTTTTGGGTAGAACTCAGGAGGGAGAGGTGATGAGAATCAAACCCAGATATAGACAAAAAAGAATAAAAGGACAACAACCGATATAGACGATATGTATTTGTATTGGACGCACTGTTTTTCTTACCCCCACCCTGCAGTTTATTACAACACAACAATCATACACTCATCATCAACTTCAACTATAATATTTCTTCTATATGTGGTAGCAATATAGTTTGAGCTCCATAAAAAAAAAAAAAAAAAAAAAAGGTTCAAGGATTTCACAAACCGGGAGTAGGTAAAACTTCCTGCCAATTTGATTGCCAAGCCATGACAATCCCAACCATGCATATAATGAACTTGGAAGTTCTGAGAAGATGAAACAGAGCCAATTGTTTGAAGAAAAAAAAAACAAAAAAGAAAAAGCTGAGAATCTGACCAAAAAAATTGTTAAGGATCAATAATAGACTTAAAGTTTACTATCTAGTCACATGCAACTAGCATATTTAAGAAAATTATTGATCTAACAAGCAGAAAATCAAATCCAAGAAACATCATATCACCCCAGTTCTCCATCATAAACACACCCAAACATGAGAGAATCAGATGAAATAATCTCCATTTTATACATCTATCATACTTACAAACACTTGCTTAGTATAAGACACATGATTCATGTATGAATTCAGTAAGTTTAGTAAACTAGTCAATATCACAATCATCCTCATCTTCATCATCATTATGGTCTTCATATTCTTCATCATATTCAGCCAGAGTGTAATCTTCTTTTTCTTTGTCATCTTGATCATCAATGAGTGTAGCAACATGCTCTCCCAAAGGTGTCACTCCATCTGCCTCGATGGTCGTTGCTGGGATATCAGTCCTATGCCATTCTACAGAATCACTAGGACAACCAAACATGTCAACTATATTACGTGATTCATTTTCTTGGCATGATTCATCGATCATTATGTTGTCGTCATCATGGTCCTCTAGCACATCCCATGAGCTTCGAGCTTGTGACTCAATCACAACTTTCCAGTCATTGCCCAATTTATTATCATTAACATAGAACACCTGTTGTGCTTGGGATGCTAACACAAAAGGTTCATTGGTCTTCCATGGCTTTGATATGTTAATGCTTGTACAATTATACTTATCCTTCGATCGCCTTTACCTTCGCGTCAATCACATTTAAACAAAACTACTTGATGGTTTCCTAAATAATCCAATTGAATTATATATGTCAACACACCATAGTAATCTCGAAATCTTGATTGTTCCTCAACTTTCACAACCACACCGCAATTTTGAGTTTTTCGATTAATCTCATGTTTTTTGGTGTGAAACCGTAATCCATTCACAATGCAAGCCTCATAATGAGTCACTCGTTTATCAGGACCATATGCCAAGTGTCGTAATTCTTCATTGATAAGTTGCATATCTTCAGTCGATGCCAGTAAGATCTGTAGTAGTATTAAAAATAATAAATTATATATGAAAATAAATTATTTGCATAAACTGGTACAAATAAAAAGGACTTACTCGTTGTTCAAACCATCTTGTGAAAGACTCGTCATGTTTTGTTTCCACGTTCAAACAACCATTACATTCTAGTTCTCCTTTGTGTTCACTAAATGTAAAATTTCAATAAAATACATTAAGTTTCACGAAATGAGTTGAAAATCTTACAACAGAATTAGATATTTGTACATATGTATAATAAAGAATTACATATTTGTAACACAGGAAATAAAGAATATAATTCATATATTTTCAATCAATTTATATTTATTCAAGAGTGTTAAATTTTATCTTATAAATTCATATTTTTATATGAATCTTAAAACAAAGAGGTATTTACACTATGTAGTACTAGAGTACCTGAGCAATATATAATTACCTGATAAATGGCAACACTTCATCACAATTCTTCAAAACATATGCATGCACCTGTTTCCATGATTTTTCATCAAGAAAGTTGTATTCACCTTTCCCCATGAAACGTGAGTTTTCAGAAAACACGGACAATGTTCGGTTTGAATTGTCTTTGTAATTTTCGTAATTACGTTCTGCTTTGTTGAATTTTGTTTTAATGTCATTCAGATACATTGAGCGAAGGTCAAACTTTCCTCAACAATATAACCTCACCATTGATCCTTAGGAAAAGCCTTATTGCTTACGTAATGCTTTAGTTTATACAAGTACCTAAAAAGCACATTTAACCAATAAAAAAACAGAAAATAATAACTTCGATAATTAGATATATTTGTGGAATTTGCCTTACCTTTCAATAGGATACATCCATCGATATCGTACTGGCCCTCCTAATTTTGCCTCTCGTGCAAGATGGATAGGTAAATGAACCATAATATCAAAAAACGTTGGAGGAAAAATTCTTTCTAACTTACATAAGGTCAAAGCAATCTGATCTTCGAGATATTCCAAGTCCCCTCTATTTAATGCTTTTGAGCATAATTTTTTGAAGAAATTGATGATATCATGTAATGCCTCCCGTACATCATTGTTTAACAACCCACGTACTGAAATGGGTAGCAATTGTTGCAAGATATCATGACAATCATGAGTTTTCATACCTGTAAGTCGGCACTCTGTGATGTCAACACGTTTTGATAAACTTGCAGCATACATATCGGATACTTCACTGAAGCTAAAAATGCACACAACTTTCTTTTTTTTGCTTTAGACAATGTATAACATGCAGCAGGCACCACATAAGAATTTCCTATAACTTTTGGATGCAATTGATGCCTTATTCCCAATTCTTGCAAATCAAATCTAGCCTTAATATTATCCTTAGTCTTTCCATCAATGTCCAATAACGTCCCAAGAATATTATCAAAGATATTTTTTTCTATGTGCATAACGTCTAAATTATGCCGCAATCCTAGAGTTCTCCAATATGGCAACTTAAAGAAAATGCTGCATTTTTTCCAATTTAATTCCTCGTCACGTTTTCTCTTCTTTGGTTGTGTCTTTCCAAATGTAATTGGGTGGACAAAGTTTAATTGTTCAACCACATCATCTCTGTCAAAGGAATTGGCTTATCTCTCTTTTCCCTCTTACCATCAAAAGCACTTTTGAGATCCCTCCATTTCTGATCATGGGGCAAAAATCGACGATGGCCCATATAACATACTTTTTTTCCATTCTTCAACCAAAAACTACATGTTTCCTTGTTGCATAATGGACATGCCAAGTACCCTTTTGTACTCCATCCCGATACCATTGCATATGCTGGTAAGTCATTTACGGTCCACAACAAAGCTGCACGTAAGATAAATTTGGCACCTGTATATGCATCATAAGTCTCAATACCAGTATCCCATAAATCTTTTAATTCGTCAATTAGGGGCTCCAAAAAAACATCTATGATTTCCAAGAGATGTTGGACCTGGAATAAGCATGGACAAAATGAAAAAAGGAGCCTTTAAACTCTTCCATGGTGGCAGGTTATATGGCAAAAGAATTACTGGCCATGTGTTGTAAGATGAGCTCATATTTGAGAAAGGATTAAAACCATCAGTAGCCAATCCAAGTCTAACATTACGAGGATCTTGCGCAAATGATTCGTGCCTTTTGTCAAATTCTTTCCACTCTTGAGCATCGGCTGGATGCCTCAACACTCCGTCATTATTACGTTTTTCCTTGTGCCACCTCATATCTTGTGCCGTTTTCTTAGATATAAATAATCTTTGCAATCTTGGCTTTAATGGAAAGTAGCGTAAAATTTTTTGAGGAATCTTCTTACGCTTTTTTCCATTGTTTATGTCATTACCAACCTCAGTGAATTTATATCGAGGGGCTAAACATTTTGGGCACTCTTCTCTATTTTCATACTCCTTCCTAAATAGCACACAATCATTTACACATGCATGAATTTTCTCGGAATCCAAACCAAGGTCTTGAATTATCTTTTTCGCCTCATAATATGAGCAAGGGAGTGTCTCACCATTTGGAAGTGCCTTCTTCAACACTTCAAGCAACATAGAAAATGATTTGTTGCTCCATCCTTTAAGAACTTTTAGATGCATAATAGTTAACACAAATGATAGTTTGGTAAAACTTTCACAACCTGGATTTAATTCTTTATCAACATCTCTCAATAATCTCATAAATTTATCAGATTCCCAATTTGGCACTGAATTCTCATTTCTCATTGGCTCATCCTCCCCTGTCCAAGCATTTACTCTAGTTGCTACGTAATAATCTTCCAACAGATTTTGCATATCAGCATGATCATTGTTACGCCATTGAGTAACATTTTCAACTTCTTCTAGTTCGTCAGAATCAAGCTCTTCATCACTAGAATCATCAATTTCCTCTCCATGAAGAAACCATGTACCATAGTTCTGAAGTATCCCATACTCTAATAGATCAGCTTCGACATCATCTCGGTTTTGCAAGCAAACATTATTACATTTCTTACAAGGACACCTAATCTGATCTGATGGACTCTTTAAAGAATATGCAAAATCCAAGAACTGTTTTACTCCATTTTGATATTCAGGGACTCTCCTATCCGCGAGCAACATCCAGCTTTTGTCCATTTTAAATCCTACACATTATAAAATAATATTTTAAGTGAAAACAATATAAAGAACCACATAGCCCTTTGAAACATTGATTGAGACATTCTGTCAAACAGCTTGTATACAAATACAAAAGTAATATATTACCTCAAATCTTTTTATATTCTGTGTTTAGATCATCAAAACAGAGAACAACGTATATTTTAAACTTTGATTAGTGGTATCTTTCTCAATCAAATTAAAGTTGAAAACACCATAAAACTAATGAAGTTAATCCTCAGTTGAATCCAAATATTGGAAAAGCTCTGACAGTAACAAAGTGCTAATGTACCATACCTGTAAATAAAACTAAGTGGGATCGCTTACCGAAGAGAAACTTAAATAATCAACCCAATTTTTTTTTTCTTCTTGGTTATGCCAGTTGCGTGATGCGCTATTCGCGTCGTCAGTAAGAGATGTAGAAGAAGAATTAGATCGGAGTTTAGAGTTATGTTTCAGAGAAGGATTGATGGAGTTTTTTTTTTTTTGAAGAAAGGATTGATGGGTTTTATTTCTTAACCATGTATCAAAAATAATATAAAATATATTTAATCACAATATAAAAGATATTTTAATTCCTATTAGATTGATAAATATCAGTTTCAAAAGTTTATCATAATGATTTAATCTACAAATTTGTATATTTCTTCTAATATACCACATATTATAATTTCATGAGTACGTGTTGTGCCTCCGGAAATAGCTCAACTGGTAAAGAACCTGAGGGATGTATTGTCCGCTTCACTGGTAAAACTCGTACTAAGATTTAAGGCTCATATTATACTCGTATTAGTACTTGTGTGTCGATTACTTGAAAATATTTAAGTTTCCGTAAACATTTTGAAGCGATGTTAAATGCTCTATAATTTTGAAATAAAATATTTAGTACATCTACTACAATTACTCGTATAATTAGGGATATAATTGAATCGAACTGAGTCGAGGTTTTGAGAGTTTAAACTCGACACATTTATTATCGAGTCGAACTCGAACTTACTAACGAGTCTGGTCACAAGCTTATTAACGAGTCTGCTCACGAGTTAACGAATCGAATATCTCGAATTTTGAGTTTGGTTCATTTATTTTAATGAACCTCATTAAACGAACTCGAGAACTTTTATCGAGTCGAGCTCCGAATAACTTACTAGTTATTTGGTTTATTTGCAGCCCTACGTATAGTACTTGGCGAATAATACTTCATTTAATAAATTTCATAAAATTTAGATTAATCTAATTAGAGCTGTCAAAATCAACCCAACCCGGTGTTAGGGCGTTGGCCCGACCTGCCCGGTGTTAGGGGCGGGTTGGGTTGTGATTAAGCCCGAAAAGAGTCAGGCCCCATTAGGCTCGAAATATCGGGGGCAGCCCGGTGTATTTTACATGTATTTTCAAAGAATTAGTTCTATATACTCGCAAATAGAGTATCAACACATGACTTGCCTAGTACAATTTACATGATTAACCTTTTTTCGCAGGATATTGCATCTAGTTTGAGAGTTTAGCCACAACGTGCACAAATGCCCTTATAGGGTAACTTTTCAAAATATATAATACAATAAATCATACAAATACGAATACACTACTAAGTAACTATTAATCAAACATCATCTCGAAAAAGACCTGATTCAAATGGGCCAAAAATAATTTGACTCAAACCCTATTTTTTCCAGTTAAACGGTTCGAACCAGTGGGCTCCGACCCTTTAAACATATCTAGATATTCGACATCCGTATGATAATCCGACTCTTTGGTTTGATTTTATAGTTCTTGAGTGTCTTCACCATCTAATGGATCATCCATATTTTTCGAAGTCATGCTATCCGTTGATTGAAGTATAAAATGACGGGCAATGTTTTTAAACCCGGACCGGACATCGAACCGGATTAATAACTAGGTCACTATTTGAACCGGTAAAACCGTTCTAAAAAAATCGATTGACCCATATTCGTACATATATATATATATGTGTGTGTGTGTACAAATGTAAATGATAAATACAAGTACAAAAAGAAAAAACATTGATGACGGGAACAATTTGAAATTATATTTGCATAAACATCTATAAATATTATTAAGTTATCAATTATTTAGTATCTCACTAAAGTTGTCACAATGCTATTAATTTAGAGAGATTTTATGTATATTTATGCGTATTAAACGCCGGATTCATTGTGTCCCGTGTCTAACTAAATAAGGTGATAGCAATATATATGATAATGATGACAAGTTACAATAACTGAGAAGAAAACAAATGCAACAAAAAAGGAAAAAAAGAGAATAAGAAAGAGAAAGAGAAAGGGAATAAAAAAAAAAGAGGGAAAAAGATATAGAATAAAAAAGAGGAGGGAAAAACAGATGGAGAAAAATTAGGAGCCATATTTTTTAACTTTATCAAAAATTGAGGAATTGGTAGTGCAACACGATCTCTAGAGCTGTCAAAACGGGCCGGCCCGCAGCCCGCCAAAACCCATCCTTTTGCGGGGCGTGGCGGGATGGCCCGCCAAAATGGCGGGCCTTGTAAACCCCAACCCGCCATGGGCTGCGGGTTAGGCGGGCTAGCCCGCCCATAAATTTAAAAAAAAAAATCTGCCTATTGTTTACACTTCAATGAGATGCATTACTGCTTGACTTCATAGGTGAAAAATTACAATTTTGTTGGTTGCAATTTATTTCTATTTGTGTGAAACATGACTGTCATGACTAACTTTTTCCCCATATTTAGCACCTTTTGTTTATATTTTAAGTTTTAACCTTTTGTAACAAGAAATAGCGATATATACAAATCTATATAGACTAATATTAATAATTAAAATGCATTAAAATAATATAATTGTAAAATACACTAATATATTATTTAAATGGGTATAGTACATTAAAATATTTAATATCGATATTTTTTTCAAGGGATAATACCAATTATTGATAGTACTAATAGATACTAATTATTACAATATATATGGATCTTCCATGATGTTTTGTAACCCTCAAAGCCATTTAGTCTTATGAACTGAAAGTACTGGGCAATAAATACTCCATTGGCAGTGATAACAAGAGAAGGCAGCTGAATTTTAAAAAAGTGCATGGACCGCGGGTTGCCCGGTCTCACCGCGGGTTGCGGTCTCAACGGGCCCAAACGGGCTAGCCCGTTTAGAAGCGGGCCACTAAATCATCAACCCACCCCCTACCTTTGATGGGGCGGGGCGGGCTGGCCCAACGGGCCTAGCCCATTTTGACAGCTCTAACGATCTCTTCTTCCCTTCAGAATATAAGGGCCCATTTATCTTTGTTATGATATACCATCTCTCCTCCAACCAATCCCCATGGCAGCACAAAGTCGACGTCATGACTCAAGTAAGAAATCATTTTGTTTTTTCTTATATGTATTGTTATGTAAAACATTGTAAGTTCTCAAGGATTATTCTCGCAGTTTTCAATAAAAAGAATTTTTTTCTTATTAGTTGTTTTTCAGGGGAAATTCTTGGTCTCCATGATTCTATTTTTTTAATTGAATTTAGTGTCGTGTGTACGTTCTTGTCTAATGTCTATTGTGATTTTTCTGGCACTGTCTTCCCTAAAACTGTTTTTATTGTCTAGGTTCTTCGAAGTGTTCTGGTCATTTGATACACCCACCCATGTAATTATCTTTTTTCCAGATCATATATAAAATTGAAACATAGGAAGTGCCCATGAAACAATCCAAAAACTAAAATTAAAATGCAGAAAAACTTAATAATCTTAATATGTCGTTTTAGTGCAACACAAAGGTATTCACTAATGAACAATGTCCATACTTAAGCCAAAATGCAGAAAACTATCAAGTGCCAAAAGTTGCAAAATGTACACATATGGCTATTACAAAATCAAATGAGTGCATGAAACTTTCTGTTGGACTCAAGACTATTCATAAAATTTAATTAGTTTATCATATTACTTTCATGTTTTTTTAGTTGTTCCATAATTATGTAAAATGGTTTTGTACTTAAAATAATTTGCTTTAAATTTAGTTTCAGACATGGTTGCAATCACTCAAGGAAGAAGACAACAGGCTCAAATAGAAGAAAATTCTCAAGAACCATCTAATGCCGACCAAAGTAGCAATGATGACACTGGTTATATTATTTACTAATCTTTTTGATAAATTCTATTGCTTCCAAGAATATTTTCAACTCTACCTTTCCTTTATTTTCTTTAAGTAATTCAGAAGTTGAATCATACATTTATGATTTTGATATAGGTATAACCAAAAAAAGAGGAAGAGGGATAACAAAAGGTCTCTCAGTTCAAAAGAAGATACAAAAGATGGAAAACTTTATATCATTATTCATCCGCGTCGACATCGAATAGTTGGTGACCATGCTGCAGATTTCAAAATTGAGGCAAGCGCCGTCCTTAAGCAGAATGTACCCATGCAGTATGCTCGTTGGAAGGACATTCCAACTGATTGCAAGAAAAAGCTATGGCTAGCAATGAAAGTAAAGATTTAATTAAAAAATAATATCATAATGTGTGTTTATTTTGTATATTATCTATGAAAAAATATTGCTAACTATTTTATATGAATGTTATTGCAGCAAAAATTTAATCTTCAAGAGGACTTTGGAGTTAAGAAGATAGTATTTGAGCAACTAAATCATCATCATCATATATCATCTTCGACCTTATCCCAAGCTAAATAAATATTAATGTCTAAAAAGTTAAATCAAAATGATGAAAAGCTAAATAAATATTATGTAAAGAATCAAAATGATGAAAAGATACTAGAAAGGCCTCCAGATGGGGTAACTCGAGAAGACTGGCCAGTGCTGATCAACCACTTTAAGAGCGATAATTTTAAGGTACGCAAATTTCTACATTTAATCTACTTCTTTTAGCATATGTGAAATATATAGAGTGGGTCTTACTGTAATAAATCACCAATAAAAAGGTCTAATTTTCAGTATCGAACTCAATTATCTATTTTGTAAAACCAAGCTCTTGCTGATTATTGGATAAAACCTTTTACAACAAGTAGATTAAGTATAACAAAAAGGTTTTCAATGAAAGGTAGCGAGGTAAACTCAAACGCTCTAATAAAGTGTTGCCAAGCATTTAGTTAAGCTCACTATATGTCTATATGCTTAAAATATCATATTGACTAGATGACAATTCTACGATAAAGTAATTGTTGTTTTCATTTTTCCAATGCCCTTGGAGTAAATTTAACATTGCATAGTGACTCTTATGCAGAATTTATTTCTACATTTTGCCATATCTCTAATGCTTACCTTTGTCACCTATATATGCAGAAAGTTAGTGATCGAAATAAAAAAAATCGGAGTAAATTGAAGATGGCTCACACTTGTGGTACAAAATCTATCGCACAATATTGTTATGAAGAGGTAATTGGCTTTCATACCTTATAATGTAACATTATGGTTTTTCTTTTATAACTTTTATATGTCTATAGCGTGATCTTGAGACTGGGCAAGAGCCAACACGAACATCCACATGGATGAAGACTCGATATAGCAATAAGAAAAAAGATTGGATTGACCAGGCTTCACGCGAAGTTTATGTAAGTTTTTTTTATTCATTTTTAATTTACATTCTATAGTTACTAATTTACTATAAATATTACTATTGAATTTATCCAGGAGAATATTATTAGGTTGCAAAGTGAAGGAATTGAAGATATAGAGGATCCTATGAGCGAAGATGAAGCCTTTGTAAAGGTGCTTGGACCGGAGAAATCAAGTCGCCTGCGTGGTTGTGGGGATGGCTTGAAACCACCATCTAAAAGAGGAGAAAAAATTAATCAGGACCTAGCAAAAGAGAATGAAGAACTGAGAAAGCAAGCTGATGAAGATAGAGAATGTGTGCAATCACTAATGAGAGAAAACAAAGAAATGGCATCCCGATTAGAGACTTTGGAATCTCAAGTCAGCCAAATTCCGACTATCCTTCAAAATCTGAGTCAATTTGTTCAGATTCCATCAAATAATGTGAGTGCTTTTATGTGTATGATTTATTTATTTTATAGTTCTATGAATCTACTATGTCCCTTATCTATGAGATTGTGTTTCTCATATAGTTCTTGTTGATGTATGCTTATTTTATTCCTTTCTTATAATAAGTAGGTTTGAATAGATTCTTTCTAGTTATTTAACAAGTATTCTTCTAATATGACTGTTGAATTAGTTTTTTTTTTCCAGTAATGGTAAAAGATTATATTTTAATTTGTTAGTATTCTTTTGTTGGTTTATTTGGCTGCATGGTTTAGTATTGTAGGTTATTGCTTAATGATTGATAACTTTGTATATTTTTCCAAAATACGTTTCTTATAATGATTAGTTATTCTAATACATTTCATTATTTATCTTGTTGGCCTTGAATAAAGCATAGACTTATTTAGCTAATCCATTTTATTTATTTATCTTACTAGCCTTGAATAAAGCATACTTATTTAGAATTTCTTTTCTTTCTTAGCAGGTTTGAAGAGAAAAAAGGTTTTGAAGAGAATTGAGACATTCTTATGGAAATTGAAGAGAATTGAGATATTCTTATGGGAACTAAATGATGATGTATATATGCTTTTCTCGTATATTCTTATTTTAGTCGTTTGCTTTAATTAGTTCAATTGAATACACTTTACTTTGTTCTTTATTTCGTACATTTGGGTTAATGAAATATTTTGGTTTTTGCAATTTTGTTGGAAGCAATGCGAAGGATTTAATTTTTTTGCTTGTTGCTTCAATACATCATAAAGTTTACATTGATGTGAATGAAAAAAATTGTTGCCACTAAATTGAATTGGCTTGTCACAAAAGTAGGCTTATAGCTTTGACAATAGTTGTCACAGTTAATTTTATATATGACAATTGTTATTTAAAATTTTATTTAAAAACATTAGTAGAGAATTATTTATTGTGACAAATTATGGATTTTAGGAAAGTGAAGATTTTCAAATAATGATAGTAAATTTGTGACGACTAGTAGTAATTTTTGTGACTAAAGCATTGTTTTAGTGATAATAATTACATATAACTACAACATTGAGTTGTACGTGACAAAAGGGTATTCAGTTTTAGTGATAATAATTACAAGCGGCAATAGCATCGATTGGTGCATGACTATATCACTCAGTCTTAGTGACAATAATTATATGTGACTATAGCATCGAATTGTACGTGACTATAGAATTTGGTTCTAGTGACAATAAATAGTTGCGATCAAATTGTACGTGACTATAGCATTTGGTTCTAGTGACAATAAATAGTTGCGACTAGACTATTAAGTTTTAGTGATAAAACATGTTTGTAACTAAAACATGGAATTTTAGTGACACGAAATGTATGTCACTAGAAGAGCGGATTTAGTGACAAGGAATGCATGTGACAAGAAGATGAGGTTTTAGTGACAAAATCATATGTGACTAAAAGATTGGTTGTAGTGATAAATATGGTCGTCATCACTAAAACTTTTAGTCACGGTATTTTTAGTCACGACCTTGTGACGACTTCAAATGTCGTCACTAACAAGTTATTGTGACGAAATTCATGCATATAGTGACAAACATTGTCGTCACAAAAAATGATTATTTTTGTAGTGAGTCTTCAGAAAGAGAAGACAAGAAAATAAGAAAGTCATGTTAGCTGCTGAAGCTGACACAGTAAAGAGCAAAGAACCAAATGAGTCGGACAACAGTGAGGCTGCTTACTCCTCAGGCACGGAAGAAGAGGCTTTGATATGCCTCATGGACAAAAAATAGGAAGATGAGTGATGGGGGCCTGTTTAGGCCAACCTACCCCTAGGAGCTTGATGAAAGGACTTGGGCCAAGGATGGTCGTAGACTGGGCCGATCTGTGTTATTGGGCTGACCTATAGTGGTTGGGCTGACCTTTGAGGATTGGGCCGACCTGTTGTGATGAATCTGACCTGTCTTGCCTGGACCCCTGGATTGGGCCAAGCTAAGGACCTACCGACCTAATGGGCTTGGACCTGGATTGGGCCAAGCTAAGGGCATACCAACCTTATGGGCTTGGACCTGGATTGAACCAAGCTAAGGGCCTACCAACCCGATAGGCTTGGACCTAGATTGGGCCATGCTAAAGGCCTGCCGATCTCTTTGGGCCTAGTGAGCTTACGGCCCAATATGAACGATTAACCTAGGTTTATGTGTTAATTAGGGTTTTTAGTGTGGCTTGATGCCTACGCAACCCTAATTCCCAAACCTATAAAAGGGGCACAAGTAAGGTACACCGCTAGTTAGACTTTGATTATACTTTGTTGCACTTTTAATATTTCTTCTGTCTAAAACCGATACTGACTTGAGCGTCGGAGTGGGTACGCAGGAAAACCCTTCCGGCCCCCTTTCTAACGATTGTGTTGTAGGTTCTCAGGTAATAAACATATATCATTACTGGCAAGCAAAATGTCATCGACATATAAAACCAGAAATATATACTTACTCCCACAGAACTTATGGTATACACAATCATTGACCAAATTCATCTCAAAACCAAACGAGATGATCACTTGATGAAATTTGAAATACCATTGTCTAGATGCTTGCTTGAGCCCATAGATGGATTTCTTTAGTTTGCAACTCTTTTCACTTATATAGGTTCTATTTCACCATGAATCTCTCGATTTCCCGGATGAAAAATAAACTTCAAATCAATATTGCGCATATACCAATTCGAATGAATAAGGCATAATATAAGTGAATCACACAAAACATGAAGATTTTATTAAAAACATACAAGCCTTAATCACAAATTCATTCTAGAGTTCATTACATTCAAACACTAGAAATTTAGCTACGCATGGCTTTGACAAAAGAGTATACTACACAAGAAGATATGAATAAAATGAACATGGTGTACTTAGCTCTTATTCAAGACCAATACAAGACTTCCTCCTTGGTTGATTGCAATGATGTTGAGTTCCAAGCCTTCTCCTCTATTGCTCTTCAACTTCCAACTCTACCTCTCTTTCATCCTCTCAATGCATTTTGCTTTGAAACTTAGAATATGCAATGAATATAACATCATCGTTCCACTGGTGCGCCCCATGGAGATACACTAGGTCGAATAAATTTCTTATCCAATAACTCTTGTAACTGCACTTTTAGTTCTTGCAATTCTTTCGGTGCCATTCTATATGGTGCTTTTGATCATGGACTCGCTCCTCCCTGGCACTAGGTCTATTGCAAATTCCACTTGTCTATCTGGTGGAATGCCAGGTAAATCTTCAGGAAAAACATCTTTGTATTCTCTTACAATTGGCACCTCATCAATTGCCACTTCTCTCAAATCAGTGCTCATTACATTTACCAAGTAAGCCTCACATTTATCCTTTCTCAATGCTTTCATGGCCTTCATAGCTGATATTACTAGGGGTATAGATCTCACTTTTGTCCCATGAAAAACAAATTCTTTTCCATCACAACTTGGGAATTCCATTTCCTGCTCATGGCACCTAATTATTGCACGATTTGCTCTAAGCCAATCCATTCCCAAAATTACATCAAAATCCATCATATTTATCACATGTAAATCGACAAATAGATTCCTATCTTCAATTCCTATTTCCACTCCACGACACATTTGGTCAGTATTGATCGTTTGTCCAGATGGTATCCTAACTTCCAATACATCATCTATTGTGACACTATCACATCCCAACTTTCTAAATAACTTAGTAGATATAAAGGAATGCGTAGCCCGGTGTCAAATAATACGAGAGCAGTAACTTAGATATAGTCAACATACATGTCATAGTGCCAGGTCCTTGGTCGCTTTTCTTGAGTCATAGCAAAGACTCGTGCTTTTCCGATTTTCTCGTTTCCCTTTATTATCTTCTTGGATTCTTTGCTTCCTCGGACAATTTTGGATAGTGGCCTGGTTTCTTACAACGGTAACAAATTCCTTTTCCATACGATATTCACCCCTATGATTCTTCCCACACTTTGGGCAATCGAGGTTTATCCCCCGGGTACTTGTTCCAAAGATATTCACCATTCTTGCTTGCTTGTTTCGGGCCCAATATTAGCTTTTCCACGATTAGTATTGTCCCATTTTCTTTTCTCCATTATGATTTGAGCCTTCTGTTTCCAAGATCTAAATTTAGTCCGCAATCTCCAAAGCCCTTTCAACGATTATGTCTGCATACGTGGTAGTCTTCGTTCTTTGCCAAGATATCTGGCGATCTCGACGTAACCCTTGTTCAAAGCATCTAGCCTTATCATATTCAGTGCTCACCAAACTAGTAGCGTACCGAGATAACTGGTTAAACTTTCTCTCATACTCAATGACTGTCATTGATCCTTGTTTCAAATGTATGAACTCCCATCTTTTCTTTTCACGGTAAGATAATGGCAAATAGTTTTGTATAACCACATCCTTAAATTCTTGCCAAGTCAGATCCCCAATCTGTTGTTGAGTGCGAGTCCTACAATACGATTCCCACCAATGGTCGGCATCTTCAGTCATCTGAAAGATTGCGCAAGACACCTTCTGAGCATCAGTGCAGGCAATGTGAGTGAATATACGTTCTAAAGCACGAAGCCACTCCTCGGCAACTGCAGGTTCTTCTCTTCCATTAAACACTGGTGGGTTGAATCGACAGAATTGCTCTACCACTTGAGTCAAAGTATCACGTGGATCTGGGGGTTGTGGTTGTTGATTTCGAGCAGTGGTGAAATGGTGTGCTAACCCACGCAACACGGTAATCAGATCTTCGCCAGGATTAGCCATCTCTGGAACATGTGGGGCAGGTGGAGCCTCAGCTGGCGGTTGCTCTTGATCACGACGACCACGTCGGGCCATTCTAAAATTCCAACAACTAAATATATCTAGAATCACAACCATAAACTAAAATAATACTATTCATTGTTCCTAATAATCATGAACTTACATACTTACACGAATCCACTTTGGTACATCAAACTATTTAAGGCACATAAGTAGATGTACACAATAAAAAGTATGCCTAAAAAGTCCAATCCAACTCAAAGTTCAGGTGATCAAAGCCTATGAGCTAGTTCTCTAGTATCATGTATGAAGTGTAGTGAATTTGTCAAAATCATGGAGTGCATGACAATATGGAAATTCATTTCATGAAATAAGTTTTCATGTAATATGCACTTGGCATAGATCATATCCTGAACAGTAATTTGCGAAAAATGGTAATCATGTTGAAACTGTTCATATGACATGACATTCATATCATGTGTAATATGGGAGACATGGCTCCAACATAGCATTGGTCATGTAATATGTCTTGTATCATGAATCATGTAAACTGTTATGAGGAAATCATGCGTATGTATTTAGGCTTAGCATTTCACTTCAACTTGGGGCATGAAGTTTTTAAAAACAATTGTCCCTAAAATCAAACTTCAACTCAAGAATCAACTCGACACCTATAAAATCATTTTACAGAGTATAGTCCGAAAAACATGGCTCTGATACCACCTCTGTAGCGCCCCAAATTTGAAAAATGTAGTTTTGGGCTTAAGGAACGCTACATTAGTGTGTACCTAACTTTAAATAACTTTCAACATCGACAGAGCATTTCAAACCAACATCAAATAACCACGCTCACAACGCGGGTTAGCCCAATTCACAAAATACAGCGGAAGCATTATATAAGTAGATGAGTCACAGCTCATCTCAACAGTAAACAAAGGAAAACTTATTTACATACATCGGTTTATCAGTTCAAAGTTTAAGAAAGAGAGAGATAGGGACTTTGGAACTACAAAAGTATTTCATCATGCCCAAGTCTTCGTGTCAAACTTCGCCTCAATCTGAAAAATATAATATGGGGTGAGTGCTATGAAAATACACTCAGTGGGGTACATTTAAACGATTGCGTAATTAATTACAACAAGCGAGAGATGCATCATATGTGGCATTTGTACGGATAGACCGTAACTTTGTAATATGTACGAGCTCATAATGTGAAGTGATCGTCACCACAACACATAAATGTAACATGTACGGTACAACCGCAACATGGGATTCATGCAAAACATACTAATCATGATTAATTAAACAGTCAACTTGCATTGAATAGCAATAGTACACGGTTAAGTGTAAAGGTAACCCCACCTTTTTGATGTGCAAAATGATTGTGTAGGATGCAAGTCCTAGTTCCCGGGCTCAATCTCGTCTCCTACAAAAAAATATCATAATATGTCTTAGAAGCCTGAAATGGAAATATAATAATATATAATAATTTAAATATGCTAGATAAACCTATCCTTAAATTTGGGGGCATTTGGATGTGAAATGAAGAAATTAGGAGCAAAATAAGGATGTTCGGGTCTCGTTTTCTTGAAGTTGGAAGATTGAGGGGCAATATCATGATGAAATAGATCATGATTTTGAATAGACCTTGCGTATAAATAGGGTATAACGAGACTATGGTTCAAATTTGAGGTCAATCGGAGTTCGTTTGACCCCTTTCGGGTCAAAAACGAGAAAGTTAGGACTTAAGGAATTTTAATTAAAAATTTTAGGGGTCAATTTGCAAAACTCTAAGAGTTGAGTTGGGGGCAAAATTATAATAAGCTGAAAATTGATATGGGAGGACTAAACTGAACTTGGGAGGGGTCAAAGTGAAGTTTTCAAAAATTGCAAACAAGTCAAAAAGAATTTCAAATTCTGTTTGGCATCCCCTCAACTTTCGATTTCCACCCCAACTCATCCCCACCACCGTCTGCCACCCCGACAGCCCTCGAAACTATCTCCGGCCAGCAGCCCTTGCCGCCGGTGACTTACCCTCACCGACCCGACGTATTTCCGGCCATTATTGGCCGGAAATTAACACACACGCACACACACAGTCACACACGCATACACACAGACACGCACGCACACACGCGCATGGGCGGCGACTCGTCGTCGCCGCTCACCACCAACCCACCCCGACGCCCGACGTGGTGGCTTCCCGCGAGAGAGAGGCCGAGAAAGAGAGAAAAACGAGAGAGAGGAAGAATAAAATGAATTTTTTTTTCCGTAAGTTTCCGACTTCGATTCACGGCGGAAACGAACTCCGATCGTGAAATTGATTGGTGGGATTTGAAGCCCTTGAAGAGACGAAGATAACGGTATAAGGCTCATTAATTTTGGTCCGGTGGATCGCCGTAAATCGGCCGCCAAAAGTCGACGGCGTCGGCGCGAATTGACAGATTTTCAGAAACTTCGCCGGCGATTTGCCGGAGATCTAGACATCGGATCTTATCGTGAGAGGTGGCGTTGGAAACCTTATGGAATGGGCTTTCTAACGGTATAAAGTTTGTGAAAATCCAACGGTCGGATCTCCGTAGATCTAGAGTCAAAGATTTCGAAATTTTAACTTTACCGGCGATTTGCCGAACGGGAAATCGAATCGAAATTCCGACCTCGGATTTGGAACAAGGGCGATGAGAGGGTTCGAATAAGATATGGTTTGTTAATTTACACCGCCGATGACCGGTGGGTAGCCGGCGACGGCGGCGGCGGTGGCCGGCGACCGGGAATTCAGAAGGAAAGGAGAGTTGGCTTACCATAGAAGGAAAGATTCTCCATTTGGATAATTACTAAAAATAGAAAGGTGTGTAAAAAGATATATAAATGGATTTTTGGGTATTTGTGATAAGCTTGACAATTGGGCCAAAATTTTGGGATGAAAATAATATATCTTGATGATTATTTATATTTTGTCGGGCTTGAAATAATTCGGTTTTGAATTGAAAATAATAGGAAGCCACGTAAATAAGTTTATAAATTTTCTACCCAATTATATAATTTAAATAATACTCTTAATTAGCTATAAATCCCAATAAATTACTAATCTAATTCCTTGAAAATTGCGACATATTTACCCTAAATTTTGAGATTCAAATTCTAATGTCGGGTATTACAGGTGCTCTCAAGGTAAATGTTGTAATAGTTTGGTATCTATTAATAAACTTTTTCCTTTTTTTGAAATCCATTCCGGACATACCGGGATGGTAGAGGATTAGGCCCTAGGTGGGTTGAACCTCTATAAATCATCGAGTGTTGTTTATATTTCCACACTTTTATTTTGGTCATTATCTTCATATTCGAAAAAGAGGGCGTAAATCAGAAAATCGGGAAAATCTATTCACCCTCTCTAGATTTTCGTAACCACTTGAACTAACAAGTGGTATCAAAGACAAACTCTTCGGAAAACTCATTTTCCATTGCGAGTAAAGAGGAAAGATCTATGGCTACGAACGAAAGCTATCTTCCAACCAGTGCTTCATTCAATAGGCCGCCTCTCTTCAACTCCAATAATTATGCATTTTGGAAAGATAGAATGGAGTGCTTCTTATAAGGTTGCGGGTTCGATATTTGAAACACGGTTATTAACGGAGTATGTATCCCAGTGAAGAAAATGGAGGATGGAACTCAAATCCCCAATGTCCTCAAGAAGTTCGATGATGAAGACAAGAAAATATTGTCCTTAAATGGCAAAGCTCTTAACATTCTTCATTGTTCAAGGTAAACTTTGAAACGATTTAATTTATGTTAATTCAAGGAAAAGGGCCTTCAGAAAACGAATGGAAATGGGCCTTAGGGCAAAATGTTCACGGGTTCCAAATAACAAGGCCCACTACGACCCTGATTAGAACAATATATTACCAAGTGAGGTCGCATCCTAAGAATATTTCAAGATAACGAAAGACAAAGTTTTATGCGAAAGAAAAGTTTTAAGCGAGGTAAACACAAAGTCCTTTTAAGTTAAAAGTTAAGATATTGCATTATGCATGCATTCATGCATGAGATTACTTGTTGAGCTCCTTTAGCTAATTCCATGAATGTTGAATATTTTTCAGATGAGAATGCAGGAGAGGAAGGAGATGGCCGGGCACAGTGACTTGGGGAACCTATGTCCTTCGGTTTTTCTTAATTTCAATATTTTGACCGTTTAGTTTATTAAATGTCGAATGTCGTTTTATTTTCACTGTGAATGTTTTTGGACAAGTCATTTTCAAGTTATTAGCATTTACTTCCGCTGCAAAGTTTTGAACTAAGTAAGATTATTAATATTCCGTATTTTTAAGCATTCTATTAAAGTACTTCTTTTATTTTAATTGCTATTTTCACATTAAAATTCAAGTGAGTTAGAAAGGGCCCTACATTTAGTGATATTGGAGCCAGGATTCTGAAAATCGATTCTCTAGACTTTGAAACGATTTAATTATGACAAGTTTAAAATCAACTATTCTTGGATTCTGAGTCGTGCTTCGAGCATCTCCCTCCACAATATGGTAAGCTTCCCATTCAATATGATTATGCTCGTATCATTTTGTGTTCATGCATTTGCTTTAAAATTGCAAATGTGATTGTGTTTGAGATAGTATTGATTATGTGTTTTGTTATTGATTTAATTATGTGTTTAGTTGTGCCTTTAATACTTTTGCTCCATCGAATATGAGAGATGTTTTCACGCTTTAGTATATTACATTTCTTACATTTGACGAGTTTCGAGGACGAAACTTTTAAAAGGTGGGGAGAATGTAACGACCTGAATTTTTATGCCTTAATAAGAATTTTATTAATCATGTTATTTATTTATTTAATGGAATAATAATGGAGAATGTATTAATGATTTTACTAGATAGTTAATATATTAAATTACGGATAATAAAAAAGTTTTTAATTGGACTGTGAATTTATTTATTGGGCCTTATAATGAATAATTGGACTTTTAATTAGTTTAGAGTATTAAATCAGGCTCACATTGTTAGTAAGTTAGTAATAATCTCATGTACTCTAAACCTAGCCCAATTTGGAGTAGGTTAAAATACAGATATAAGACACGTAAAACACATAGAGAGAGAACACAAAATACACGTCTAGAAGAGGGAATAGAATCGGCTAGAGAAGAAACACAGGGGGGGAGGAGAGAGAGAGAGAGAGAGAGAGAGAGAGAGAGAGAGAGAGAGAGAGAGAGAGAGAGACCAGAGAAGAAAAAAAAGAAGAAAAGAAAGAAGAAAAGAAAGTGATTTCCGCAACGCGGTTGATTTGATAGAGGCTTGGGAAGAAATTTAGTATCCATAAGTTGAACAGGCAAGTAATCTCTTTAATTTTCACGTACATTCAGGTTTGGATTTGGTTTGGATTATTGTTATGTATGTGATTTTCATTATGCTGATCTCAAGACTTGTTGTCTTATTATGTTTGACCATATGTATTGTTGTCTTAAATGTTATAAAATTTCATGTATTAGGCTTGCGGCTAACTATGTTATGATTTGAGTGTATGATTTTTCTAATTAGTTGAATGTGCATTTTCCTAACTAACTGAATATTGGGTTAAACTAATTGGATCCTAACTAAAGAGTTTATCCCAACTAATTAGATATTAGGTTTTCCCCATAACTAAACTGAATGCAGGGCTTTCCCCTAAATAATTTTGAATCATTGAATGTAAGGTCTTTCACTAATAGTTTACCGTAGGATATTTCCCTAACTAGACTTATGTTTTTCCCAAATATGTATGAACCACTAATTAAATGAATGTACGGTATTCCCCTAACTAACTGAACGTATGACTTTCCTCTAAAAAGGTTGAACAATTGAATGTAGGGTTTTCCATCAACTAACTGAATATATGGATTTTCCCTAGATAGGTCTGAACAATTGAATGTATAGTTTTTCTCTAACTAATTGAACGTAAGGTTTTCCCTAATTAGTTGATTTATCCCTAATTAGGAACTGACCTCATAATTTTTCAAGGTCGGAAAATTTAATTATTCAATTTTTAACCCCAAAAGTATTGGTTTTTACAAAACGGGGCTAATTGTAAATTTTCTTTTTAACAAGGACCTAACTAAAATTATTTTTTCTTTTAATGAAACAGCCCTTGACCCTATGACTTTAATAATTAATTAAAATATTTTATTTTCTCAAAAATCCCTTGACTTTCGGATCGTCTTAACCGATTAATACCCGATTGCAGAGCGACTTCCTCGTCTTGCGATTTCGAATCCATAACGGGACTTATGGTCCACCTAATCTTTCAAGATATCGAAGATTGCTTATCCTCTCGATAATCATCTTCATCTAAATAACTCCACCAACGCCATAATTGCCACTCGCAATTTTCGAAAATTTTTCCTAAACTACTTCCCTGAATCAATAATACTCATTGCATTTGGTTGACTAATCGGTATTTACTTTCTGCTGAGTCAACTTGGTGTGTCGAGCTCCTTGTCATCGGAATGGATACGTTGGGGATGGGAAGGCAGCTCGGGCCGCTATTCCACTCTCCGGCCCCATCGTCCTAATCCCGCAACTGAGGGATGGAGTTTGTCCAAGAGAAGCGGGTCGTAGTACATGATGTATAATCATGATTATGACAATTCGAGCCTAGCTAGCTGTACTATGGATTTGTCTTTGCTTATGGAGCGATAAGGTGACAGGTCTTGTACCATCTTGCTCGGGGAGTTACAAGGAATAACGAAGGAATCACTGTCTAATCCACACGATTCTGGAGTTAATCGGACCCGTTTGGTTGGCGCTACAAATCCGTACGCAACCTCTACTTGTATTGCATTGGTTGGCGCTACAAATCCATACGCAACCATTACTTGTCTTGCATAGGATTGGCGCTACAAATCCGTACGCAATCCTACCTGTCTTGCCTGAATTACATAGTGCCTATGTGACCACGAACTGTTTCTTAAACTATATAAGTATACTACTAATATATTTATCACGACGCTTGTGGACTGTGTGTGGAATCATCCATCATATCTTATGCGTTTTCATACAACTTATTTCTTGCATTAACTATATATATCGCCACACTTGCACATGATCACCCCATCCACTGAGATTTCTGTCTCATCCCCTCCTGTTTTCTAACCTTTAGATGGGAATTATGTTGAAGATGTCGATCCGACCCACAATTGATGACCTTCGCCCGCCTTTATCGATCTTGCACCTTTTACCGATGATTGTTCTTATTTCATGTACTTTTATCGATGTTGGACTCGATCCCTGCTACTCCTTTCTCTCTTTGACTGTAATTTAAAAGCGTAGGACCCTTTGACGTCTAAGATTTGGACATTGTACCTTACCTTATGTTTTAGTTTTAGCCTGTAAACTTATTCAGGTTATTATGTTGGATGTATTTGGATCTTGTTAGACTTTAAGTTGTAATTCGTACTTATGTTTATTTTATTTCATTTGCTTTAGACTCGTTTCACTTGGGATTGTTGTATCATTTATCTAGTTTATTTTATTTCAATAAGCTTAGATCATTAGGTTTATTTCTGTTTAAGTGGTTGATCGTCGTCACGTCCCGTCTGGAGCGTGACAATCTGCCCATCGTTTTGAGGCTGCAAAATCTAATTCCTTGGGCCCTAGGGAGTCCGACTCAATCGTGAGGTCATGAATGGCTGGAGAGGGGCCCTGCGCAACATTCTGATGTAATCTGGATTTGGCCGCATCAAGGGAGCTATCCCAGAAAGCTCGACTAAGAGCCCGGATGAGCTTCTCCAATGGATGCTGAATAGTAAGAGACAAACTCGTAGAAAGAGATCTAGTGGAGGAGACCGGGGCCTTGGGAACCTACTGACGATTAGGGAGTATCGAAGGAGAATATGTGGAATTCTGTTCTGGGGTGTCGTCCGTAGAAAGAGCCTCAAAAGCATTCCCTAGATGAATATCGTTAGGACAAGTGACTATGGTGCAGGAAGGGGAACCTGGTCGCATAGTCGAAGCCGCATTTCCCATTGAGTTATCAATAGCCTTGCCCTTGTCTGTAGGATGTTGCTCTGGGCGGTAAATTTTACGAACTCTGGAACGACCCCGTGGTGCTGAGGTATGGTGTCCATCCGGTGCCTTGGAATGCCTTGGAGTGGGGTTAGTTCGTCTTTCCGTAGCCGAAGTCCCTGTAGCAGTAACACGATAGGAGGCAGTCGAATGTCCTGTAACATGGCATTTTGAGTAGAACTCAGGGAGTTTCTCGTAGCTTACTGACACAAAAAAGTACTGGCCCACATGTTCCACCATAATGTGATCCTGCAGCAGTTTTGTAAGGTCTATGTTAACCAGCTCATGAATGAAATGTCCCAGAGACCCATCTAGAAATCGCTAGTCGATTTGAATTGGGTTACCGATAGCACTGGCGATCCCTAAAATGGTATTAGGATCCCAGTATTCCAAACCAAGCTCAAACATGCGAACCCAAATATTGGCTTCCGAAGTGTGAATCTTATAGGGGTTGAAGTCCGGAACCCATGGAGAAAGTCGAATAGTACCCGGATTAATAGCCCAATTGATACGTAACTGAGAACGTGATAAGTCCTGCGCATTAAACATTTAACACAAAAGAAATCCTTGCCCAAGGGAATTAATTTCCAATCATTTTTAATGCCCCATAGTTCGGATAGCCGTTTATGCAGCATCATCATTGGCAAGGGCTTGTTAATCTTGCCCAAGATAACTCGCCCAATAAAAGAATAAGAAAATTCAATAAGACGCTGCTGATAGACATTCTCATCAATAGTCACAGAGTAGTAATCCCCCTTCCTAATAGGTTTAGGGATAGAATTAATCTTGCCCGAAACGACATGAGAAAAGGAAGAAAAATTACCTGGGGCCTGGGGAAGAACAAAATCCATGGGTTGGGGAATACCTGAACGACTTTAGCGAAAGTATTACCCAAATAATTATGAGCATTAGCATTATGAGCCGAAAATTGAAGGTTCGATTCATGGTGGTTGACCACTGTGGATGAACTTCCAGCAAATTGAGCATCATTATTGGGATGACAGAAGGAGGGATGCCTTGAGGATGGCAGGCAGCGGCCCAGGGGTCATCACCCCCCTGGGAAGGAGCTGCCTTGGAGGTAGATGTGGCCTTGACCCCCCAAAATGGCACACTGAGTGGCTCCCCATGGTTAGCGACAACCATGGGGAGGGCCTCCAAGCGCGGCGGCGTTCATAGAGAGGGGTAGCCGCCCCCATAACTTAGTCCACGCTTTTGGGCTGCAGGTACACTTCCGACGGGACCAAGCCAAAGTGCGTGTGCATGGATGAAGATGGGCTTGGAGCAGATTTCGAAGGCACAAGATTCAAAGGCAACCCATAGCATTACAACGGAGATGATGCAGCGCCATGAGGAACCAGAGTCGAGGCAGCTGGGTGCGGGGGACGTCGACCGGGCAGCGTAGAAGTATTCTCCAGCGTGGAAGTAATCTTAGAGGGAAGGGACGGTGGAGGACGATCGTGATGAGACAGAAAATTGGATGTTAACCCGTAGAAAGAATCCGTCAAAGCCATGAAGATGACAGCCATCGAAGGCACCGGTGCCATTAAGCAAACTCGTCGGACGTTAGAGAGGAGAGAGAAGAGAGCATTACGGTTTTCTATACTTTTCTTTATATTTGAAATTCACGTTTAAAATGACTTTAGTCATCTAAAACTACTATAGTCATTTTCAACGGCTGTAGTCGTTCAGTCATTTAAAAACTGGTCCTGGAAACTGTAGTCACTTTACATTACTAATTCATTATTTCTAAATATCTAAAATATTATTGTTTTAAATATAGATATGGACTCAACAACATGGATTGCTTTATTTTATTTTTGAAATTTTATTAATGATGACGAATGTATATGAACATGGAAATGAAGTAGAAGTGAGGAAATGGTGGACGAAATTCCAATACTTTCAAATTATCAATACTTTCATGAAGTGTTAAATATTTGCAAAGTTAATTAATCTTTACATGAAATTGAGATGAGATTTCTTCTTTTCTTATGAAGTGGACAATATTCAGTCCTGATTAAAATTACATTAGAGAAACAAGCACAATGATTGGTATCTCTCAACAAAAGAAAATCATTGTCCAATTTGCGCACCCCTAGTGAGAAAAATCCAGTTGAGCATCCACAAAAAATAAGATAATGATCCATTTCATCAAGTGAAAGATGATGAATTACATTGTAAATTGCAAAATGAAAACATCAATATTCATTGTCAAATGCAAGCAAGCGATGACAATGAAGTAGATTGAACTGAGAATATTAATTGGGATGAGTTGGAGATGGACAATAATGTGGATGATATTGCAAAAAATGATAATACTATTGTTTTCTTTAGACATCGATCATCAATGCTTCAAACCAATAGAGAAGAAAATATTTTTACTAATGAGCACCTTGTAACTCCAACTCTTTCATCATGCGTGATGATGTAGATTTATAAGATCGCCAAGTTTTTAACATGATAAAAAATCTTATGATGGAAGTCTACATGCTTGCAATGAAGTACAACTTCAAATTTAGAGTGAAGAAATCGAATAAGGAAGTCTATACAATTGTTTGCAGAGATGAAAATCGCAAATGGGGTTTGCGAGCAACTAAATTCAAAAATTGTGATTACTCTCAAATTCACATGTGCACGTGAACATACTGGCTCTCATGAAATGATCATAAACAAGCAAGAGTTGAAACATATATAATGTTTAAGTTTCATAATCTCAACACTACATATAAATCTGCAAAAAATACTAATGACATAAGCTTGGAGTTTGTGGTATACATGAGTTATCAGAGGGAGAAAAAGTCATGAGAATGTGCCTTACGGCATGATTGGTATGATGAAATGGAATTAGATAGGAATGAAATGGAATTAGGAATGGAATAAGAAAGGGAATGAAATGCTAACCTTGTAGGTGAAAAGGAGATAACGAAAGCCCCAGATTCGAAAGACATGCAAAAGAAGGAAGAGGGGAGTAAAGGATCTGTCTTGCACAAAACCAAAAATCCTTACAGACCTCTGATTCCTTTCCCAAGTCGCCTTCAGAACGAAAAAATAAGATAAGCAGTTCTTGGATTTCTATAAAATGTTATCTAAGGTTACCTTTGCTAGATGTTATTAGAAATGTGCCAGCATATGTCAAATTCTTTAAAGAACTCGCTTCCAACAAGATGAAGTTCCGTGATAATGAGAATGTAATAGTTTCAGAAGTAGCGAGTGCGATTTTTCAGCACCAATTGCCTCCTAAACAAAGAGATCCAGATAGTTGTGTTATTAAAATTGCAATGGGAAATGGTAAACAAACATATGGGATGCTCGATTTGGGGGCCGAAATTAATCTGATGCTTTACTCTATTTTTAAACAACTTGATTTAGGGGATTTGAAGCCCACCAGAATGTGTTTTCAGCTTGATGATAGGTCCACTAGGTATCCTAAAGGTATTGTTGGAGATATTTTGGTAAAAGTGGATGGTCTCACTGTCCCTGTTGACTTTGTTGTATTAGAAGTAGGAGAAGTGCAAAATCAAGGTAATGAACACACACTTCTATTGGGCCGCCCATTTATGGCCACCACACACACACTTATTGATGTTAAAAATGGACGTATGACTATGACTGTGCTTGGTGAAATTATGACTTTCTCTATTTCTGACAATAACCCCATTCCCTCGCATGCGTCACTTGAAAATTGCTCTTTAGTTGATTTCATTTATGAAGCGGTCGAAAATACATTTTTGCATGACTAGTAAGGTGAAAGTGCGTTGCACGTGATTCAAATAATCTTAGTAATTTAATTAAAAAAAATCTTAATTAGTTGCAATTTTTATTGAAAAATTATTTTGAATTTATTGTGAATGTTGTTCATGTATTTTTGATCTTAACATAAAACCTAAAAGATTAAAATTAAACTTATATATTGCATGAATTGTATCTTAAAAGGTATTATAATTGAACTAAATACAATGTGCATTAAAAAAACTTAAAAGAAATATAACTAAAAAAAACTATTCTATGAAATAATTTTGTTTAACTATGAGATTAGTGAAATATAACATAACTTAATAATTTTACTGAAATAATAGATGATCTTGTAAATAATTAGATATGGCTACACTTAAACTAATATGAATTAAAATATGTTGAAAACTCCTGATATTTGAAAATATTTTATGATAGTTAAATATATATAGATATGAATGATTAAATAAGTTCAAAAGAACCAGATTCAATAAAAAATTAAAACTTGTTTTTGAGACAAAATATAAAATTTAAAACTTTTAGGATAAAATAATTAAAATATTCTATATGAACTTATAACTGCACTAATCATCCACTTCTTTGATTTTGATGGATTAAAAATTATATTTACTTGATTTAAGAGATTTCTTTGCATTAGATGCATTTTACAAATAATTACGCACTCATAAATTTATTAACCATGTAGAATTACAAAATCAAAATTATTCCTTATATATAAATATTTATCCATAAGGCTTATATTGTTTAAATTTGAAAGTTGATCAAAATTAAATAATTTTATTCATAAAATTATATTAAACAATAAAAATCAAAATTCATATAGTATTTTGATCTTTAAATAAGTTTTTGACCAAAAATATAATCAAATAAGACGACGTGGTCAACAAATATTTGAATTTTTTGTTTTATTTAATCAATATAGTATCATTTTGATTATTATTGCTAACTTTATATTATCGTAATTATTATTTTTATTTAAACGAAAGACTATAATATGAAAAATTAAAGAAATTATCACTTAAATGTAAATTTGGACGTGAAAGGTTATATGCATATCTATCTTCGTATGAATTTTGTTTACTAATATTAATGACCAATACTTTGGTTATTATATTAACTATTATTACAACTAATTATTTTGGAGTTTGCGTAAGAGCACTTAAGATTAACTATTTTATTTGTATTTATTTTTTTCTGTTTTAAAATCACCTTGTTTTTTCTCTCGATTTACTATGGATTTATATCAATAAGGAAAATAAATATGAAAAATAAAACTATAGGCTCATATTGCATAATACTTACTTTTAAACGACAAAATTTATCTAATGCAGAGTTCTCTATATATGTTGATAATATATAATTAGACTGCTTATCTCCAAACCTACTTTTAATAATCAAATCTTTTTTAATTAAATTTTTAGTACTATCTATTTTTCCGTAAATTCACTCATTTTTTCCCTTGAAGTCTAATAATAATATTTTTTAATACTCAAAAAATATATTACATTAATGTGGTTATGCATGTTGCTTAATTTTGAAAATATCATACTGTATAAATTTCTTATATAAAAATTTGAGATATATATTTTGAAAAGGCTTTCAGGTCTAATTTTAATATAAAATCGATCAATCTTGTTTGAAATTTCAAAGCATTCAAATAGTTACGATATGTAAAATAAAAACTGTCAATTCTTTAAAAAAATTTGGGATATAGAAGGTCACTCGAATTTATATTCAAGTGATATATAAATAATAATTAAATAGAGTTAAATTATACCTTTCCTTTTTAACTTTTTAGCACCTAAGTGGAAAATTAAAATAAGTTCAAATATATAAGGAAAATAATTAATCAACTTTTATATGTTCGAAATACGTACAACTTTAAAGACACTAAGAGTAGTCATCTTTAAAATGAATTATAACTATGAATAGAAGAAATATTAGACCAAGATCAAATTAATTAGGTTTAATATTATATAGAATATAAATTATTATTTATTTCTTAAAAAATACATATGAATATAGAAATTTGGCAATTATAAGTTTATGAACCATGTATGATTTAAAAATCCGAATTTCTCCTTATGTGTGTGTGTGTGTGTGTGTGTATACATATATATATATATACCACATGAAAAACAAAATTAACCTCAATCTTGTTTAAACATGAGATTTTCTTCTAGTTAATACAAAATATGCCAAGAAAATACTCTAACAAAAAAATTACTTTCACATTAAAAATTAATTTTTTATTCTAATTTCATCAAATAAAAAAAATAAATCTTCCATATATTTTATTTTAAATTTTAAGTTTTTATATGATATAAGCATCTATATACCTTTTAATTTGATTGTTATTATAAGAATTTATATTGTCATATTTATTGTTTATTTAAGTAACATAGTATATTAGAAAAATAATAAATCTGGTTCCTGGATCTAATTTAGGATGTAAAAGGTCAAAGAATTAATGCAAAATTTAAAATTTTATCGTATAAATTCTATATATATGCTTATGAGGTATGTTTGGAAAGCTATTGAAACATATTTTAATATGAATTTAATTTAATTTAAATATTCTTATCACACAAAATCTTATGACATAAAAAATAGACTTCTAGTATTTGAAAAAGAATTGGGTATATGAATGGACATTTGAAAATATATTATAAAAGACAAGTTCAATTATACCATCTTCTCACACTATTAAATACATACTAATTAGGGTTATAATATGTACATCAAAAGTTTCAAGAAACCTTTTAAGTGATTCACACTTTTATAAGAAGTATAGATAGATTATAGTCTTGATACTTTATTTCTTACGCATGATGATATTTTTGACGTCATGGAAGACGTATGGGCAAGGCTTAAATGAGGGGGTGATGGAAATATTTGTGTTATAAGACGTGGATAGTTAACCCCAATAAAAATTTGAATTGACAGAACTCCCTAAGCATTTAAAATATGTGTTACTAGAAGTGGGTGAGCAGAAGCCAATGATTATTTCAGCTTACTGTCTAAAGAAGAAGAGAGAGAATTGTTGGTGGTACTTAGAAATTTAAACATGCGATTGGTTGGGGGTTGAGTGATATCAAAGGGATTAGTCATGCTATGTGCATGCTTAGAATTATTTTAGAAGAGGGGGCTAAGCCTAGTAGAGAAGCTCAAAGGAGATTGAACCACATTATGATGGAAGTAGTGAAAAAAGAGGTATTGATACTCCTAGCTCAAGGGGTGATATACCCAATTACGGATAGTGAATGGGTGAGTCCGGTGCATGTTGTACCCAAGAAGAGTGGGATTACAATTATAGAAAATGAAAAAAGGTGAAACTATTCCCACTAGGACCACGACTAGGTGGAGGATGTGCATAGATTATAGGAAGTTGAATGCTGCTACTAAGAAAGATCATTTTCCCCTCCCCTTTATTGATCAAATGCTTGACAAAACTTGCAGGACATAGTTTGTTTTTGTTTTTGGATGGTTTGTCAGGTTATTATCAAGTGGCCATCACACCAGATGATCAAGCCAAAACTACTTTCACATGTCTGGTTGGGACTTTTACATTTTGGCGAATGCCGTTTGGACTTTGCAATGCACCGACGACTTTTCAAAGGTGCATATTTTCAATTTTCTCTGACATGGATGAGGACTTTATTGAGGTATTTATGAATGATTTTTCTGTATTTGGGTCCTCTTATTCTGTTTGTCTTAATAAATTGGCTAAGGTTCTTGAACGATGTATTGAATGCAACTTAACGTTATGTTGGAAAAAAACCATTTCATGGTGACAAGCGGAATTGTTTCAGGTCATGTGGTTTCATAGCACAGAATTGAGGTTGGCAAGGCTAAAATTGATGTTATTGAAAAGTTACCTCCCCCTATTAATGTTAAGGGCATTAGGAGTTTTCTGGGGCATGCTGGTTTTTATAGAAGGTTTATTAAGGAGTTTTCAAAAATTAGCCAACCCCTTTGTAAATTAATTGCTCAAGATACCCCTTTTGATTTTGATTAAAAATGTTTAAATGCTTTTAACACATTGAAAGAGAAGTTGATAACTGCTCCTATTGTTGTTGCTCCTGATTGGCCATTTCCTTTTGAAATTATATGTGATGAGTCTAATCATGATGTGGGGTCTGTTTTGGGCCAAAGAATTGATAAACTGCTACATGTGATTTACTATGCTAACTTGACTCTTAATGATGTACAAGTAAATTACACAACCACTTAAATAGAACTTTTAGCTATTGTTTTTGCCTTGGATAAATTTAAATCTTAAATTGTTGGGTCTAAGGTAATTATTCATAGATGATCATGCCGATATTTGTTGAGTAAACCACAAGCTAAACTTATGCTAATTTGGTGGATTTTGATGTTGAAAGAATTTAATGTTGAAATAAAAGATAGAAAGGGGTGCGGGAATGTAGTGGCGGATCTCTTGTCTCGTCTTACTCTTACTGATGACACTCTTGCATCTCATAAACATGAGCACATAATTGATTCTTTCCCCCATGAACAATTATTTGAGGTTACTTCAATTCCTTGGTGTGCCGACATTGTGAACTATCTTACATGTGGAATTGTAAGAACTAACCTTTCGTTTCAGGAGAAGAACAAATTTGTATCTACTTGTAGGTTCTACTTTTTGGATGACCCAGACTTGTTTAAAATTTGCAAGGATGAAGTTATTCAGAGATGCATTCCTGAAGACGAACATAATGATATCTTGGCCTTTTGTCATAAAATGCACTGTGGTGGGCACTTTGGAGGCCGTGAAACAACCTTTAAGGTTCTCCAATCAGGATTCTATTGGCCATCATTGTTCAAAGATGCACATAATTTTGGGTTTACATGCCATAGATGCCAAAGGACTGGAAATATTAGTAGGAGGAATGAGATGCCTCGAATAATAACTTGGTAGTTGAAATATTTGATGTGTGGGGTATTGATTTTATGGCCCATTCCCTAAGTCTTTTCGTTATGAATATATACTTATTGCTGTTGATTACGTGTCTCGGTGGGTTGAGGCAATCCCCACGAGGACTTATGATGCTTACACTGTCATCACGTTTGTGCAGAAAAATATCTTAAGCAGACTTGGATTCCCTAGAGCTATCATTAGCGATGGAAAAATATTTTTGCCATAACTATTCGAGAAACTGATGAAAAGAATGGTATCACATAGAAGGTAGCTACACCTTGTCATCCTTAAACTTACGAAAAAGTGGAGACAACCAACAAGCAGATAAAAGGGATTTTTGGAGAAGATAGTGAATCCTACGAGGAAAGATGGGGCTACCAAGTTAAATGATGCGCTCTGGGCATATAGAACAAATTATAAAATTGTTTTGGGAATGAGCCCCTATAGATTAGTTTCTGGGAAAGTGTGTCATATATCAGTTGAAGTGGAGCACAAGGCATATTGGGCCATCAAAGCAACAAATTTCGATTTGGATAAAGCAGGAGCTAAAAGGAAGCTGCAACTGTCCGAACTTAACGAGCTTCGCAATGACGCATTTGAAAATACGTGAATACACAAGGATAAAGTCAAATAGTTGAATGCAGGTCCTTTTATTTAACTCATGGTTGCAGTTATTCCCAGGGAAATTAAAATCGAGATGGAGCGGGCCGTTTGAGATTGAAGAGGTATACCCTTATGGCACGGTGAAATTACTTAATCCAAGGACGCATGAATCTTTCAAGATGAATGACCAACGAGTTAAGCCATACTTTGAAAGGGTATCTCAAGATGAAGGAGTCGAGAGCATGAAGCTCAAAGAGGTTATTTAAATACCATGCTCAGGTATCGTCAAGCTAAGACATTAAATAAGCGCTTTTTGGGAGGCAACCCGAGTTTTTTCCTTTTTATTTTTCTTTTATTTTTATTTTTTTTTATTTTCTCGACTAACCGTATCTAATGGTTTGATTGAGTTTTTTGTTTTCTATAAATATATAATACTTATTAAATAATATATATATATATATATATATATATATATATATATATATATATTGCGAGAATAAAGTCACGTCGTAAGCAGAAATTACCATGCGTGCAGGGTTGTGCTGCGCGAATGGCACTTTGACAATAGAAGAGTATTTCAGTCGCGATTAGGGCCAAAATCTCCACAATTTCTCCCTTAAATTCTCCGAATATCAGAAATCCTTTACTCCCAAACTCCAAATTCCACCTTCAAACTTCAAGGGCACTCCGATTACACGATTCTCCCTCATCTATGGCACCCCCACAAGGAAGAAACAAGGTGAATCATCTAGGACTCAAGAAGACATCCCGATACAACCAATTGACTATACACGCATAAGTTCACGTGAGGTACCCATCACCTATCCTCTCTTTTTACCAAATTTAGAAGAATTAGGTTTAAAAGATGAATTTATAGGATTTGTGGATGCTTTGGGTTGGAAAAAACTAATTAAGACTGTGTAGGGTGTATTCTGAGCTAGTAGTCAAATTTTACACCACTCTATGTTTTCGGATGCACATGTGACGGATTTTACATGCCGGTTGGTCGGGGTGGAATGTAAGGTAGATTACGAGATGTTGAAATCAATATTCAGGTTATCTACTTGCGGGTTGTGTTCAATCCCGAAGACTTTTAGGTCGAGAGAATTTTGGTTAGAATTGATAGGATTCAATAATGTTTCGACAAAAGAGACGCCTAGTGGGTTTATTCGGGAGCCTACGACTTACCTTTTCCACGAATATTTAGCCCATCAGATATTTGGCAAGGATGAGAGCAATAAGGTGACGAAGGTGTACATAAATAAGGCTAATTTGACCGGTACATAATTTTTGACTAAGGAAGGTGAATTTCGGGATCCCACCACTAGAAAAATACTTTTGTAGTCATATTTGGAACCCGGTCACTGTCCCTCCACCCCCGCCTATTGCCATGGGGGCGGCAGTGATGAAGATGATGATACTAAGATGGATGACCCATATGATGCACAACCTGCTGATCTTCTACGCCCTTCCTCAGTCCCGAGCCAGGGCCCCACCACTGGTTGGGAGGCCGTTATGTCGCTCTTAGATTCTATGCAGGCAACATTGTCTATTTTCAACATCAAATGACCGATATGCAAAAACAGATGAACGGCCTCCACAAACTTAAGCGTAATATGAGTGTCCAGATTAACTCTATGGAAAATTGGGTGTAGAACATTGAACATAACTGGGTCAACATGTCTTTCTCGCCCTTCCCGCTTCCGGCACTGCCGGCAGATGATCAGTGACATTGCCCCATGAAGTTTGTTGTTTCTGTTTCTCTTTTCTTTCTTTTGTGTGTGTTGAATTCGAGTGCGTATGTTTATATATTTTTTTTCTTTTTTCTATTCTTCATTACTCTCGTTTTTCTATTTTGGTTTTGTGTTTTCTTCTCCATATGGCTTTTGCAAAATTGTAGGCGGATGTGATTATGGCACATTTATCAATCTTCGCATTTTTCAGGGAATTTTTTTTCCTTCTCTTTTATTTTTACGCAGTGATGTCATTGCGTGATTTAAGTGTGGGGGGGAGGGGGGGCAATTAGTCATTGATAATGTATGTTTATTGCTTGTGATTATATTTTTTACTTTGCCTAATGATTATCCCAAGTTTAATAATAGTGTTGTTTAGTTAACTTGAAATGGATGCATTAATTTGAGCCTCAATTAAGAAATGACATTGTGAACTTTATGCTTAGGATTTGACTAAATCGTGAATTAACCGTTGTGATAAATGAATTAGGTGATGGTTAAACAATAATCCAGGTTGTGGGGTATGAATTACGAGATTTCATTGATGTGAATTAAGTTAAAACCCTATTTTTGATTTGTGTGTACACAAAATTGCTAGCCTTGCGGAAAAAAATGCATATAGAGCTATATAAAAAAATGGAACAATTGAGATTATACTCCGCTAGTTGAGCTGCTTAGTAACTAGGAGCATTCATGAGCTCCATGTTTGACTTTTACGTAAAACGACGGCCCAAGCATGAGTATGGAAAACCACCCTAGGAGCCTTTGGAAAACATCTGAAGTTTATACCTAGTTGAAGAATATCTCAGGAGTTCTAGCAAAGCAAAAGAAAAACAAAATCATGGCTAGTAATTGCACGATTGGTTGTGTGAGTAAAAAGGGTTGCAACTTTTGACACAAACTTGAAATTTAGTGAGGAAGGCCAAACACTTTGATTAATGTTTAACTTTAGCCGAATGAGTCTATTGCGAAGGTTGGGGATCAATAAGGAATAATCTAAGGTAGATGGAATATGATGTTATGAAGTAAATTGATTCTCAAAATAAGTATAATATTTCTTGTTGAGTTTATGGGCATTATTATTTTTTGCTTGCGGACAAGGAAAAGGCTAAGTGTGGGGGAGTTGTTTTTCATGTTTTTGTGTGTGATTTTTGTGCGATTTCTATTTTTCTTGTGTGTGATTGTGTATATTTGTGTTTTTACGTTCCATTTTATGGTGTCGTGTGTTACGTAGGGTATTTTTGTCATTTTTATAGGTTTTTGTAAAAGAAGTCTTGAAAACGGGCTAAAATGGGTAAAATGGGCATCACGGCTAGATGACGGTTAGGACAGAAGCACAAGTTCGCGGGCGCGCAAATTTGCGCGGCATGCACAAGGGACAACAAAGGAAATTAAATACGCGTGCACTTGCACATGGTGCGCATCGTCAACTTTGGCGAGAATGTGCGCGCCGCGCACGAGTGCACGGGCGCGCACGTTCAAGGCATAGGTAGTGCAAGGCGCATGCGCGCGCGACACGCAATGAAGATGCACGAGATCACTGCGCAGGCGCAGACCTGAATACCCTTCTAGAATTTTCTTTGATTTTCTTCTTTTAGGATTCTTCCACCATGTATAGGGTTTTAGGCTTATAAATAGCACTTGGGGGATCCATAATTTCGAACACTTTCATTACTTAGCACTTTTAAACTTTAGTTTTTGTTATTTTTCACTTACATTCATCATTGGGATTGCTTGGGTTCTTTCCATTGAAGTTATTTTTGCGGTTAATCAAAGCGTAAAATTTCTTCGTCTCTTTGGTCTGATTTCAATTGTTGGATGATTATTATTGTTGCATGATGATGTTTATTATTGTTTTCTTTCTTTCAATTGATTTTATGATCCCACCCCCAAGCATGAACTAATTTTCTTGTTCTAAGATTAGGATGATTTGATTCAAACAAACAAGCATGAGTATTAACTAATTGATCTGCTTTCGTGAATAAATTGTTTTACTTGTTGATTAATTGTTTGACCAACTTTTGATTGTTTTGAGGGAATGATTGAGATTTGAGGGAAGATATTATTCCTGGACTAAATTTATTCAAGGGGTTAGATATGAATCAGAGATGTAATATCTAACTTGGCTTAATGAAAATAGCAAATTATGTAGGGATAACCCTAATATGTCAATACGCGAGTTATCAGATCTAGGCCAGTTTTTACCTGTTTGTTATATTTGTTAATCGCATGATCAATTAGTTGATATCCTGCTTGAAAGTTTGATGAGATGATTTCGAAATCCTAGACATTCCCCCATATTGTTTTTCTTCGGGTTTAATTGTGTTGAGTTTTACTTGGTCTTTTTACTTGGTTTTCTTTAGTTTATTAAATTCACAAATATTGTTAGAGTGTTTAGGATTTATTTTCTATTATTTGTATTGCATAATAATTATTTGTCGGCTAAGTCTTCCGCTAGGGACGACTTTGGTCAACTTGCTACCCTACGATTGATCTCGTGCTTTTGCGAGCATCGCTAGATTTATTTTAGGTGTTTAGCGGTTGATCAATCATGAAGCTACTTGGACTCTCTTAAGGCTTGCTTTACTTCAGCCTTCTTAACATGTTCAGCAGCGTCTAAGTCTTCAACATCGCTGTCACTACTTCTGCTTGAACTTTGCAATGCACTTTCAGGAATATTAGTGAAGGGACAAGAGTGAGGTTTCTTGGACTCCTCAATCGCCCTGGCCTTCTCAATTGCCTTCATCTTCTCCTCATCCTTCTTATGATAAAGGATGGTAGTGTAGAAATCTGGATCCAAAGCAGACCGGATGACAATATTTCCCAAAAAGCTTAAGAGTTCTTCCTCCTCCTCCAACTCCGGGCCTTGGAACTAAGACCTGGTTGTGCTCAGCTTCCAGGCTCTCCAGATTTGTAGCCTCTCCTGAACGTCGGGGTAAGCATGAGATAGTACTTGAAGATCATCATCATCTAATCATCCTGCTGCAAAGCCTCTTCAGCAGCCTTGCCTTTGTCATCAATAATGGCATTGGTCTGAGGGGGTTGTATAGCTAACTCTTCATTGCCTTTGTCAGTTGTAGTTTAGTGATCATCACATCACCAACTATCTCTTTTGGACTCAACAACAATTGATTCACCAACACATCACCATCTTTTTCACTCAACAATAGCTACTTCCTCTGCGAGATGTGCCGTACTCAGCTGACTCGACAGCTAAGTCGGACTGTTTCACCAGTCTTCTCCTTGTTTCCCTTTTCAGTGGATCTTCAACTTCTAGTTCCTCTTTTCCTTCAACAATGGCAGCATACTCTGCTAATTTTAACTTCTTTGCTTTAGCTGGTTTTCAAGGCGCAACTGATCGTTTCTTCCTCACAACGAGTGAGGGAGTTGGGCATGGGCCTTCTTGGCTGTGGGGGCATGTGCTTTCTTGGCTGGGGGGAGTACAGGGTTAGGTGAGGGGGCCTTGGCCGAAGCAGTTGTGTCTACGGGGACATTCTCAGCTGGTTTTCCCTCACTGGTTGCAGATCTTTTCGCGTGAGCCTGCTTCTGGGCACCAGAAAGGTTCACCCTGAACATCATCTTGTTCGCAGGAAAGGTCTTACCATTGCAGAGAGGGACACCTTTTTTCTCCATCAAGTGGCCTAAGATCAGGCCATAACAAAGTGAACTTTGAAATCTTCCATCATCACCAACAGACATGTTCGTTACATTCTAGCACAGCTTGCCGAAAATGAACTCGGCCCAGTTGACTTGCTTCTCCTCTATGATCGCCGCCATGATAATAAGCTTGGTCTGGGACAGCTGATTGAACGATCCAAACTTCATATCTACACACTTCGCGACCAAATCCATCAATTTGTGGTAGTATGTTCGCCAAAAATATTTGGATCTTACAATTGCAAGTGTACAGTGTAGTTTATAGGATAATGGTAAGCAAGGTTGTATTCGTCAGGGATTGACTATGAAATACTTAGGCTATAATAGCATCGTATTTCAATTTTATTGAAGCAACCAAATAACACAAATTTTAGTAAAAATTGAAAATAAAAGAAAAATAAATAAATTGGCGAACCCCGCAAGTCTTTTCCACAACCGCGGAAGCAACCTTAGGCAATAATCTCAACATTTTTCTTCAATATTAAATCCAATTAAAGTTTCAAAAACTAATTCATTCGTTTCTATGGGTTCAATTCCTAAAATAGTTTACTCCCCCTCCCGGATGGCGCATAAACAGTAGATTAATAATAATTGAGGTCTCCCGATCCATCACAACTATTATTAACTCCCAAAAGATCTTTGAATTGAAATACTCCCCATAAACAGAAGTAGTCTCCCGATATATTATCCTGTTAATGTCTGAATTCAATTTTCGTCTCTTTAGAACTCACCTCCCGGATCATGGACTAACAAGTATGACATATTATTGGCCAAACATTGATAACAAATTCATAGACAAACTTGAAATCAACATTATGATATCGTTTAAGCACAGACAAGAGATCTAGACTAAGAAAGAAAACCCCTTCGTGTCAGGATGGATTCTCCTTCCAAGCCTTCGAAGCTCTTGTGCTTCCATAGATGCGAAAGGCCTTGTGGTGTTCTTCGCGACCTAGCCCTCCTCTCTCAGAAGACCTTGGATCTTGTGTTCCTATGAAATTTTGTGTGTTGTATAGTGTAATGATGGATGAATTTTTGTGCAGCCCTTGGGTCCCTTATATAGGTGCTTGGAGAGATCACTTGTAGAGTTTGAATGGGAAAAGGAGATCAATTCAGCCCCAGTCACGTCGCATGACCGTGTTAACCCACACGGTTGGGTCGTGTGATAAGAATTTGCTCCTAGGGTCTTCACAAACGTTGTAACCCTTTCGCTTAGCTTTCCATAGACACTTGAATGACCTTAATATCCATTTTGTAGAGAAAGTTATGGCCAAAATACTAAACCCTGCCACTGCTGAAAACTGTTAGCGCGTTTGGACATATTTTTGAAGGAAATTCCCTTTTGTTCAACCATACATGCTTCTTTCCTTCACATTTTTGCTCGTATCTTGTCTTTTGACATATCATTTTAATGTGATATCGCATTTTGTCCAATTTAGCTCCATTTTTTACAAAATTCATAAGAGTACGCAATATCACGCCCAACAAAGGAAACCAAGTAAAATACACCAAATATGCGTACAAATGCATCAATTATATATCAAAAGCTGAGAAGTTTTGTTTCCCGGCATCCTTGGGCTTGGCAATCTCCTTCCAGGCTGTAGAGAGGTTGACGTCCTTCGCAGTTATCTCCTTTAGCCCACTGGTTGGGAGATAGCAGTGTCCAGGTATGTCAGCAACAGTCAGCTTAAATTCCTTGTTGTTGACTGATGAGCGGATCTCATCATCATGAACCTTAGCGTTCACATAGTACATATGACCTCCTCGAGGTAAGTGTGAGAGAACTCCATGGATAGAAATTGTTTGAGACTAGCTTTCTCAAGCTTTTCAGTGATCTTCTTAGCCAACACCTTGTCTATGCCATGCTTGACAAGGCCTTCAAAGTCCATGGTTGCATCCGTGTGGATCTTTTCAGCGGCTTAGCATAGTTATACGATGGTGCCATTTCTGTCTTGATATTGAGATTCGAACGAAGATAAGAACTAGGGTTTGAACTTTGTTTCGTAGAGAGAAAACACTTATGTATTCTTCGAGAGCAAGACTGTAATTGAGGAGAGAGAAAATTGAATTTATCTTTATATGGGACATGAGAGGACGGTTTTTAGAATTCAAAAAGATAAAAACTGATAAATGGTTGAGATAATGTTTTGAAAACTACATTAATTTCCCCGCATTTAATGCAACAATATTTATATCCAATCATGGGTAAAGTGGTGCAGGAATTTTACTGACATCAATAATTACCACTGACGTCAAGCCTAAAAACATTCCTGCTCACAAAAACGACTGTGTTTTATCATTTAGCTCATAAATAACTCAGCTATCTTTATTTATGACTTGACTCTGCTTCTCTCTTAACTGAATAACCACTCGGTGTGCAGCTAATTAGATACAGCTGAATAGCCATCTTAGATGTTTCACTTAGTTGTTAAGTGAAACTCTTCTGAATTCCAATTCTCTCTTCTTTAACCCTGCTAAATGAGTTTTCTGAGCTTTATAACTCAACTCAATCAATCCAAGCTCATTCTTAAGCTCTTCAAACCTTGAATCACATAAATGCTTTGTGAATATATCAGCTGGCTGCTTATTAGTTGATATTTATACCAATGTGATGTCTTTCTTTTCAACATGATCTCTTATAAAATGATATTTGACATCAATGTGTTTGGTTCTTGAGTGCAATACTGGATTCTAAGTGACTGCAATGGCACTTGTGTTATCACACATTATTGGAATCTCTCTATCTTCTATATCATAATCTCTCAGTGGTTGCCTCATCCATAAGACTTGGGCACAACAGCTCCCTGCATCAATGTACTCTGCTTCAGCTGTTATGTAGCTATTGAATTTTGTTTCTTGCTGAACCAAGAAACCAACCTATTTCCAAGCATTTGACACGTACCTGAAGTATTTTTCCTGTAAACTCTGCATCCAGCGTTGTCTGAGTCTGAGTAACCAACTAACTTGAATCCTCCTTCCTTTGGATACAATAAGCCAACTTCACGGCATCCTTTCAAATACATTATGATTCTTTTGGTTGCAGTCATGTGACTTTCTTTTGGAGAAGATATAAATCTAGCACATATACCTACATCAAAGATGATGTCTGACCTACTTGCTATTAAATAGATCAAAGATCCAATGAGAGCACTATATCTTGTTTGATCAATAGCTTTGCCTTATGCATCCATATCTATCTTGACTGAAGTATTCATGGGAATCTTCACTAATGACTTCTCTTTCATCCCAAATCTCATCATTAAATATCAGATATATTTGGTTTGACTTATGAAGGTTCCATCCTTCATTTTCTTAACTTGAATACCTAGGAAGAAAATCAGCTCTCCCATCATGCTCATCTCAAATTTCTCTTGCATGAGATTTGAGAATATGTCATGAATCACTTTGTTTTTGATCCAAATATGATGTCATCCACATATATTTGAACAATAAATACACTCTCTCTATCCTGAATTCTGAAGAGTATCATATCAACCTTACCTTTGATGAATCCATTGTCTATAAAAAATCGAGACAATGTGTCATACTAGGCTCGTGGTGCTTGCTTCAAACCATATAATGCCTTATTGAGCTTGTAGACTTTATCTCCAATAGTTTTATGCTCAAAACCTAGAAATTGCTCCACATAGACTTCTTCTTCTAATAGTTCATTAAACAATGCACTCTTCACATCCATTTGATAGACAGTGAAGTTCTTATGTGCAGCATAAGAAAGAAACATCCTTATTGCTTCTAATCTTGCAACAAGTGCAAAGGTTTCATCAAAATCAATGTCATCTTCTTGGCAATAACCTTTGGCTACCAATTTTGCTTTGTTTCTCACTACAGATCCCTCTTCATTCATCTTGTTTCTAAATCTTGTTTCTAAATACCCACTTAGTACCAATAACATTTTGGTCGGTAGGCCTTTGAGCTAATTGTCAAACTTTGTTTCTCTCAAATTGATTCAGCTCCTCCTGCATAGCTATATTCCAATATGTGTCATCCAATACTTGTGACACATCTTTAGGCTCAATCTAGGAAATGAAACAAGTGAACATGGCTTCATGTTGAGTTCTGGATCTTTTTCTTACTCATTCTCTAACATCTCCAATGGTAAGCTCTGGAGGATGGTCTCTCAGCCATCTCACGTCTGGTTGGAGTAAGTATGTTGGATTCAATATTCTTGTAGGTAAGTTGTCTTGAACAACTTTTTCATCATTCAACTGGAAATCTTCCAGCTGTCTTTGAGATTCATCTATCTCATCTTCATCTGGGTTAAGTCTTCTGACATCTGCCTCAACATAGGGATTGTTCTGAACAATTGGCTGAATCATCTTGTCAGCTAACTCATCAATGTCTTCTCCATTAACATTAGTGTAATACCCCAACCTCTCACTACTCACTTGGTCAATATAGTTCATGCAGTACATGTTGATTATGTGCTATTTGCATAATCTAATTATTTTATACGGCATTGATGTGTTTATCAGGATGGGGTATAATATATGAATATTAATAATATTAAGATGATATACATTATTTGAGATTAATAATTTTATTTAAAAAATATTAAATAATAATATGAGAAAGTGGGTTAAAATCATAATTTGAATAGTTGATGGGACTTTAGGTGTAAATACCAAAGAAATATATAATCATGCATTAACAAATACATATATATATATATATACATAATCAATATATATAGGTGATATGAGTGTGCTGCTATATATATATATATATGTATATAAGTGGAACATGATTATATTTAATTAACATACCCAATTTACTTAACAAACAAAAGACAAAAGTTACAGATTTAGATTAAAAAAATGAAAACAAAAAGCTACGTACGCCCCACCCCCTTAAACCATTTTAGGATAAATATATGTATACATCTACTCTACCAACATAAAAAGCATACACAACAGATAAGAAAGGAAAAAGGGAAACAGAGCCTAAGATCGGACCGGAATTGGTAAAGTCTTCAAATCTATCTTTTACTTCTCTTAAATTCATAGCCAAGATAATATGAGGATTACTTTAATTTATATACAGACTTCAGTTTGTGTATATATATATGTATGTATGGGTATAATGAGTAAAATCCTATTTTTATGTATATTATTTGTAATGAAATAAAAAAAAGGAATTACATATTATATATATATATATATTTGTGTTATAAGTTACAGAAAAGAGAAAAGAAAGTAGATTAAGTCTTATTTTAGAAATTTTATTTGAGGAAATGGCTTGGTTAATTGAATTAATATGCTAGGTTTATAAAATTGACTAAGAAGTTCTTATTTTGCTTGAACATATAAATATTAAAAAAAACGAGAGAGAGAATGGATAAATATATAAAGTTGTAACCCTTATAGTTGATTATATATAATGATTAGCAAACTTGATATTATGATTGAGGGATATTTTTTAGTTGTATATTACATATAAATTTAAAAGATAACAATTTGAATGTTGTTTGAAATTGAGGGATTTAAAGCAAGTTATTATTCACAAATTGAGTTTTGAAATGAAATTGTACTTTTCGGTGGTTTTGATTGGGTATCAATTGATGTATCATTTTGTATTAATACTTAATTAATCTCAGTATCTAAGGTCCTAAATTTAGGATAACAGACATGATATTTTAAGAATAGAAATCCATATCTTACATTGTAATGTACATGTTATCTTATGACTAGGGAAGAAAGACTGCAACTACAATGCATGAACATAGTATTTCTTGTCTTATTGATACTAAATGCGATTCTTGTATCTTGATGGATGCATTATGGAAACCTTGATATTCATATGTTGCTTAGTGGATATTGGAGTGATGATTATTGTTTCATTGAGCATGTCATTCGTTGACATTTTGCACGTGCATGCAAACATGTGAGCATTGTTGAGATGAGGCATGCACGACACGATAACTTTCTTTGAAAAGAAAAGATTTTGGTTGGCCACTGCTAGTGCACCGAGGCATGCGAGGCGTGCTTTTATGATATATTTTAGGGTGCAGTGGGTGTTACGCCTCAGAGGATCATAGGGGTTGACAGGGGGTGTGCCTCTGATGGTCACGAGGGGGCGGACCACTTGACTGTATCCTTATTGACATGTCAGGGAGGAGACTCCTGGGGGATCATTGGGGAAGACAGGGGGTGGACCCCAGGTGGTCCCGGGAGATGGCCCTAGGCGGTGTCAATATGATTATGGCCATGTGATTATTGATATTGTGTTGAGCTCTTTCCGGTGCATAGCAGGTGGGTCAAGGGCCCTATGTAAAGAAATGATTATAAATAATATATTTCAATTCATTCTATGCACTTCTGGTAAAATATCTTAGAATGCATTTGCATTTTTATTACATTGTTCATTAAACATGCATGGTTTTCGCTTACTGGGCATTAGCTCATGTAGTTCATGCATTGTAGGTGAGTTTGGTGATTCTGGATTTCATGAGCTTACTGGGCAGGCTGCTGGAGCTCCTACATGTTACTGAGGACAGTGTACATGGATGACGACATGTTGGGCTATGTTGATGGGTCACCTTTCTTTTTGGTCTTGTATTATATTTTGGTTTAGTGTTGTACCCTCTTTTGAAAACTCTGATGTAAATATGTACATGTAAATAGTTGGGTGATATGGGTTATGAGTTCGGTCATATGGATGTCTGTTGTATTTAATAACAAGGTTTGTTACCTCTTTTGCTTGTGGATAAGTGTTGTCATTTTCTTAAAAGTAAAGTCATCTTGCTTGTTCGTTGTTAAAATGCCACAGGAAAAACAAAATGTGTACATGTATATAGGGTACGTTGTCAAATTTCACTTTTCATATTGCTTAGTAATGTAGTAATAGGAGTGGGCGTCATAATTAGGTTCATCAAAAACCACATGGTTAGACTCTTCTGTGACCATAATCCTCTTGTTCAGCACTCTGAAAGCTTTACTCTCAGCTGAGTATCCCAAAAAGATCGTTCATTAGCTTTAACATCAAAAGCTTTTAAGTTGTCCTTGCTATTATTGTGAATGAATCACTTACATCCAAAGATATGAAAATATCCAACATTTGGTTTCCTCCCTGTCCAAACTTCATAAGGGGTTTTGGACAGCTGCCTATTGATCATACACCTATTTTGAGTGTAGCACGCAGTATTGATGGCTTCAGCCCAAAATCTCTTAGGCAATCCAACTTCAGCTGACATGGTCCTTGCAGCTTACTTGAGAATTATGTTCCTCCTTTCAGCTACTACATTTTTCTGTGGAGTTCTTGCAGCTGACAACTCATGGGCAATACCATTTTCTATACAATACTGAGTTATAATCCCATTGATAAATTCAGTTCCTCTATCATACCTTATTTTGATAATGGTTTGACCCTTCTCATTTTGAACTCTTCTCATCAACTGAGGAAGCTTTTGCAAAATTTCCTTTTTTTTACACATAAAAGTGGTTTATATGTATCTTGAATAATCATCTACCTCCACTAAGGTGTATTTCCTTCCACTAATGCTGGCTGGTTCACAGGACCAAATAAATCCATATGCAATAAGTGCAGTATCATGGTTGATGGACTTGGCTTGTCCTTGAATGAAGACTTCATTTGCTTTCCCATATCACATGCATCACAAATGCTTTTGTTCTTGTATACTGAATCTAGCAATTCTTCCACAAGATGACTCCTTGCAAGCTTGTTGATTGTCTTGAAATTGAGGTGACTCAGCTTTTTGTGCCACAACCAACTTGATTCAGCTGTACGTTTGGCTAACAGACATGTGCTTGGTGTAGCAGTTGACCAATCCACTACATACATGTTTTTCTGTCTTAAATCTGATAGCACAACTTCATTGGATTCAACATCCTTGATCTGGAAAACTCCCACGTTGATCTTACAATGTAGCTCTTATCACAGAGTTGGCTGATGCTCAGCAGATTGAAATTTAGCCCTTCAACATATGCTACATCTGTTATTTCTAGTCCATTTTTCCTTATGGGTCTTGTGCCTTTGATCTCTTCTAGAGCTTCATTTCCTCAAAATATGACTTTGGCTCTTTTTGCTTCCTTGAAGTTTGATAAATTCTTTTTATTACCTATCATATTTCTAGAACAATCACTATCCGTGTACCAGGTTTCTTGGCACTCAGCTATTCCTTGAACCCGCATCAAGGAAATTAGTTTTTAGGTACCCAAACCTATCTGGTCCTGAGGGGTTAGAACTATAAGTTGATCCAACCAACATATAGCCAAATGTTCTAACTCTAAGAGGTTGCCACCTATCGGTTCCATAATCATAATGAACATTTACAAATTGCTTAGGAGCTTTAGGCTCATAGAACTGTCTCTTTTTTCTGTACGCCTGTCTGTTAGCTTGTGCATTTGCTTTCTTAGGATAGTAATTAAACTTTTGTGCATATTAGGCATTGTGCTTGGGTGCATATATGTGTTGATAATGGTTCCTTTGCCTTGGGAATGACGTTTTCTGAGTTTGAGGTCTTTGCCACTTAGACTTGTATCCCTTAGGACTTGGTTGATATCTCATTTGATTGTTCCAATCAACTTGGCTAGGATAACTTCTACCATTCCCATCATATGGCTTTCTTTGTTGAAACCTCTTGGGCTTTTGGTAGTTCTATTTTGATTTCACAGAATATTTTCATTTGGAGTCTTCTGATGGACTCTTCTGAATTTAGTTTCAATTGTCATTTTAGCATGCTCTGCTGGCTTTTTGCCCTTGCCTTTATTATATCCCAGGACAACATGGTCGTGATTGTGTTTGTGAGTTGGTGTGGGTGCAACATATGGTGCATTGGATTTTCGGACTCCCTTATTACTTGAGGATCCTTTTTCCGTAACCACTTTTTGAGTTTGGGCATGCACAAAGGAATTAAATCATATACCTGTTTTATCTCCATTTTCCTTTTGTATCATTATCAAGTCATCCAATGATTCAGATGCCTTGGTAAATTATGCAAGCAAAATTTTCAAATCTTTTTCCCTCTTTTCTATTTCAGCTAAGTCAGCTTGGATCTTAGCTATCTCAGCCTTCAGCTCAGTGTTCTCAGCAGCTATGTGACTTAGAGTACTCAGCTCCTTAGTCAGCTGTGAGTTTTGGCTTTTGAGCTGGTTGTTTTTCTCATCTAAAAGTGTGTGCGAGGTTTTTACGTGCTCAAAATCTTTCATCATTTTGCCTAATGGATCATAAAGATCAGTGGGTGATGAGGTGTTTGTGTCACTATCACTATCATCAGAATTAGAATGAGATGAGTTAGAGTGTACCTCATTGGTCGGTACGGAAAACACCACCGCCCAATAATCCACGCCCCGCCACACGACTGACCTGCGAACCTACAACACAATCATTAGAAGGGGGCCGAAAGGGTTTTCCGGCATACCCACTCCGACGCTCAAGTCAGTATCGGTTTTAGAGAGAATAAATATTAAAAGTGCAACAAAGTATATTCAATGTCTAACTAGTGGCGTACCTTACTTGTGCCCCTTTTATAAGTTTGGGAATTAGGGTTGCGTAGGCATCAAGCCACACTAAAAACCCTAATTAACACACAAACCTAGGTTGATCGCTCATAATGGGCCGTAAGCTCACTAGGCCCAAAGAGCCCAAAGAGATGGCCCAACCCAGGTCCCCCATCGGCCCTTAGCTAGCTTGGCCCAATCCAAATCCAAGCACGTCAGGTCGGTAGGCCCTTAGCTTGGCTCAATCCAGGTCCAAGCCCATCAGGTCGGTAGGCCCTTACCTTGGCCCAATCCTGGGGTCCAGGCAAGACATGTCAGATTCATCACAACAGGTCGACCCAATCCTCAAAGGTCAGCCCAACCACTATAGGTCGGCCCAGCAACAGAGATCGGCCCAGTCTACGACCATCCTTGGCCCAAGTCCTTTCATCAAGCTCCTAGAGATAGGTTGGCCTAAACAGGCCCCCATCAATCAGTCCCCCCGTGGCTTGTCTACTTCGGACATAATTGTTTCGTGATATATTCGACCGATCTCCATTTTAGGCTTTAAATCTTCCACAATATTACCCATCCCGATCCACATTTAGGGTTTTTCTTCCCCCAAAATATACTTATCCCGATCTGGATTAGGCTTTTCTTCTCTCGTGATGTACCCATCCCGATCTCAATTAGGGTTTTCTTCCCTTGAGATATACTCATCTAAATTAGGGTTTTTTTCCCTTGAGATATACTCATCCCGATCTGGATTAGGCTTTTCTTCTCTCGTGATGTACCCATCCCAATCTAAATTAGGGTTTTCTTCCCTTGAGATATACTCATCCCGATCTAAGTTAGGGTTTTCTTCCCTTGAGATATACTTATCCCGATCTAAATTAGGGTTTTCCATCCCTTCATTTCCCGCTCATTCATGTCACCGGGACGTCCTTTCAATTGACAAGACATCCTTTCATCTTCCCGAGGTCCTTTCTGAACCGTTGGAAGAGATTCGGATCAAGGGTGGCGATCATCTTCCCATTTCATCTTTTCTTATAAGAAGGCAAGGTATAGGGGGGACCATTTCATTTTCTAGCCAAAATTTTTCTCCCCTCCTCTCGAGCGATTTCCGACGTGCTTCTAGGCGATTTCCGGCAGATTTTCTGACGGTGCTCCTCCACTATCTTTCTTCCGTTCATAATCCCTAGATACACTTTCTTTCTTTTCTTTTTCAATTATTTTTCCATTCAAATAATGACCTCTTCTTAGACCAATTCCGATCCTCACGTGACCGACCTGGTTAGATGGTCAGGTGAGTTAGATACTGCTCGACATAGGGATCATCATCCTGAGCTATCTGATCCCGAGGCCACGGAATCAGATTCATCTTCCATTCCTCTTTCTCCCATAGAAATTATGGCATCTTACCCGTTGGCTCCTCCCTAGGTGGACAATGGGTTTTCTCATTCGGCTGCAAAAACCCAGTCCCTCTATAATCTCCGTAGGAATTCCTGCATCCCATCCCTTTTCAAACTATCCCTACCGAGCTATACAGATAGACCATTACGACCTCCTCCTCAAGGTCTGACCTTTTTCGTAGGTCAGTTAGATGGAGGACTTAGATTTCCCATCAACTCTTTCTTTTCCAAAGTATCTGCCATGTACAAAATTCCCCTCAACCAGCTCACCCGAACTCCTTTCGAATCATTGTTGGTTTCCTAATAATCACCAAGTTTTTGTCCATAGATCCCTCGACCGATCTATTCTTTGCTCTGTTCCAGGTCAAATCTTCTACTCCCAAGGGCCTCTTTTACATTACTGCCCGAAATGAAACCAACTTCTTAGGGAAATACCCGACCTCCAATAAGTTCTGGAAAGATCAGTACTTTTTCGTCACCTCAGCCGAGCCTTGGTCTTTCCCTCACGAATGGGTGTGGTCTTTGCCCACTCAACAAAAACATGACCCCAAAAAGCGCCCTCTCGACCTGCAAGACTTGATCCATAAGCTCACTGCTGTAAAATATGATCTTTCAAAAATTATAACTCCCTCTTTGCTCCACTACTCGGGAGTGAGTCCCCAGGTTGTTCCCTTAGAGTGTGATATCGGTAATACTCTTACCTTCTTCCTCAACACTTAGTTTTTTGTGCTTTTTCTAAATTTGCTTTAGTTTTGCAGACATCATGTTATCCCGAGCCGTCGCACAGAAGGCTGAAGCTCGCAAGAAGGTGAGCTCCTTGGCCCGACCTTCCTCCTCCCAGACCAGCGGGGCAATTGTTGGCTTGCCTGCATCTGGGTCCCGATCTCCGCATACTATTCGGCCTGATTCCACCAAACATGTCTTGGCCGAGCTCTCCGATCCCAGCAACTGACCTGTTCCAATCGGCTCCCGACGCGGATCATCCGAACCGAGCTCCCGCCTCCCAAAAAGACTCGCGTGGGAACTAGTTCGGGATTCGGAGTCCCATCGATACTCCGAACCAAACATGGATGACGGGGAATTCCATCCTCAAAAATACTAATCCCGTGCTAGCAGCTCAGTACATTTAGGGCCACTGCCCTTATCCTGTCCGAGCCGTCTTGGACAAGCTCTTTGACGCCGAGCTCGTCAACTTATTCTGCGAGGATCAGGCTCGAGCCCACGTCAAGCTATCCTCGCTCATTGCCCGAGCTCGAGTGGGCTTTGCCAATCCCGCTCAGGTGAGGGAGCTCGAGTCCTTAAAAAGGACAATAAGAAGCTGAAAGCCAGGGAGGCCAAATTACTGACCGAGGTGCACAAGCTCAAAGATAAGCTCCTCGGGGCCGAGCGCTCTGTTGCTAATTCCGATCTTAAAATCCAGGATTTGGATAAAGAAAATGCCACCCTTAAGGCCGAACTGAAGGATGGACTAGTTCATACTCGGGAGGAAGTGATCGAGATCGGTCGTCGTGACTTCATGAAATCGGAAGAAGGCCGAGCTTTGGTCGGTAGGGTTCGGGAGAAGGTTAAAAAATGTTTCTTGAGCTCGGAGGAATTTATCAACATCCTCTCCACAAGAGTGATTCAGCAGTATGAGTTCGCCTTCGACCAGGCCGAGCTCCAGCTCCAGGAGAAAGGGATATCTGAATCTCTAGATCGAGAAGGCCCCCGAGCTCTAATGCAGGATCCTGAGGGCTTTGTCTTTTCCAAGATCGCCAATGAAGTCAACCTTTCCTCAGATGAGGCTTTTATCAATTCTCTGGATGACTCCTCTTGGCTAGCCGACCTCAAGGACGCTGCTGATTAAGCAGCTGCAGACCGAGTTGTTGCATCTAAAGCTTTGGAAGATCTCCCTCTCCTTTCCAGTCCTGACCTGTCCTCTGCTCAGAATGTCGATCTCCCTGTTGCCTCTAACGTGCAGCCATCTGGCAACGAGCCCGATCTCTCTGTCCAAGACTATGCTTCAGAGAATCTTATTTCATAGTTTTATATTCCCGATCTGGGATTTTTTGTAATTTCTTTGATGCAAGTATTTTGTAGTAGCTTTCGTACTTATCCCGATCTTGGATTATTTTGTACTCTTTCGCATTATATCAATGAAATTTATTTCTCTATTTTATTATTACCGATGCGTTTTGGAAAACACTCGTTCCAATTTTTTCTTATTTTTATTTTTTTTGAGGACAAGTATCCAAGCTCAAGCTTGACTTGCCTCTTGTCTTATCGTGCCCGAAGTGTTTGGAGAGTTGGCTCGAGCCGAGCTCCAAACACTTGCTCAAATTTTCTCATTTTTGTTTTTCAAGCTCGAGCTTGATTTGTTTCTGGGCTTATCACGCCCGAAGTGTTTGGAGTTTTGGCTCGAGCCGAGCTCCCAACACTTGCTCAAAATTTTCTCATTTTTTTAGAGGACAAGATTCTCAAGCTCGAGCTTGACTTTCCTCTGGGCTTATCGCGCCAGAGGTGTTTGGAGTTTTGGCTTGAGCCGAGCTCCAAACACTTGCTCAAAATTTTCTCATTTTTTAGAGGACAAGTTTTTCAAGCTCGAGCTTGACTTGCCTCTGGGCTTATCGCGTCCGATGTGTTTGGAGCTCGGCTCGGGAGCTCCAAACACTTGCTCAAAATTTTCTCATTTTTTAGAGGAGAAGTTTCTCAAGCTGGAGCTTGACTTGCCTCTGGGCTTATCGCGCCCGAGGTACTTGGAGGATTGGCTCGAGCCGAACTCCAAACACTTAGTAGAATGATTTTCAATAATTTTTGTGGACGCGAGCGATTTTCATTGAATTTCAAAAGAGGAAATTACATCATTACATCATTCGAACTCCTACGGATAATATTTTTTCAGATTGCTAACATTCCACGCCCGAGGTAACTTCTTTCCATCCAACTTTTCTAACTCATAAGCTCCTCCCGCCAGGCTTTTGATCACCCGAAGTGGGCCCTCCCAATTTGGGTCTAACTTTCCCTAGTTTTTACTCACGTCAGCCCTCCTCAGAACTAGATCTCCCATTTGAAAATTTCTCTTCATCAGTTTACTATTGTATGTTGCCCTGATTCTATCTCTTGTCCTTTCCATCTGTAAAAAGGCCATTTCTCTTTTTTCATTAATCAGATCTAGAGACTCGCGTGTCAACATCTCGTTTTCCTTCTCCTCGAATGTCTGAATTCTATGAGTTTCCATCCCGATCTCCGATGGTATTACTGCATCCATCCCATAAACTAAACTAAAAGGACTCTCTCCCGTGGCCTACTTTGGGTTTGTTCGGTAAGCCCATAACACCGAGCTCAGCTCTTGCACCCAAGCTCCTCCAGCATTTTCCAATCTAGTCTTGACCATTAGCTTGCGGATGTGCTACCGATGTGAAATGTTGCTTAATTTTCATCTCTTCGCACCAAGCCTTGATACTAGTTCTACTAAACTGCGTTCCGTTATCCGAAATAAGGATTATCAGTACTCCAAATCGGCACACGATGTTCTGCCAAATAAACTTCATCATCGCATCCTCAGTAATTCTTGCCAAAGCCTCAGCCTCAACCCATTTACTAAAATAGTCTATTACCACCACTAGGAACTTTCGTTGTCCCACTGCCGGGGGTAATGGCCCCACAATATCGATCCCCAACTTAGCAAAAGGACATGCTGAGCTCATAGTCATCAGCTCTTCAGCTGGCTGATGTATAAACGGCTCATGCACTTGACACCTCTCACAAGCTTTTACCAATTTATGAGCTTCATTCTTCAAATATAGCCAAAAGTATACAGCCCACAACACCTTCCTGATCAGAATACTAGCTCCCATGTGATTTCCACAACATCCTTCATGTATTTCTCTCAACACATATTCTCCCTCTGTTTTACCAAGACACCTCAGCAACAGCATCCCAAACCCTTTCTTAAACAGACTTTCTCCAATCAAGCAAAAACGAGTTGCTCGAATTTTTATCCGAGAAGCTTCTTTCCTATCTCTTGGGAGGGCCCCTTCTTTTAGGTACGACATGATGGGGACCCTCCAATCGTCGTCCTCCTCCAACACTCCTACCACAAGATTTAAAGCAGAAGCCCTTGCCACAAGCACGGTAATGTGCCTTTCCGGAGCACACTCAGCTGAACTAGCTATCTTTCCCAAGAAGTCAGCCCTGGCATTTTCCTCCCGAGGTATTTGGCAGATCTGTACCTTTCCTATCACCTTCTTCAAATCCTTGTATGCATCCACATACTTCTTCATTCATTCTTCCCGAACTTCAAACTCTCCCATAATTTGTTTATAGACTAACTGCGAGTCCAAATGGACCAGCACATTTGTCGCACCCATATCAATGGACATCCTAATTCCTCGGATGAAAGCCTCATACTCGGCTTCGTTGTTGGAAAGTTTATAATCCAATCTTACTGCAAAGTCACTCTCCACCCCTTCCGAACTTATCAACACGATGCCAGCCACACATCCCGAGCTGGCCACCGAACCATCCACAAATAAAACCCACGCCCTTTCCTCACTTGGGGCTTTTGTCAGTTCTTCTCTGGAACTCTATCTCATACTCACTGAGCTCAATAGCCCACTTTACTAGCCTACCCGCAACTTCTGGTTTGCTCAAAACCGACTTCAAAGGGAAATTAGTTCTTACTACAATCTTATGTGAAAGAAAATAAGGCCTCAGCCTTCTAGCCGTGATTACCAGTGCTAATCCAGCCTTTTCAATCTTAGAATACCTGAGCTCCGCATTTCTCAGCACCTTGCTAACATAGTATACTGGCTTTTGAACCGACCCATCTTCCGTCAATAACACTGTACTAATCCCTTGCTCTCCCACCGAGATATACAGACACAATGGCTCTCCTGGAATTGGCTTAGTCAGCATGGATAACTTAGCCAAATATTCTTTCAATTCTTCAAATGCCATCTGGCATTCCTCGTCCCAAGTAAATTTCCTAGACTTCCTCAACACTTTGAAACATGGCAAACTTCGCTCCGCCGAGCGAGAAATGAACCTATTCAAAGCAGCCAATTTTCCTGTCAAGCTCTGCACATCCTTCACATCCCGAGGTGGAGCCATTTTTCTTATTGAACCTCACTTTCTCGGGATTAGCTTCAATGACCTTTTCATTTACCATGTAGACCAAAAATTTACCCGACCTGACCCCAAACGCACACTTCTTTGGGTTCAACTTCATCCAGTATTTCCACAATGTCTCAAAAGTTTCTGCTAGATCTTTAGTATGTCTCTCAGCCTTCACACTCTTCACTAACATGTCATCAACATACACTTCCATATTCCGCCCCAACTGGTTTTCAAACATCTTATCTACCAACCTCTGATAGGTTGCCCCCGCATTTTTCAAACCGAAGGGCATAACGACATAACAAAAGGTGCCTAAAGAAGTAATAAAACTTACCCGCTTCTGGTCCTCTTCTGCTAGCTTGATCTGGTGGTACCCTTGTGAAGCATCCGTCATGCTAAGTAATTCGCATCCAGACGTCGAGTCAACCAGCTGATCTATCCGTGGCAACGGATAGTAGTCCTTCGGACAAGCTTTATTCAAATCTCGGAAATCCACACACATCCTCCAATTGTCAAGATTTTTGGGAACTAGTATGGCATTGGATAACCATTCTGGAAACTGTATCTCACGAACATGCCCAGCCTCCAACATTTTCTCTACTTCCGCACGCACAATCGCATCATTTTTGGGGCCAAAATTCCTTTTCTTCTGCTTCACAGGTTTTTATGAGGGGTTTATATTCAACCTGTGCTCAGCTATGCTAGGATTAATACCCACCAATTCCATAGCCGGCCATGCGAACACATCAACATTCCTCCTGAGAAACTCCATCAGCTCCTCCTTCAAGTCCTCCTTGAGACGACTTCCGATCTTGGCAACCTTACTAGGGTCACCAGGCACCAGCTATATGGTTAACAATTCCTCGTTTGGCATGACATGCTCCACTGGGTCCTCATCTAACTTGATGAGTTTTTCCTTGCCCTTGCCATCATCATGAGCCACTCCTCTTTTTGCCATCTGAAGACTCTCCACGTATAATTTCCTTGCCATGTACTGATCCCCTTCAACTTCTCCAACCTGGTCATCCACAGGGAATTTGATCTTCAAATGATTTACCGACACAACTGCTTGAAAAAGATTGAGGGAAGGTCTCCCAATCATCACATTATACGACGATTGTGCATCAACCACCAGAAATTGTACCATCCTAGTCTTCCGTATGGTTCCTTACCCAAAGAGATGGGTAAAGTAACCATCCCCAACGGCTGAATCGATCCTCCCGCAAAACCAACTAAAGACGTATCTACCATTTCCAATTCCACTTGCAAATCCATCTGCCTATAGCATTCAAAGAATAGTATGTCAGCAGAGCTACCTGTATCCACAAAGACTCCCTGAACATTATAATTTGCTATGGTTTCCGTGATAAGGAGGGCATCACTATGAGGGGTTGCAATGCCCCGGCTATCCTTTGGTCCAAACTGAATATTTGGCCCCACAGACACTTGTTCCACCCTCATCTGCTCCTAAGCACGCTTAGCAGCAGCGGCTCTCACATAGCTCTTCCTGGCCCGCCGCGAGTCTCCGCCAGACGGGCCTCCTATAACCATCTGAATCACCCCCTTCCACGGCGATAGAGGGGGATCCTGCTCCTCATCTGGCTTCTTCTCAGGCTCCTGGCTCTGCTGGTAACTATTGTGACCCTTCCGATAATTACCCTTAGACCTCCTCTTATCCACATACACAAATTCCTTCAGATGACCCGCCTGGATCAGTCTCTCTATGTCATCCTTCAAGTGGGTACACTGATCCGTGGTATGTCCATACTCATTGTGGAACCTACAAAACTCTTTTCACTTCTCCTTCCTTGGCGTTTCAACATAAGTTTTTGGCCACCTCAAATCTGGATGGCGCTCAATCGCAATAAAAACATCCCCCTGGGAAGCTACCAGGGGTGTATATTTTTCATACCTTGGCCTCCCTCCCATCAGATCGGATTTGGGGAGGTTGGGCTTCTTACTAGGAACTCTTTCATCTTTCTCATCCTTCCTCTTCTTTCTCTTACTCTCTTCTTCGCGCTTCATCTTCCTGGCTTCCTCCAGATTGATGTACTTTTCAGCCCTTGCCAGGAGGTCGTCAAATGTGCGTGACGGCTCTATCACCAGGGATTCAAAGAAATCCCCATCTTTCAGACCTTGGGCCAAAGCATTAGCCAAGATATCCTGGGTCGCCGAAGGCACCTCCAACTTCGCCTCCGTAAACCTCTGAATATAGCTCCTCAAGCCTTCATTATCCCTTTGCTTAATGCTGAACAAGGTCAGCGGCATTTTCTGGTGCCTCCTACAACTGGTAAATTGGTGCAAAAACATAGAGTTGAATTCATCAAAACTCCTGATTGAATTCGGCAACAACTGACTAAACCACTGTTGGGCTGACTTAGTCAATATAGTCCGAAACACCCGACACATCACTCCATCAGAGAACCTAGGGAGCATCGCGGCATTTTCAAAATGGCACAGATGATCCCAAGGATCAGTGGTGCCATCATATTCAAAATTCAGCGCGAGATACGAAGAGGGGAGTTCATCAGCCATAATCTCTGCTGAGAAAGGGGTTCCCCTCCTCGATCGCCCTGAGCCAGCTCCAGACATCTTCTTCTTCAACTCTCTCATCTCCCTATGCAGATCATCCATCCTCTCACTCCAATCCGGATCCATCTCCGTGGCCATTTGAGTAAAGGCCGCGGAGGCAGTCTCCTCCTCCAACACAGGTGCCCTTCGACCCTGCTCTCCTCCGGCCGCGGGAGGCCTCATCTCATGCCCCGGTCCGGCCTGCGCCGCCGCAGCAGGCTGAACCACTTCTCGCATACGACTATCCACGACCTCTTCCACAGCGGCCTTAATGTAGGAGGCAATCTGCTGAAAGAAACCGAGTCCCAAGCCATTCATTCCCATCATGGGATCAGCAGCTCCAGCCACCCCTTGCGGAGGACAACCAACTCCCACACCAGGTGCAAGCGGCGGACGTCTGCGCTCCCCTGTCACCACTTCCGGTGTTTCAATCGGAACCTCATCCAGATCATTCTCCAAATTCCTTCGTACATCCTCCATAGCTACCTTGAACTCACGTCTTAAAACTCAAAAATTCCCACAGACGGCATCAATTGGTCGGTACGAAAAACACCACCGCCCAATAATCCACGTTCCGCCACACGACTGACGTAAAGAAGAAGGATGGGTCTTTCAGGATGTGTATAGATTACCGAGAACTAAACAAGCTTACAATCAAGAATAAGTACCCATTGCCGAGGATCGAGGATTTGTTTGACCAGTTGAAAGGTGCAAGTGTGTTTTCTAAAATTGACTTAAGGTCTGGATATCATCAAGTGAAAGTTAAGGAAAATGACATACCCAAAACTGCCTTTAGAACCCGGTATGGTCACTATGAATTTGTGGTGATGCCTTTTGGACTTAGCAACGCACCTGTCGTGTTTATGGATTTAATGAACAGAGTATTTCATCCTTACTTGGACAACTTTGTGATCGTGTTTATAGATGATATTTTGATATATTCACGGAACAAGAAGCAACACGAAGAGCATTTGAGAATTGTGTTGGAAACATTACGTAAAGAACGACTATATGATAAATTCAAGAAGTGTGAATTTCGGATGGAACAAGTGGTGTTTCTTGGACACATCGTTTCATTTCGAGGATCGAGGTTGACCGATCAAGGTAGAAGTCGTAAGGAATTGGAAGACACCAACTAATGTGAATGAAGTACGAAGTTTTCTTGGTTTGGCGGGTTATTATAGGAGATTTATCGAGGATTCTCGAAGATCGCATTACCTTTGACACAACTAACTCGCAAAGGTGTGAAGTTTCAATGGTCCGAAAAATGTGAGAAAAGCTTACAAGAATTAAAGGAGAGGTTAATCATCGCTCTGTTTTGATAATACCGCATGACGGATCGAAGGGTTCGTCATATACGATGATGCGTCTAAGCAAGGATTAGGGTGTGTTCTAATGCAACACAACAAAGTAGTTGCCTATGCCTCCGGACAATCAAGCCTCATGAGCAAAATTATCCGACTCATGACTTAGAGTTAGCAGCGGTAGTACACGCCTTGAAGATTTGGCGACATTATTTGTATGGAGCAAAATGTGAAATATATACCGATCATAAGAGCTTGAAGTACTTCTTTGAGCAGAAGGAACTGAACATGAGGCAAAGAAGATGGTTGGAGTTGGTCAAGGATTATGATTGTACAATTTTATATCACCCTGGAAAAGCAAACATAGTGGCCGATGCCTTGAGCAGAAAGAATCATGAAGGTTTGAATTGCATGTTGACGCGCCAAGAACAGCTTATCAAAGATTTTGCCAAGCTAAGAATCGATGTCATTGTCCCACCAAATACCACGAAGGCAGTAATAGCAGCAATGATAGTCCAACCTACTCTCAGGAGCAGAATAATGAATGCTCAGAAAAATGACAAGTTTTTGATGAAGTTGAGAGATCGAGCAAAAGATGGGAACATAAAAGGATTTGGCGTGGCAGATGACGGATCACTAATGTTTGGGAACCGTTTATGCATGCCGAAGGATGAACAATTGAGAAGAGAAATCATGGAAGAGGCACATTGCGCGCCATATACCGCACATCCTGGGGGTACTAAGATGTATCAAGATCTAAGAAAGACATTTTGGTGGAGAGACATGAAGAGGAGTATAGGGTCGTTTGTACAGAGATGCATGACGTGCCAACAAGTGAAAGCTGAACATCAACGACCATCAGGGTTGTTAAAACCTCTCGAAATACCTGAATGGAAATGGGAGCATATAACGATGGATTTTGTTACAGGATTGCCTAGAACTACACGAGGAAACGAAGCTATTTGGGTCATAGTGGATCGCATGACGAAGTCAGCGCATTTCTTGCCAGTCAAGATGACATATAAGTTAGATAAACTAGCCCAGATATATCTAGCAGAGATTGTAAGATTACATGGAGTCCCAGTTACAATTGTATCAGACAGAGACACGAGGTTCACCTCTAAGTTTTGGCAGAGCTTGCAGAGTGCCATAGGAACTAAACTCGGCTTTAAGACGCATTCCATCCACAAAAGGATGGACAATCGAAAAGAACGATACAAACTCCGGAGGACATGTTGAGAGTCGTAGTGTTAGATCTAGGAGGAAGTGGGAAGAACATTTACCGTTAGTAGAATTTGCTTATAACAACAGTTATCAGCGGCGATCAAAATGGCACCGTATGAAGCATTATATGGACGTAAGTGCGCATCCCCTTTATACTTGGGATGAGGTTGGAGAGAAAAGAATAATTGGACCGGATATTGTTGAGAAAAAAGTGGAAAAGATTGATCTCATCAAAAGGAGAATTAAGATTGCTCGGGATCGACGATGAAGTCGTACGTCGATAAACGAAGAAATGATTTGGTATTTCAGATTGGAGACAAAGTATTTCTAAAAGTAGCACCAACTAAAGGAGTAATACGTTTTGGAAAGAAAGGAAAGCTGAAACCGAGATATATTGGTCCTCACGAAATTCTTGAAAGAATTGGAGAAGTAGCCTATAAGTTAGCACTACCGCCAGAGTTATCCGGAGTGCATGATGTGTTTCACGTGTCGATGTTAAGAAAATATGTGTTTGATCCGAGCCATGTCGTTAATCAAGAAGCTATTCAAGTTAAAGAAGATTTGACTTATGAGGAATTTCCAGTGGCGATCCTTGATAGAAAAATACACTCCTTAAGAAATAGAGACGTCGTTTTAGTTAAAGTGCAATGGAGTAGGCATGGAAAAGAGGAGGTGACCTGGGAAAGAGAAGATGTGATGAAGGACAAATATCCAAATCTTCCAACAATTAGTAAGTTCTGAATTTCGAGGACGAAATTTTTCGTAGTGGGGGAGGGTGTAATACCCGACATTAGAATTTGAATCTCAAAATTTAGGGTAAATTTTTCGCAATTTTCAAGGAATTAGATTAGTAATTTATTGGGATTTATAGCTAATTAAGAGTATTATTTAAATTATATAATTGGGTAGAAAATTTATAAACTTATTTACGGGGCTTCCTATTATTTTCAATTCAAAACCGAATTATTTCAAGCCCGACAAAATATAAATAATCATCAAGATATATTATTTTCATCCCAAAATTTTTACCAATTGTCCTTATCACAAATACCCAAAAATCCATTTATATATCTTTTTACACACCTTTCTATTTTTAGTAATTATCCAAATGGAGAATCTTTCCTTATATGGTAAGCCAACTCTCCTTTCCTTCTGAATTCCCGGTCGCCGGCCACCGCCGACGCCGTCGCCGGCTGCCGGTCATCGGCGGTGTAAATTAACAAACCATATCTTATTCAAACCCTCTCGTCGCCCTTGTTCCAAATCCGAGGTCGGAATTTCGATTCGATTTCCCGTTCGCCGGCAAATTGCCGGTAAAGTTAAAATTTCGAAATCTTTGACTCTAGATCTACGGAGATCCGACCGTAGGATTTTCACAAACTTTATACCGTTAGAAAGCCCATTCCATAAGGTGTCCAACGCCACCTCTCACGATAAGATCCGATGTCCAGATCTCCGGCAAATCGCCGGCGAAGTTTCTGAAAATCTGTCAATTCGCGCCGACGCCGTCGACTTTTGGCGGCCGATTTACGGCGATCCACCGGACCAAAATTAATGAGCCTTATACCGTTATCTTCGTCTCTTCAAGGGCTTCAAATCCCACCAATCAATTTCACGATCGGAGTTCGTTTCCGCCGTGAATCGAAGTCGGAAACTTACGGAAAAAAAATTCATTTTATTCTTCCTCTCTCTCGTTTTTCTCTCTTTCTCGGCCTCTCTCCGCCGGAAGCCACCACGTCGGGCGTCGGGGGTGGGTTGGTGGTGAGCGGCGACGACGAGTCGCCGCCCATGCGCGTGTGTGCGTGCGTGTCTGTGTGTATGCGTGTGTGACTGTGTGTTGTTGTGTTAATTTCCGGCCAATAATGGCCGGAAATACGTCGGGTCAGTGAGGGTAAGTCGCCGGCGGCAAGGGCTGCTGGCCGGAGATAGTTTCGAGGGCTGTCAGGGTGGCAGACGGTGGTGGGATGAGTTGGGGTGGAAATCGAAAGTTGAGGGGATGCCAAACAGAATTTGAAATTCTTTTGGACTTGTTTGCAATTTTCGAAAACTTCACTTTGACCCCTTCCAAGTTCAGTTTAGTCCTCCCATATCAATTTCAGCTTATTATAATTTTGCCCCCAACTCAACTCTTAGAGTTTTGCAAATTGACCCCTAAAATTTTTAATTAAAATTCCTTAAGTCCTAACTTTCTCGTTTTTGACCCGAAAGGGGTCAAACGAACTCCGATTGACCTCAAATTTGAACCATAGTCTCGTTATACCCTCTTTATACGCAAGGTCTATTCAAAATCATGATATTGCCCCTCAATCTTCCAAATTCAAGAAAACGAGACCCGAACATCCTTATTATTCTGTTTTGCTCCTAATTTCTTCATTTCACATCCAAATGCCCCCAAATTTAAGGATAGGTTTATCTAGCATATTTAAATTATTATATATTATTATATTTCCATTTCAGGCTTCTAAGACATATTATGATATTTTGTGTAGGAGACGAGATTGAGCAGGAACTAGGACTTGCATCCTACACAATCATTTTGCACATCAAAAAGGTGGGGTTACCTTTACACTTAAGTGTACTATTGCTATTCAATGCAAGTTGATTGTTTAATTAATCATGATTAGTATGTTTTGCATGAATCCCATGTTTGCGTTTATCGTACATGTTACATATTTATGTGTTGTGGTGACGATCACTTCACATTATGAGCTCGTACATATTACAAAGTTACGGTCTATCCGTACAAATGCCACGTATGATGCATCTCTCGCTAGTTGTAATTAATTACGCATCGCTTAAATGTACCCCATCGAGTGTATTTTCATAAAGACTCACCCCATATTATATTTTTGATTGAGGCGAAGTTTGACACGAAGACTTGGGCATGATGAAATACTTTTGTAGTTCCAAAGTCCCTATCTCTCTCTTTCTTAAACTTTGAACTGATAAACCGATGTATGTAAATAAGTTTTCCTTTGTTTACTGTTGAGATGAGCTGTGACTCATCTACTTATATAATGCTTCCGCTGTATTTTGTGAATTGGGCTAACCCGCCTGTCAGCGTGGTTATTTGATGTTGGTTTGAAATGCTCTGTCGATGTTGAAAGTTATTTAAAGTTAGGTACACACTAATGTAGCGTTCCTTAAGCCCAAAACTACATTTTTCAAATTTGGGGCGCTACAGCACCAAACTCTTCTTACAACAATATCTATGAAGATCACCACAATCTTCCAACTCGAAGAGCACCAAACTCTTCCAACTCGAAGAACACCAAACTCTTTTACACCTCGAAGAGCACCAAACTCTTCAACACGAAAAGCACCAAGCTTTTCAATCAAATCAACCAAACGTGTTCTTGTCAAAAGAACACTAACTAGGATTTCTTGTTTTGGATGATGTTACAAGTACAATCAAGATTACACTTTAAATGAAATATTACAACTCAAAAGTGCAATTGTAATCAAGAAGGAAAGCCTAATAAGCAAGATGTGAAAGTGATAATCTTATGCTAATACAACAAGAATGTTGAAAATAAAGACTTAGACAAATTTGTAGATTTTTTTGTAGTGTTGTATTGTGTTATCTTATTGTATTGCTTCAAGCCTTCATCTATTTATAGGAGAGCTCTTGGATTTGAATCCCAGCAATAGTCTCCTCCTTGGAGATTGAAATCTATAAAAAAACTACACATTAAATGGAGAATATAGTTGTTAGAAATCAATCTCAAAATTTCATGAAAAGCTGTCTGTTGTGCAACAGATAGTTTGCAGATAAAATCTTAGGTCGACCGGCTGACCTCTAATATGAAAAGGACGTTTAAAATTGAAAATCACAGGTTATACAGGGGGTCGGACCAGTCCGGGGTGGACCGGTCGACCAAGGGTTCGACCGGTCGCCCAAGCCCTGGACCGGTCACCCTCCACAAAATGTGAGTCAGAAACATTTTTGTACAATTTGTCACATTCAGACACCGGTCGACCGGTTGACCACACTGGTCGACATGGGGTCGAACCCCTAGGGCGACCAATTGACCTTTAAACAGAGGAGTTGTCCGATTTTTGTCAAAAATAAAGTTCAAGAAATACTTCAAACTCTTGGTAAAAATCATTGAAAATGTTTTGAAGTATTAGGACAACATTTGGGGACATTGTTTTGGTATAAAACTCAATTTTATGAAATCGTTAAAATTACGATAAAAACATTTATCTAACAGTATTTTGTGTTGCTGAGATGCTGCTAATTTTTTTTTTTAAAATTTCCGACTACTCTGTTGACTTTATTTTTTGTAATGCATTTCCGTCTGTTGTGTTGTCCGTAATACTGACCCTTTTGCTGACTTTTCAGTTTATGACCATTCTGCCGACCGCATTTCGACTAGTATTTTGACCTTACAATTTGGTATTTTGCGTGTTGTAGGCACAATATGGCTCTCGTTTAGAAGGAAAAAAAACTAATTAAAGGCAAACTTTCTAGAGTCATTGATAGCAAGGGGATGTGTGTCTACAATGGATCCTATGATGTATATCCAGTTTAGACTTAGAATTTTTCGGAGCTTTTTAGTAATAATGACATTGTTATTTATTAATATATTTTATGTGAACTTTGTTATATTAGTACTAATTATATTTACACATATGTTAATATTGTATGTGAACTTTATTAAATTAGCATTTAATACATTGACTTTAACAATACACAATCATATAATGTAAAATAAAAGAGTTAAGTAATGGAATATGTTCGTACAATATTTAAAATTACAAGAATATACCAATAAATGATAACATAAATTGTACATGCCTCTTCTATGACTCAAGTGTAACAAAAGTTGTAACTAGAAGTTTATATTTTCTGTGTCAATGAATTTCCTATCGCACGAACTTCTACGTAACTCAATGTTGTCCCCTATCAAGCAATTATTTATCATGTGCATTGTACTGAATGAAGATCACGAAAGTTGGGATTTAAATTGGTTTTGTTCATCGGGAATGAGAGCCTTCTTTTATCTATATGACAAAATAAAAATGAATAAAAGAATGTAAGGTTGGAGTAATGGTCGAAAATTGGGCTACAAACAGTTGAAAATTACAAACATAAAAAGCTTAGTAGAAATATTGGTCGGAATATTGTCTATAGGCTGGTCGACAAACTGTGACGACATGGGCGATTACAGTACAACAAACAACCCAAAACCAGAAATACCAGATATTCAAAAATCGTCTTTCTTCTTCAGTGTTTTTGAATTATCAGCTTTCAAACAATTAAATGTGCTATAGTTTCAGGATTTACACATTTCTCAATCCATAATACAATCTAAATTGCATTTTTTTCAATTGAACAATGACAAAAATACCCAAAAATATTCATAAAAATCCAAGATTGACCTGTTCCCATAAATACAAACCAAAACGAGTTGAAATCTTTAATAACTCAAAAAAAAAAGTTCAACAACCAAGAAAATCAACTCGTCAAGTTGCAAACCTAACACACAAGTCATTTCATTAAAAAAAGAAGATGGATGCGAATAGAAAAAACTCTCGGCGTATGGTGGTGGGAAGATAGTCATCGGAAAACTTCCGTGTGTAGTCGCGGGCAGGGAAGTCATCTGAACTGAGAGATCCATATTTCTATTATTTTGTCGTGCGAGGGACTGGGATATAGTCTATATCTATATTAGAACTAAGGGGTATGTTGGTCTTTTCAAAAGGGTGTGAGTGGTATTATTGAGAGAATTTAGGTTGAGTGCTATTTTTACAGTATTTGGCCTTGAAAGTGCTATTTTTTCAATAATCCCGTGGCTTTTTTGTTTGCATAAGTCTAATGTGAGATGGTCTCACGTGTATAAATTCATGAAACAGATCAAATTAAATTTTCAAATCAAAGCAAGCTACATCCATATTTAAATGGCTTACTTAATAAAGTTCATTTAGGATTCATCTCATGAAATTAAATCCGTGAGACTAAATTTTGTAAAAATTATTGTGTAATAAAGCTCATGAAATTACTTAACTATACAAACCTTAATAAAAACCGTTTTTAATTAGAACTAAATTTTGTAAAAATTATTTTTAATAAAAACGGCCATGTGGTGGCCGTTTTTTATTAGAAAAAAATTAAAAAAACTTTAATAAAAACGGTCATGTTATGGCCGTTTTTAATTAGAAAAAAATTAAAAAAAAAACTTTAATAAAAACGGTCATGTTTTGGTCGATTTTAGTTAAAAACGGTGATGAGCACGCCGTTTTTGCCTAAAATATTAAGTCATTTTTTTTCGGTTTATTTGTATAACTCGAAAAAAAAAACATAATATTCTGTTAAAAAAGCCTGCAGTTCTCTACTATAGTTTATTTACTATGACAATTTGTTCTTTTAATCTCTAAATTGACTTAAATTTTTAATTATATTAATGACATATTCATTCATTAAATAAATCCTATCACTATAACAATAGAAAGATGAAATTGAGGAACAATAAATAATCATATGAGATATAAAAATATTTCATATAATTAATAAAAAAGAAAAAAATAGATCATACTTGGACGGTATGAGAAAATGTAGAAATGTCTGAGTTGTGATTCAAATGTTATTTTTTTTTTTTTTTGAAAATTAAGAAGGCAAAAACTCGTATAGGACCGTCTTACGGATCATTTTCCGTAAGACATACTGATCCTACTTGCCCAACTCACATGACCCGCTTCTTTTTGGGTTATTAGGATTCAACTTTTTTTTTTCTCTTTATTTCCTTTTCATGCTCTTTTCTTCATCTCATATTTTATTTGCCTCTCTCCCTCTCTCTCTCTCTCTCTCTGTCTCTCATTTTTTTCTTCCCAACTTTCCTTTCTTTACCTCTCTCCCTCCTCATTGTCTCTACCTGACTCGCGTTTTAGTTTTAGGCATATCTTTTTTATCCAATCCATTTTTGGTCGCCTACATGATGTTGCAATGACCCATGACATATGTAATGCAGCCGATTTCAACCAGTTGACTCGAGTAAATGTAGAAAATAAAACTGAAACTATTGATAAAAGATTATAGTGAGGATGCGTTCACCCGAAAGTATCACTCTTAGCATTCGGTTACTATTCTAGGAAAAGATCTGAAACGACTATGCATATTTGTGTGACTACTGATATCATGATGCTTTAATAGACTCATGAGAATCCTATCTGAGAGCTACAATTTATATATATTTTTGGTAAAATGTATTACGCGTTTAATATAATGTAAAAAGTATTACACGTTTAAGTAAAAAAAAAAAAAAAACAAGATGAACTAAGAAGTATTATATATTAAACATAAAAATATGGGAGAATTTTTAAAGTACCCACTATGGATAGTGGGTACTTGTTTCTACCCAATAAGATAAAAAACTTCTTTTCTACCCAAATTGACCAAATTATCCCTCCTTTAAGTTGGTATTTTTGAATTTTGAAATTCAAAAACCGTATAAGAAACCGTATAAAACAAAATAAGAAACCAAACGTCCAAACCCATCCCCATTTCGTGCCCCAACAGTCAAAACAAAAGAAAGAAAAAAAGGCCCCCATTTCGTGCGACTACAAGAAGAAGAAGAAGTACCAACCCCCATTTCGTGCCCAATAAGAGAAGAACATGGACTCAATCGTGTCGTCGTCGACATCGACCGCCTCCACCTTCGCGCGCCGCTTCCATCGCCGCCTCCGCACCATCCTCTCCGCCATCGCTCTCCGCACCCCTTCTTCCGCCCCTTCCGAAACAGGTAAGCATATCAATCGTCATTTAGGATTCATTGATTTAGGATTTTTAGTGTTCGATTTTAAGTTTTAAACTCTATTTATGTTAGGTTAATTGATTTAGGATTTTTAGTGTTCGATTTTGGTGTTTAGGGTTTATCAATGGGTTATTGTTGGATAAATTTGTGAATAAGTTTGATAAATTTTGTGTTGGGTTATTGTTGGATGTTGGTGACTTGGTGTAGCAGCCGACGCGGCGCGCGATTTGATGTAGAAGATGAAGCGCACTATATCGTGCCTGTTATAATGGGTGCGATATCGCCGCATATCGCATTCGGTATCGCACGATATCGTGCCTGTTATAATTGGGTGCGATATCGCGCGCATATCGTTATAATGGGCACGATATCGTGCCTAGTTATAAATTGAACTATATCGTGCCGTAGTTATAAATTGAACTATATCGTGCCGTAGTTATAAATTGAACTATATCGTGCCGTAGTTATAAATTGAACTAGTTATAAATCTTGGTACGATATCGTGCCCTAGGTTTTTTTTTTTTTGTATTCTTTCCATGTATTCTTTGCATATATCGTCGTGCCTAGATATCCATATCCATATTGTCCCACATGTCTTTTTTTTTTTCACTACAGATTCGCAATTTTTCAACAATTCATCTTAATAAATTGAAATTTATTAATTGTTGTAGGTCGGTCCACAATGGAAGAGACCCTCATATCATCGAGAGAGGCCCACATCGCGGGATACGTTCGATCGAATATTATTGGACCATCGAGAGATGAGTTGCCGGAGATCGCTGATGATTTATATAGTCGGTTTAGACAATCGACTTTCGGATATTTTATGGATTTTGGGTATGACGGAGCGATTGTAATGCTAAGATCGCATTGCATGCATTAGTTGCGATGGAGGTGCATGTCGGACGCTCCGGAATCGGAGTGTTGGTTCCACGTCGGAGAGCGTATCATCGATTCTCTCGGCGTGATTTTGCTATGATATCGGGATTGCGATTTTCGTGGTCCACATTTGACCCTAACGGTGATTTTGAGGTACCGAGACTGGTATATATAGGCGGTATTGGCCTAGGGGTGATCGGGTTACCGCCGCGCATTTACGCGATTTATTTGCTATTGGCACCTTCCGTGACTCACCAGCACGATGCCCTGGAAGGTGGCGAAGGTGTTATTTGCCTTTTACATGATACTATGTTTCGATGGCCGACGGATCATGATGGGCCAGATTGTTTGTGGTTTTTGATCGAGGACGATGCACGGTGGGAGGCGTTCCCTTGGGGGAAATACTCCTTTCAGATATTGATGCATTATATTCGGCACCTGCATGATGTTCTGCCACCTGGCCGATATACTAAGGACGTTCCACCTTGATATCGGCCACCTTCTTATCATTTTTATGGGGCCACTTATATGTCTTCTTTGTGTGCACGTATATGTTTTTATTTTATTTATATTTGTAATTAGTTTATTAAATATTTAAAAAATCTTATTTTTCATTCTTATCAATGTTCTCACAGATTTGGGCATTCGAGGCGATACCTCGCCTGGGTAATGCTTGGGCGACTCGAGTATCTGACACCCAGTTGCCTAGGTGCCTTCGTTGGAGGTTTTCGAAGACCGCTATTGACATGACATATTTTTTCTTTGACACGGTATGTATTAAATGTATTTACTTATTTATTTATTTAATAATTAATTTATTTTTTATTAATTTATTTATATTATTTACAGGCTTTAGTGTGTCATGAGATATTGGATCCGACCGAGGAGGAGCTCCAGCAGATATATATAGAGGGAGTCGATGATCCAGTTATTTTGTTAGGTCCTCCTCAGTTCATCCCGAGGGAGAACCGGTTTTTAGCGAGGGAGGCAGAGGTACGAGTGCAGATTCGATAGCCCCAACCCCTATCGCAGAGAAGGAGTGTCGATTCGACACTGCCCCCCAACCCCTATGGCGGGGGGGGACAGAGTAGAGTCCGCTTCCGGGGGCGAGAGAGGCGAGGGTAGGAGGGGAGAGGTAGACCCATTTCGAGGCCGACATCGCTTTACTCCTACTCCTACGATTGCAGGCCGGAGAAGCGGCCTGGGGCAGATGGTCCATCATCCCATCGGGCTAATGATCCTTTAGATGGCGGACAGATGACGATCGATCCGCCAGGATACTCGTGTTGATCCATCATCCCACGCATTTACTATGCGCGCGATGATCCACCAACCGTCGTCAGGATACTCGTGTTGATCCATTTGTGAGTTGGTGACATGGATATGCCGACACTGATTCGGGGTGTTATGCAGCAGATTAGCCAGTTCGAGAGACTTACAGAGGAGCGGTTCGCTCGATTGGAGACACGAGTCGATGATGCCGTTTCTCGGTTAGAGACTGTCATCTCAGAGGAGGGTTCTCGCTTGGACAGACGCCTAGATCAGGAGATAGGTCGGGTTCCGGACCTTGTTCAGGAGGAGATTAGGCGTCTATTCCCATACCTTGATCAGTACGATGACTTCGTGCATGGCAGTCAGAGATATCCGAGCCAGTCATCGCAGCAGACACCTCCTCCGGCAGTATCGACTCCTCTTTCGGCAGTATCGACTCCTCCTCCGGCAGTATCGACTCTTCCGTCAGCAGTGACGATTCTTCCTCATCCTCCTCCTCCGGCCATGTCGACTCCTCCCCCTCCTCCGGTAGTGACGACTCTTCCTCCTCCTCCGGCCATGTCGACTCCTCTCCCTCCTCCGGTAGTGACGACTCTTCCTCCTCCTCCGGCATTGTCGACTTCTCTTCCACCATTGTCGACTCCTATTATGCCCGTGTTATCACATTCTCCGCGACCACGAGTGTCAGTCCCGATTCCGAGGCCATTGCCGTCTCCTATTCGAGCTCCCTCTCCGACACTCGTGGTATCTAGTCCACGAGCGCCCTCTCCAGATTTGCCCTCACCGCCTAGTTCCTTGATCCAGGTTCGGGATAGGCAGCCGTCGCGGCATATTCGCAGCCCATTCAGGGATCCTAGGTCTCGCAAGCCATCCCCGTCCGAGAAGGAGTTTACCCGCTTCTTAAAGTCTAATGAAGAGTAAGTAAATATTTTTGCATTTGTCTTATCGTCTTAGTATTAACATCTTATATTCCACTGTCTTAATATTTGAGGGTCCAATTGCAGGAGGAACGTGGGGCTTATGTACCTTGTTGGGCCATCATTTTTTAAGGAAATGGCGGATCCAAAGATAGAGTTGGAAAATGATGTAAGTTTCTTTTGCATTATTTAGTTGATGAATATTTTATCGATTAATATCGATTTCTTTCATTTCTCAGACAACAAATAAATGCATACTGTCCATACTACGATCCGATCCCCAGTTTCTTGGGTTGTGCCTCATGAGAATCAAGTGGGAACTTATAGGATTGTATCTACGACATTTTCGATTAGTTTATTTATTATGTGTCTCGCATTTTCTTTGTAAAATTAATAAATCATACTTGTTAACCTATAAACATTTTTCAATGTGTAGGATTCCATACGGCACATATGGAGTCGTATGCATGGTACGGATCCCGATGACACAAGATATGACCCAACGACCATGGAGGAGATTTCTCCGGACAGAGCCGGATGAGTTGGTCGGGTTGTCAAAGCCACGGATCTCCAGGATGGGGTAATCCTGGTCCATGGAGTCTTGCATCGCAGTATACTTGAATTTAATTATTTTTGGCTAGTTTATTCATTTTTTCATTCAAAATTTTTTGATTATTTATCGATTTTGTTTTCACCGGTGTACATGATCGTGAATTTGTCGGGCCATTTTGTCGTGTGCGATCGGATCTACGTGAGAGCCACAAAGACATATGTACGACTCAAGACGTGCCCGATACACGATGATAGTTTTGCCAATCGGCGTCGACACACGTCCCCTCCGTCGCATGCTCCCATGTGTACTCATTCGCGCTGGCTTCTACGCCGCCTTAGGTAAGGAGCATGTCCGCCGCGAGTGGGAACTTGTCCATAGACAGCCGAAAGATTGTTTTTTGTAGAACGACCCCACCAGTTGTGGTGTATTTGCCATACATTCCATCATTAGTTGTATCACACAGAAGATTAATAGGAAGTATGTGGAGCAGTCGATTCCAGAGATAAGAAAGAATATGGCACGACAAGTTTACAAAGACAAAGATCGATAGTAGTACTTGGGAGTTGTAGTACATATTGTTGTATATCTTCTAAATATTTTGAGTTATTTAAATTAAATATTCATTTTGTTTAAAAACAAATAATTCTTTAAATTAAAAGAGTTACAATTAGCAGATAAGAAATCAACAAAAACAGAACAGCAAAACTACAATTAGGCATAATATTGTGCCACTTATATCATAGTTGGCACAATATCGTGCCCTATATAGTTGGCACGATATATCGTGACTTATATAGGGCACGATATATCATGCCCCTATATTTGCCACGATATGTCATGACTTATATAGTTGGCACGATATCGTGGCAAATATAGTGGCACGATATATCGTCGTAAAACATAAGACACGATATTACGCACCAACTATAATAGGGCACGATATCGCCAACTATATAAGTCACGATATCGCGTCGAGATAGTTGGCACGAAATATCGTGCCATATATCGCGGTAAAGGGCACTACCGACATGATTAACACATTTAGACTCACGAGTTTCAGACTCTTAGTGTGTTTTTCTAGAAAATAGTGTTACATTTGAAATAAACTTTTGCCTAATTTTCATCATCCGGACGTCTCGGACATTTTCTACGGGTATGATCATCATTTCGGCATATTCCACATTTCTTCTTATTACGCACTTGTCTCGAAGGACCCAGTTTGTGTCACCGAGGCACTTTCATGCTCATCTCGGCAATGACATAGTGCACATTTGACGCAATTATGGCCAAAGACTCACACACCTTGAACAAATTTGACTCTTACGTGAACGATTACTTGATGATTCAAAAGCGGAATGAACTCTACTTTGTCAGACGACCGCTTGTCTCGGGTTATTTGGAGGGTTGCATACTAAGTCTCGCACCTCTTGTGGTAGAACCCATTCACTCGGATCGAATCGGTAAAACTTCACCCGCCCACATTTTTTGAAGATTTTCATTTTTATAATAATGGGCAAAGAAATGAATAGATATTGAGGTCCGCTTCTTCCCGCACAAATAAACAAACAATTATTTGAAAATATTGAACGAATTATGTGAAAATATTGAAACAAATTTTAATTTTATTTATACCTAATTGCCGCAGATGCATGGGCGCAAGCATCAATTCATATTCAAATTCTCTCGAATTGCTGCACGTTCTTTGGGATAAGTCAACCAAATAAGTCTTTGTTCCATCTTTCACCTTGTACTTCACATTACTAAGACATTGTACATCCATTCTACGACCTATCTCAACTCGCATCATTTAATCTTTTGGTTGTTTCAAGTGTTAGCTCTTGATCTTTATCATTAGCAGTAAGGCCGCGTCGTTCATAAAATCACTTTTCAATAATAGTCCGAACACACTCCAAGCCACGAACAAATAGGTAACTTTCGGCCCATAATAACCGACTATTGAAGCTCTCGGTGAGTTTGATGTCATGAACCCATAACGCCGGACAGACACTTAACTCGAGACCACTGTCTTTCCCCGCACGTTCTAACTTCTTAAACGCACCCGTCTCACTAGCAACTTTTATGTTTTCAAAATACTTATCATAATCTTCACGGCGGTATGAATATGCTTTGCATTCCTAAACATTGCTACTATATGTTGACCGTATTGAGCCAAATTACTCGCAAATGATAAGTGCAAAGCCCATGTGATGCTTCGGGTATATCGCTTTTATGGCTTTTCGATACTCTTGTCTTTGATCGAAACAATCAGTAGATCACGAGGGCAATTATAAGCATCTCTCAACTGTCTCAAAAACCATGTCCAAGAATCATCGTTTTCAACATCCCCGATTCCAACAAAGAAGTGGGAAAATCTGCTCATTACCATCTTTTGTTACCGCCACAAACAATATTCCGGTATTTGCCTTTAAGGTGTGTTCCATCAATCACAATAATGGTCGGGCATTGTTCGAATCTAGTGATTGATGCATGCAAAGCAAAAACACGACTTGAATCTATTAAAATTATCCGACTTCCATCTAGTTACCGATCCGGATTCGTTAAATTCAACATGTGTAAGTATCCGGAATTAGATTGAATGACTTATTGCTATCTCCATATATCAACCCAAAGGCATGATGCTTTGCACTCAACACAACATTATAACTCATTTTAAGCCCATGTCGCGATTCCAACTCCGTTATCATATCTCTTGCACGAGCGCGAGAATGTTCCACTAGTAATCTAGATGCAAAATACGCACCTACTACTTTAGAATGCACCCGCCTAGATGCATTGTCATTCAAATTTAACCCACATCCATGGTGCTTGTCAAACTTCTATTCAAATTTAACCACACGAAAAAGGGCATCGTTCCATGAAAACGAGTCTTATCCGAGGTTCAACTCAATACTATTGATTTTTTCATCCATATTGTTTTGCTCTATGGTCCCACCAAATACCTGGAAGCAGGTTCCTCGGATGAGGAATGTAGAGTGTACCAGGAATCACCCAACTTTGGCACTATTGTTTGGCCCATATTGTCTCTATGGATATCCTGGATGTAAGTTAACATCTTGCCTGCATCTTGGTTTTGGTTTTCTCGAAATACTTCTCTCCGCTTCACGTCTCCACTCACAAAATTCCTCAAATTCAAAGACGTTGTTGGTCATTTTCAAATTGATTATTAGCTTCAACGTCAGTACCAACATCACCATCAGTGTAGTTCTCACCAAAATCATTTGGACTGTAGTTTGCACCATAATTAATGTCATTATTATCACAACCAACATCAAAGATCGTATTATCACAATTAACATCAAGTATTATCACAACCCATATCAGGATAATAGCCATCTTCATTGCTTGGCCTTATACTAGGTCCCGGACAATTGATATTTGGAACATTAATTGTAGGTGCTAGTGGACGCGGATGATCAATAATTGGAACATTGTTCATATGCATAAAAGGTGCTCCACTAGGCCTTACTGCATGACTATATGGATTGATTTGCGGTAAACCGTATTGTTGAAAACCAAGAAGTTGCATGTAGTTGTAATTAGGCCCGATGATGGCCGACAAATCATTCTCGACTTGCCATTAGTTGCATAAAACTTCCACCAACACCTTGTTGACCTTCAACGTTCTCAACTCGATTATGCTCGACGGACCTCCCAATACATTATGCGAACTAGTCTCACCCATCGTTTTTCTTTTCGTGTTACAAAAACAACGGTAACTCGGTGTTCCCAAACGCATTTCAATGTCATCATCGTTTTTCAACTTTAACTTCCCAAGTTTGTTTCGTAAATATCTACAATAGAATGCATTATACAATCGTATACGCCCCTATCAACATCAACAACACCATAAACCTCCTCCAATATTTCACTATAATTCAATTGCCCGGTTTAATACGTACAACTTCTTCTTCACCACTTTTATATTCTAAACCTTCCCAATGACCACCAAATCGAACAACAAGATAGCGAGAGTTCATCTATATACAAAGAAAAAATATTGATAAATGCAAGAACACATAAAAGGCGCCTGTTTTGTACTGGGGCACGATCGTGCCCTTTTTCGTGAGGTACGATATCGTGCCCTTTATTAGACACGATATATCGTGCCCTTTTTGGCACGATATATCGTGCCCTATATATTAGGTATGATATCGTGTCTAATATACGGGGGCACGATATCGTACCTAATATACAACACGATATATCGTGTCTAATAAAGGGCACGATATATCGTGTCTAATATACGGGGGCACGATATCGTGCCTAATCTATGACACGATATCGTGCATTGTGTTTCATAAATGCAGAAAATTTTTCCTTTCACAAAACACTTCACATATTTTGCAAATATATTGGTCTTGAACGATTTAAACAAGGTTAACTAATTAGGATGAGAAGAACATTACCTTGTTATTCGATTTTTTGGTGCGATTTTGTTGATGAAAGCCCACAAAAATAACTTCTTGATATTTTGTGAAGAAGAAGAAGAAGAGAGAGAAAAAAATGAAGAGCCAAAAAAGAAGGGAGTGTTCACAGTTCACGTATGTTATGTATTGGGAGTATTTAATTTCAAGAGAGAGAAATACATATTAAAGGCTTGCATTTAAAGCCTCAAGGGTATTGTGGTAAAAGAACACCAAAAGTGGGTAGAAAACTATGTTTTTTATCCTACATGTCAAAAAACTCAATCACCTATCCCAAGTGGGTAATTTGCCCCATTTGCTCTAAAAATATTACAATTTTATGTGGAATGCATTACATATTTAAGTGAAAAGCATTACATGTTTTTATCTAAAAAATATTATAGTATTCAGTGAAAATATTACATGTTTAATTAAGCGAAAAAGTATTATATTTTGAACTGAATAGTATTACAGTTTTAAGTGAAAAGTATACATTTTCAAAGTAACAAACTTGATATTATTTATTTACAAAGTTATACACAACTTTGTTTAAAAGTATCACCTTTGTTCTAAAAAGTGTATGTTTTTAAATTAACAAAACTGGAAAAAAAAAAGTATAATTGTTCAATGAAAATTATTACATCTTGAACTTGAAAGCACTGCAATTTTAAATGAAAGTATTACATATTATATTGAACTGAAAAGTATTAGTAATAGCCATGAAAATTATTAGTAATTCCCCTAAAAAGTGTAAATAATTCCACCGAAAAGTAATAATTTTTCTCTTAAAAAGTATTAGTAGTCCCTTGAAAAGTATTTATTAATCTCTTTAAAAAGTTCTAGTTTTTGCTCTGAAAAATATTAGTAATCATTTGAAAAGTATTAGTTTTTCAAGAATTCTATTTTTTTCCTTGCAAGAGTAGTATAGATAGATGAGTATTTAAATTTTTAATATGATTTTATTAAAATCTTATCACTTAATGCAACTCCAACAAATATAATTTTCTTCATGAAAACAGTCATATATATAGGAGCTACATAGTTGTGAATGACTCAATTTTTGTTGCCAAATGATATAAAAAACGACTTTATTGTTCTATATGATTTTAAGAGTTCTATTTTTTCCTCCAAGAGTAGTATAGATAGATGAGTATTTTAATTTTTAATATGATTTTATTAAAATCTTATCACTTAATGCAACTCCAACAAATATAATTTTCTTCATGAAAACAGTCATATAGGAGCTACATAATTGTGAATGACTCAATTTTTGTTGCCAAATGATATAAATAAACGACTTTATTGTTCTAATGCTGACATAGACTTAAATAAGCAGCACCATATAATCAAGAACCATGATGGGAATTGCTTCATTTTCATTGATTTTTTGAACATAATTCATGCACAGTTAAAATGAAAATAAATTAAAAATGTCAAAAACATTGCAATTAAAAGTGCGAAAAATAAGAAGAAAGGATGATGAAATGTGTAATTGTCATTGGAGAAACTCCTAATTTAATTGCAACAAACCCATTTCTCCTTTCTTCTTCTTTTTGTTCTTCTTTTTCCCTACACTTTGTCAAATTCAATGTCACAAAGTTCTAGTTGATTATCAAAGTGTTGATCCATATCAGTGGCAAATTTTGGATCGAGTGAGACTAATATTGTATTTCTGTAATGATTTATTTCAGCTCTAAGTCCGCCATGGATATATGGTTGTGCTCCGTAGAATAGATTGTTGGAATAAACTTTAGTGAAAACAATCACTTTAAACCAGGAGTTTTCATATCGAATTATCAAGAATCAATACTAGATCACGGAAGCGTACCTGAATCCATAACAGTTGAATCCTGGGATCTGGCCTTCTAGATCTACACGTCTCGAAACTTTTCAGAGAACCCTTTAGTTTTCTCCGTAGGTTTCTTTCTGGTGATGGGATAGCAGAATAGAATTTTGTAGACGTGTGACCTAGGGACCATAACCCTTATATAACTGTGTTATATTGGGTACCCTGTTTTAGCCCATCATTAAAATAGGAATAGCCCATTAAGTATCTACACACTAAAGGCCCACATTCTATTAGATACATTAAAGCCCAATTCCTTAAACCTTATTTGATCACTTATAAAATGGGCTTAACCTTAATTGACAGTCCACAATACATAGTTATTTCACATATAAGCCCAATGTTGGATTAATGATCCAACAATCTCCCACTTGGGTATATGTTTAACCTTATAATTATGTATTGTAAAAATAATTATACGAGCTCAGCTTTGCTGTCATAACCAAATGAATCTATAACCAATCTGGTCCATTAATCGCACCAACACAGGATCAAAGCGGCCTTCGTTACACTTATCGTAACTCGACCTATCAATGGTCACGTATGCCAATATAATTAAATGACATGGATTATGATGTGGATGCGTAGCATGGAAATTTCATGTAATGTGATCGTAACATGTATATTTCCAACTGGTCTACCTTAACTTAGTGAGATCAACCATATACCAAAATCAAAGTGGGAATAAACCAAATAACCTTAGTTTCTGTAGAAAATAACTTCAACATATCCATATACTGAAATAACTGAAAATGTGTCTACATCAAAAGAACATTATAATTACAAACTCCCACTAGAACTAAATATCCTCAAATGACATGACACCCATGCGAGCAGTAAGCCCATGAAACATTTTGGGTGGCAATCCCTTAGTTAGCGGATCCGCAATCACGGAGTTTGTACCGATATGTTCAATAGACACCTGTCCACTTTGAACTCTTTCTTTAACAACTAGAAACTTGATGTCAATATGCTTTGACTTCGTCGAGCTCCTGTTGTTATTCGAATATAGCACTGCCGACTTATTGTCACAATATAACTTGAGTGGCCTTTCAATGCCATCTACAATGCGCAGCCCTGTGACAAAGTTTCGAAGCTATACACCGTGGTTGGATGCCTCATAACATGCTATAAATTCGGCTGCCATAGTAGAAGAGGCTATAATGGATTGTTTAGCACTCCTCCAAGAGACAACACTCTCCAATGAGAAAAACATACCGACGTAGATTTCATACTATCTTGGCATCCAAAGAAAATCAAGTCGATATATCCAACGATCTCAAGCCGATCCGCCTCCGATATGTGAGCATGTAACCTTTTGTTCTTTGCAAGTACCTCAAGACCCGTTTGGCTGCTTTCCAATGGTCTATTCCTGGCTTGCTCAAATATCTGCCCAACATCCCTACTATATACGCAATGTGTGGATGCGTACATACTTGAGCATACATCAGACTCCCTACTGCTGACGCATAAGGAATCTTCTGCGTTTCCTTTTCCTCAAAATCATTATTAGGGCACTGTTTGAGACTGAATTTGTCTCTCTTAGCCACAGGGGTATCTCCTGATTTACAATCCTGCATGCCATATCTTTTAAGAACCTTTTCGATATAGCTCTTTTGTGACAATCCCAATGTACCCCGAGAGCAATCCCGGTGTATTTGTATCCCTAACACAAAAGAGGCGTCACCAAGATCTTTCATGTCAAAATTCTTTGCTAAAAATCTCCCAACTCAAACTCTTGGCTTTTATAGACACCATCTTTGTGAAAGAACACATCAATAATGCTAACAAATACTCCACTTCCATGGTTGTTGGTTGAATCATTGTGTGCACATTCATGGTTGAGTTGGTTGAATCATTGTATTCACATGACAATACTCCACTTCCATTGGTTGAGTTGGTTGAATAATTGTGTCCACATGACAATTGAGGAAATAATAGAGTTTGGTGCAACAAAATGAGATGCAAAAGTTGCTCAAAGGTTGTCAAAAAGCAAAAAAAGGAAAGCACTACAACATAAATGAATTAGAACATCCATTTTGTATTTAAAAACTTTTTACATGCTTTAAACATATGGGCACATGTTTTAACACTTTTTACATTACAATATTTATGTAACACTTTTGTAGCACTTTATCAATATGTAACACTTATATGTAACACTTTTTATAAGTAAAAACACTTTAAAAACACATCACTTATTTTGGTTATTTTCTTTTGCATCCACGCAAATATGTTTTAACATGAAACTTATCAAAATTAGTAACACCAATAAATATGTAACACTGAATTTATATAAGTAACAATTTTTAAGTATCATTTGATTTTGTTATTTATTTTGTAAAAAATGGTAAAAATCACTTTATCACAAATCGCAAAAATATATTTTATTGATTGAATGCATTTTTTAAATATCAAATTTTAGTAACACAAAATTATATAACTATCATTAAATCGCAAGATCAAAGATTTATTTAATTAATCATTTATTCAACAAAGTAAAAAAAATTTCAACATCATGAACTTTGTTTTAAAAGAAATTTGTGTTTACTTTTATAAAATATTTTAGTTTTGCATTTTATTATTTTATTTTTAAGGCAATTAATTTATGTATTAATACACAAACATATAGTAAAAGCAAATCTTATAATTTATTATTATTATTTGTTTATTTATTTAATTTTTACTAATGGAGATTTTGAAATACATTAACCTTTTTTTTTATTTTTTTACTTTTAAAAAAAAAATTAAATGAAAAATTGATGGGGGGGGGGGGTAATTAGAAGAGGTGTGGGGGAATTTTTTGGAGCATAAATTATTATTTTATTTTCTTTATTATTAAAATTTTTTACTTTTAGAAATTTTTTTTTTATATCGTCGGTAAATTAATTTTATATTTTTATATATGTTTTATTTTTATCAATTGAATATTTATTAGTGATAAATGTATCTTATATATTTTTATATTTTTAATTTGTTGTGTCATTTAATATATACTATAAATGATTTTCAAAAAAATACTATCAATTAAAACTTGATATTAATAATAATAATATAATTTAATACATATATTTAAAATATAATCTTTATTATATAAAATATATATATATACATATAATATATATGTGTTTTCAATATTTTATGTATTTTTATAAAACAAAGCAAAAGTTGTAATAAGAATAAATGTTTTAGCTTAGTTAGGCAAATGTGCCACTTTTCCATACATAACTTGCCCGTGTCGTAAAGGTTTGAATCTACTTGGTGGCAAAAATATTTTATTTTTACATTAAGTGCTACAAAAAAAGTGTTACATAAGATTCATATGTAACACTTTAGAAGTATTTTTTTAATGTGTTACAAATATAAACTTTTGTTACAAAAATTTTTTACATAAGATTCATATGTAACACTTTAGAAAATTTTGCTTCAAAGTGTTGATTCTTATTAAAACTTTTTGTTTTAATATATATACACACACAAAATGTTATAAAAATATTAAAAATAAAAGTGATATTATTTGTATATATAATATATAATATATTTTATATAATAAATATTATATTGTATAGTAATATGTATTAAATTATATTATAACTATATTTTTAAATGTTATAATATATTTATAGTTTGCAAATCATATTGGAATAATTTCTATTCAAAAGATTTTTTAAAAGGCCTAGTGAAGCGAAATTTAAAACACGCCTAACTTACTATAATAAAGTTTTGAGGCCTCTTTTATAAAATTTAAATATCCAAACTATCATTCTACATAGATAAAAGCACAGCCTGCCGTCCGTGATTTAAACGTGAGAGGGATATATCGAAAAATTCTAGCCCGTTTTTGACTTCTAAAAAGCACGGGCCTTTTGCTTAAAAAACACATGCCCAATTGTTACCAAACACGCCAACAAAAAAACACTAATATATTAAAAATGATTCCAAATGACAATCCGCAATATATATTAAATCTTTGGGATTTTGAAGTGTTTTAGAAAAAAAAAAAAAAATTAACAATTTTTTATTTAAAACAAATTACCCAAAACTTGCAAAAATCTTTTTTTCCTTAAAAATCATCAATTGACATACACCAATAAAATATGTATGTGAGTAATGTGAATTTTTTGACAATCAAAAATTTATGAAACTAATCAACAAAAAATAATTCAAATCATACTTAAATATACACATAAAACATGCATAAAAATTTTATCACAAATCAAAAAACTAGTTAGATGGCATGAATGAATGCATTTTTTGAAATATCAAATCACATTTAAGCAAATCGATCGGTACACCTTAACAACCAGAAACACACTCGAAGACTTAAACGCAAGATAAAGTACATATTTTTTTGTGAATTAATCATTTATTCAACAAAGTAAAAACGACATCTTTCAAGCTATGAAATTGAACTTGGTCTGCTGCAAAAAGAAATAAAGTGATGAGAAAGAGGCAACTTAAATAAAATCTTTTAAGTGCCTTAGCCCCCATCCATAAGAACTCTTCTAAGAAATGGCATTTAAACGAACTTTATATATATGTATGTATACTAATACACAAACATATAGTAAAAGCAAATCTTTAATTTTCAGCATCTCGTCATTATTCTTCTCACACAGATTTTGAAATACATTAAGCCTACTCTTATTTTGACAGTTGAGTATAAAGAAAAATGAATGAAATGGGAAAGACTTTTTTTTGGGGGGGAGGGGGGGAAAGGAGGTGGAGAGAGAAGAGGTGGGGGAGGAGGTTGGAGCATAATCCATTTTTATTTTAAGATATCTGGTCGGGTTTTGGAAACCGTCTAACAGACTTATATCATAGACCATCTACCAGGAGACCTACTCGTGACAATTGTATTTACTATAAAGGATTTATATATGTCACCATATATATGTGATAATCGTAGTAATGTAAAATGGTGGTCACACGAATTACTTAATTTTTGGTCCTATGCTTGAATTTGAATTTCGAACTTTAGTGCTACAAATATTGGCGGAAAAAAATATTCATTTAGCTTGATGACTTAATAATAAGAATTGATATTTATATTGATATTTTCCTCATTAGTCCAACAATATCAACATTGAATAAGGTTTGCAATTGCAGATAGATTTGTGGCAAGGTCTATTTCAATATTTTATCCCTATTTTTATAAGGAAGGTAATGGTATATATTTGCACTACAACATAAATGTTTATGTTACTGTAGACAATATGTAGCACTTTTATGGTGCTGCACTTGTCCGTGCTACCTAAAGTCTAAGGTATCACTTTTATTAGTTTTTAGTGATATTTTTTCTAAGTGTTACATTAAGTTCTCTATTGGTAACACTTTGAAGCAATATTTCTAAAGTATTAGATATGAATCTTATGTAACAATTTTTTTGTAGCACTTCGTAGAAATATATTTTTTGTCACCAAGTAGATTCGAACCCACGACCTGTTACGTGTGGAAGTGACAATTTGCCACTAAGCTAAGTTGATTCTTATTACAACTTTTGTTTTGTTTTATATATATACACACACATATATATATATTAAAATTGTATAAAAATTATATTATATGTATATATAATATATTTTATATAATAAATATTATATTGTATAGTATATGTATTAAATTATATTATACACTATATATATTAAATTTTATATTATATATTATATAGTTTGCAAATCAAATTGGAATGAGTACTATTCAATTTAGGGTATTTTTTATAAAAGGCCTAGTGAAGCCATTTAAAACTTTGTAAGGCCTAACTTACTATAATAAAGTTTTTGAGGCCTCTTTTATAAAATATTAAATATCCAAACTATCATTCTACATAGATAAAAATTTGCGTGAGACCGTTTCATGGATTTAAATTTGTGAGAGGGATATATCCACATCTAGCCCATGGGCTTGCCGAAGAGATCAGGGCATCGGGCCTTTTAACTGAAACACTACCCAATTATACCATACCAAACACGCCAACAAAAACTGATGATTCCAACTTCATAACAATCCGCAATATATATTAAATCTTTGCAAAAGTATGAAGAGTACCTGTAGAGCCAATTAACAATTTACATTATTTAAAACAAATTACACATATATGAACTTGCAAAGTGGCGAATCTTTTTTTCCTTAAACAATCATGACAATTGACATGGGACAAAATATGTATGTGCTTAGCTGTACTATTTTTTTTGACCTCAGTATTATTCAATTTTCGGCAATCAACAAAAAATATTATATAATAGAAAGAAACAAATAAAATAATGCAAATGAGTTCAATTTTTGACATAATGTCATATTAGAGTTGAAAAATATCAATTTTTATTAAAATCAAATATCACTTGTTATTAAAATAAAGTATCACTTCTTATAAAAAAAGTATCAATTTTTATTAAAAAGAACCAATTTTATTGAAAAAAAAGTATCATTTTATATGGAAAAAGTATTACTTCTTATGAAAAAACTATCATATTTTTACTAAAATTAAGTATCACATTTTATTAAAATAAAATATCACTTTTTATGAAAAAGGTATCACTTCTTATGAAAATGTATCAATTTTTATTAAAAAATATCACTTTTTTATTAAAACAAAGTATCATTTTTAATTAAAAAGTATCACTTTTTATTAAAACAAAATATCAATTTTTATGGAAAAAGTATAACTTCTTATTAAATAAGTATCACTTCATATTTAAACAAATATCACTTTAATTAAAAAAAAGTATCACTATTAATTTATTAAAAAATATCATTTCTTATTAAAACAAATATCACTTCTTATAAATATGATATAGTTAAAGTAACACTTTTATAAGTAAAAATATCCATTTTTTGAGATAAAGTATCATGTTTTTTAATACATTCACATATTAGAAATAAATTACACTCAAGAAAGAAAAATAAATTTAACAGAGTTAAAGTACCAAAGTTAAAGTATCTGCTTTTTGAGATAAAAATACTAGATTTCTTAATACAGTTCCCACGATCTTTATATTCTTCTTCTTTTCCCTTATTTTTGTGGCAAAACCAAAGTTTGAAGATGGTGAAAAAAGTTTTTTAGATCTGGAACTTAAGATCTCCATTAATGGAGTTTCAAATCTCTTGAAGTTTCATTTTAACAACTCCATTAAATAAATTAAACTTTAAATCTAAAAAAAAAAAAAAAAAAAAAAAAAAAGAAAATCCATCAAATTATGGTTGTAATTCATCGGAAAATCTGAAGAGGCGGTTTCTTCGCCGTGACTCGCCGAAGGCCACTGTTGCAAAACATTTTATTAAGAATCATTACAATAATTATCTGCAAGGCTTGACTCATGGTGTGATGCGTCAGCTTGGCTGTTTTTAGAGAGAGAAAGTTTTATGGGTTTGAAGGAATAAGGAAAGAGAAGAAGAAGGAAGCGTTGGCTGCATGCGGGAATCCTTTTTTCTATATTTTTTTTGATCGGGTTTGGATTTTGTTGTTGGGGCTCCGTCTCATGGATTTTGACCCGTGAGATGGTCTCATAAGAGAGTTGCTCTTCTACATATTGTTGAACCATCTCTAATGCACATATTTTATTACTACCAAATGCCCCTTCTTCAAATTGAGTTGCCGTTGATTTCAAGCTCAACTTTCTTCTCTTCTTATCCTACTTCTTCTCTTCTTATTCTACTTCTTTTTCTTTAGTGGTGTATATAATCTTTAACTTTTTTTTTTTTTTTATCGTATTTCCTTTTTTTTTATCTAGTTTAATTCTAACTATAGGAAGAAGCAAGTTAAAGAACGAACCATATATTTCAACATGTTAGATCGTTAAGATGCTCTTCTCACTTTTTAAATGTTTTTAACCTTGCGTTTTTCAAATACATATATTCAATGTCATTTTTGTTTATTTAACTGTTTGTATTCAATTTTCAAGTTATAGTAGATGTGAAAAGCATAATATCGTATATTTTAGTTACATATTTGGAATTCACATTTTTTTTTAATGAAAAATGCAAAAGAGAGTTATCCTGATCACAGGCTGATCAGGTAACCAAAGAAGAAAGCCTGAAAACAAGTTCGAAAGAAAATCGAAATGGTCACAAGCCGATTAAATGGCTGAATGGTTGGGGCCTCGTTAAAACCTCTCAAGGTAAACTCCACCCTTGTGGGGAAAACCCTTGGCAGGAAAAAGAGTACCCCCCCATGAGAAAATACAGAAAAATAGGGACGCACGGGCAGGCCATGTGTGTGGCCAAAGCAAAAAAACTGGGATCGGTAAGCGCACGGGTCGTGCATTCGTGCGTAGCGAAAAAGTCCAAGAGCAGGGGTCGCATGGGCCATGTCCCCAGGTACGGGCGGACCCTGTGTCAATGCGAAGCCTCCCGAAGAAATGCGCACTATCTGACAAACTGGTAACTGGATTGACCAACATAATCTTCTGTGAGAAAAGGGAAAATATCCGCAGTAGGGACTCATCACCACGTCTCCGAATGCAACTTCTTGCTCAGGAGATCTGTCACTCTATTGCCTTCCCGATATATATGCGAAACCACCAGATTCATCTGTGAGAGCAAATGAAGAGTATACCGCCATTTGCTAAGAGGACGCCATGGGACAACAACAGATCTCTTATGAAGCAATTCCACAACGTAAACCGAGTCAGACTCCACCCAAAGTTGGGTCCAACCTTTAGCGTGAGCATAGTGAATGGCTAATATGGCCGCCACCAACTCGGCCTTGAAAGCATACCCCGTGCCACAACGATCCACAAAACACCCACGAAAGAAGCCTCTGCAATTACGGAAGACCCCAAAAGTTGTAAGGCTACCCGACGCCCCAGAGGCGCTCCCGTCCGTATTCACTTTGATCCAACCCGGGAGGGGTTTTTGCCAATTAACTGTACGATCTTGGGAGCCTGCCTGGCGCGCCACGGGACGCGAAGTCGCATGAGGATAAAGAGGTCTTGCTGATTATTGTCCATTGTGCCAATATCTAAAGAAGACGATTCAACAATCAGAACCCGGAGGTGTGTGATCGCCGCTTCCACCGTCCAGACCTTGTCATTGAAAACCAAATCATTTCGAATATGCCAAATCAGCCAGATGCAGGAGATTGCCGTCACACGCCATAGAAATTCATTAATCGAACCAGAAATTCATTAAAGCTATAGGCCGTAAAAGTATGCATATCAAAAGCAGCAAAAATCCAACGCCATAGATCCCCTGCAAAGACATAAGAGACAAACAAATGTTTAACAGATTCAGCAGATGCACGACAAAGACCACAAGCCGAGGGACCAATAAAACCCCCCCTGGGAGGTAAAACATCCAAGACCGCCAAACGATTGTGAATAGCCCACCAGACCACAATCGAACGACATTCTGGAATGTGAGGAGACCAAATCCATGAACCCCAATGAACCATAGGAGAATGGGGGCGAATATGTGAATTAGCCGTCTCCGAGGTAATATTCCTAGTATCAGAATGCATCCAGACCCACGTGTCTGTCGAAGATGGGGCGTTGGGGATGCGAACAATATCTCGGATGAAGTCCAGATAAGTTTCAACAAAGGTGAAGGTGAAATGCCAGGACCCTTCGTAGAAGTACGTAGAAACACTTTGCTGAAAGAGATATATGTACTCATGCGGAATACCAATTCTATCAGCAATGCAATAGCCCAGCCAGTTATCAAGCAAAAATAATACCTCGGAATGACTCCCAGGGATCCAGCGGGACTCATCTAAACAATCCTCATTACAGGGCCTGATCCCAGCCCATATCGAAGAAGGAAGAAATGATCGACTTAAAGAACCATCCGAATTCAGGTAACGCTTATGGAGAACCTGGAAGATCACAGAATCCGAAATCATAACCTTCCATCCTAGCTTCATCAGAAAAGCAGTATTCTCCACCGAAATAGAGCAGACGCCCACCCCCCCCGCCCGAGGCATGAGATACCTAGCTCAATTTACTACCACCTAGCCCTTGGAGTTTACATCACCAATCCAAATAAAGTTATGCATGGCCTGCTCCATTTGCTTGAGCAAGTATTGCAACCACTTGTAAATCATAATTGTATGCACAAAGGAACTAGTGATTACCGAGTTAACCAAGCAGACTCTACCAGCCAGAGAGAGTGTTGTCTCTTTCCATCTGCGAAACTTCAGGACAACCTTATCAATAAATATGCTGCAACTCCACGGCCTTCGAAGCCCCCTTAAAGATTGGAGCACCTAGGTAAACCGTAGGAAATGCTCCTAACTGGATACCCATAATATCTTGGATACGCCTACGCATATAAGAAGAAACTCGTGCACCGAAATAAACCTTCTACTTTCTTGGATTGAAGACCTGACCCGAAATATCAGCATATCGAGTGAGAATCTGGAGAAGAGTACGAGCATTAGCCGAAGAGGCCCCACACATAATAACAATATCATCCCTGTAGAGAATCAAAGATGGGAAAATAAAATTTCTAGGTATAGTGAACGACCCAAGCTGATTATGTTTCACTGTTGCCCCAATAAGTTTGCTCAGAACCTCCTTCGCAATGCAAAAAAGAAGAGGAGATAAGGGATCATCCTGCCTAACCCCATGAAAGCAAGGAAAGTAACCGACTGGCGAACCATTAAGCGAAACCGAAATCCTGGCTGACCGAAGAATAACCTCAATCCGGTGAACAAAAGTCGATGAGAAACCAAACCTATTCAGAACATGTATCAGGAAGCCTTAGTCTAAAGTATCAAAAGCCTTTCGGATATCAATTTTTAAGATCATATTATCATCAAGCCGACCATGCAGTACATTGAAGCCTTGAAACCATAGCAATACAGTCGCGAATCTGTCTTCCCGGAATAAATTCAAATTGTGTAAGAGACAAATACGGTGAAATAATAGCCCCCAGCCGAGTAGCCAAAATCTTAGTAATAACCTTGAAGAGGAAATTACTCATAATAATAGGACGAAAATTGTCGATAGTGTTCGAATCCTTAGTCTTCGGAATGAGAGCCATAAAACTAGCATTTAATACTGAAGGCAGGATCGAGCCACTAAAGAACGAATGAACTCCGCCAATAACCTCCGTCGAGATGATGTCCCAACAGTGACGAAAGAAGACACCATTGAAACCATCCGGACCAGGAGAACCTCAATCCAGTGAACAAAAGGCGCTGAGAAACAAAACCTATTCAGAACATGTATCAGGAAGCCCTAGTCTAAAGTATCAAAAGCCTTTCAAATATCAATTTTCAAGATCATATTATCATCAAGCCGACCATGCAGTACATTGAAGCCTTCTGAAACCATAGCAATACAGTCGTGAATCTGTCTGCCTGGAATAAATCCAAATTGTGTAGGAGACAAATACGGAGAAATGATAGCCACCAGCCGAGTAGCCAAAATCTTAGTAATAACCTTGAAGAGGAAATTACTCATAATAATAGGACAAAAATTGTCGATAGTGTTTGCGTCCTTAGTATTCAGAATGAGAGCCATAAAGTTAGCATTTAACCCTGAAGGCGAGGATCATGCCACCAAAGAACGAACGGACTCGGCAATAACCTCCGTCGAGATGATGTCCCCAAAGGACGAAAGAAGACCCCATTGAAACCATCAGGACGGAGAACCTCAATCCGGTGAACAAAAGTCGCCGAGAAACCAAACTTATTGAGTAACATGTATCGAAGCCCTAGTCTAAAGTATCAAAAACCTTTCGGATATCAATTTTCAAGATCATATTATCATCAAGCGGACCATGCAGTACATTGAAGCCTTCTGAAACCATAGCAATACAGTCACGAATCTGTCTGCCCAGAATAAATCCAAATTGTGTAGGAGACAAATATGGAGAAATGATAGCCCCCAGCCGAGTAGCCAAAGTCTTAGTAATAACCTTGAAGAGGAAATTACTCATAATAATAGGACGAAAATTGTCGATAGTATTCGCGTCCTAAGTCTTCAGAATGAGGCCATAATACTAGCATTTAACCCTGAAGGAATGATCAAGCCACTAAAGAACGAACGGACTCCGGCAATAACCTCCGTCGAGATGATGTCCCAACAGTGACGAAAGAAGACTTCATTGAAACCATCTGGAACAGGAGAACTATCCAAGCCAAGCTCAAAAACGGCATCCCTGATCTCTGAATCCATAGGGATGACCGTCAAAAGAGCATTATCGCGGCCCCCACCATAGGAGAAATCACCGATCAACCATAGTATAATCCGAAATGGTATTCCTGCACCACGAAGAGCCCTTATAGAAGGATATAATATGGTTTCCAAGAGCAATCTGGATCATCCGAATAACTACCATTGATCATCGGACCTAGATCCCCAAACATCCACTACGAATCTGACACCGACGATGAAAAAATGTTGTATTACGATCCCTATCCTTAAGCCAAGCCGAGAGAGCTTTCGCTTTAGGAATTTGATTGTAATAACAGCGTATGAGACAATGTGTTAAAGGCTTCAAGTTCCATGTGACTACGAGCGGCAAAGAAAGCTCGAGGTCTCAATATCTGCCTGAATCTGCCGAACTCTCTCCATCTGACTCTCCACCTTACGATTAACATCCCCAAAGACGTCTTTATTCCAGACCTTAATAGTCTAGCGCAACCTTTTAAGCTTCCACATGACACACATCAATATATTGGGCGATGCACACGGAAGGGCCCAAAAAGAAGTTACAAGATCCCGAAATGAATTATGATAAACCCACATACGCTGGAAATGAAACAAAATCGGACCCTGCCGGAGATGATGAGCAAGAAACCAAAATGGGATGGTGATCCGAGCCAATGCGAGGAAGAACCAAACCCTTAACAACTTGCCAAAGAGAGAAAAATCGACACGTTGCTAGGGCTCGATCCAATTTAGTCTAGAGAAGGGCTAGGGGCATACGGGGGGAGCACCAAGTGAACAAGTTCCCCGTAGTCTGCACCGAAAATAAACCAGCATCCGCCAAAAAGTCCCTGAAATCCTGACAAGAGGCCTGGGATAAAATACCACTGCGTGAACGCTCATGATAACACAAAACAACATTAAAATCCCAATAAGCAATAAATCATCAAGACCCAAATTTCTCAAATCCAGCCAAAGCGTGCGCCGAGCAATATGATCGCATAAATCGTAAGCAAAGCCAATGTGCAAAAAAATTGAACCCAACTGAACCTGCAGAACAATACACTGAGAGGAAGACCAAACTTGTTGCAAACGGAAATACCAGGATCACGGAAAACCCAAATATAAGCCCAACCGTTAGCATGAAAGTTTTGAGACACGAAACTCAAACTGAGACTACTCCAATAGGAAGCCGATATCGAAGAAATGTCCACCTTAGGCTCACAGATGGCCAAAATAGAAGGCTTATCCTTCTAACATAAATTCTTAAGAACATTACGTGAAGCAATATTCCCAATCCCCCGGATATTCCAGAAGATGCAACTCATTGAGACGGATGGGGGGAAGAGGCTGCCCGTGTCGTGCGCACGGTAAAAATTGGAGTGTGGTGTGTCGCAGAATCCGATGATTGAGCATTGGCGACTTCATCAACATAATCCGTGTGAAGCTCTCGATTTTTACTTGAGCGTGTATTTATTTCACTTATCGTCTATGTACTATTTTGACTATTTTACCGCGTCACTTTAACGGGTAAATATTAATACTAAATATATTTTACATTTAATTTCATTTTTATTTATTACTTGTGATCATAATCATTTATTAATTTTATTTCACATTAATGATAACTTGATTGATCATTTCTTACAATTTGTGTAGTTATTAGTCACCTTAGAATTTGATTTAGGATAAGTGATCATGAGACTTATAAGTGATCAAGGAAATCACTATTTATTTTGGAGATTGATATTATTCATCTATTATCATCAAATTTGGGACAAAAAAATATGGAAATGCCATAAATACCCTTAAGTGGACGACAATAGTGTTGATTTTGGTGTAGAAATTCCATCCAACTCTAGTACATATACACCTTATGTAGTCATCTTGTGTATAATTACACCATTAGTTCAAACATTATACACATTATCTTATACAATAATTCTTTAATACTATTTTTCACAACTTATTACCACTTACCCAACATTTCTTCTCTACCTATCCCTCGCCCATACCTTTGACTTCCCTTTTGTCTCCATGCAAGACACAAATTACAAGACACAAAATTGAACAAAAAAATCCCTCTCTCTCTCTCTCTCTCCCCCTAATGTGGGACGGTTAAGATGGCTAAAAATGAACAAAATTTGTTCATTTTCACCAACACATTCTAATATTCAAACTAATTCTCCTCCTCTCTAATCTCTCTCTAAGATTTCTTCATATCTTCAAATCTTCAAACACAAGTTTTTCATATCTTCAAATCTTCAAACACAAGTTCTGATTATCTTCAAATCTTCAAACACAATTTCTCCATATCTTCAAACCTTCAAGAACAATTTCTTCACATCTTCAAATCGATTAATGACATAGCAAGCGGTACTTACGGCTTCGGCCCAAAAATATTTTGGAAGTGAAAATTCATTGAGCATGGACCTACTCATCTCTTGTAGTGTCCGATTTTTCCTTTCGGCTACTCCATTCTGTTGAGGTGTCCTTGGAGCCGAAAAATTATGAGCATATCCTTTGGTTTCACAAAAGACTCTAAATTCACCATCAAATTCTCCACCTCGATCGCTTTGAATAGACTTAATAGTGTTTTCTTTTTCATTTTCAATGAGTCTACACAACTTAACAAACATCGATGAGAAACCAAACCTATTCAGAACATGTATCAGGAAGCCCTAGTCTAAAGTATCAAAAGCCTTTCGGATATCAATTTTCAAGATCATATTATCATCAAGCTGACCATGCAGTACATTGAAGCCTTCTGAAACCATAGCAATACAGTCACGAATCTGTCTGCCCGAAATAAATCCAAATTGTGTAGGAGACAAATACGGAGAAATAATAGCCCCCAGCTGAGTAGCCAAAATCTTAGTAATAACCTTGAAGAGGAAATTACTCATAATAATAGGACGAAAATTGTCGATAGTGTTCGAATCCTTAGTCTTCGGAATGAGAGCCGTAAAACTAGCATTTAACACTGAAGGCAGGATCGAGCCACTAAAGAACGAATGGACTCCGCCAATAACCTCCGTCGAGATGATATCCTAACAGTGACGAAAGAAGACCCCATTGAAACCATCTGGACCAGGAGAACCTCAATCCAGTGAACAAAAGGCGCTGAGAAACAAAACCTATTCAGAACATGTATCAGGAAGCCCTAGTCTAAAGTATCAAAAGCTTTTCGGATATCAATTTTCAAGATCATATTATCATCAAGCCGACCATGCAGTACATTGAAGCCTTCTGAAACCATAGCAATACAGTCGTGAATCTGTCTGCCTGGAATAAATCCAAATTGTGTAGGAGACAAATACGGAGAAATGATAGCCCCAGCCGAGTAGCCAAAATCTTAGTAATAACCTTGAAGAGGAAATTACTCATAATAATAGGACAAAAATTGTCGATAGTGTTTGCGTCCTTAGTATTCAGAATGAGAGCCATAAAGCTAGCATTTAACCCTGAAGGCAGGATCAAGCCACCAAAGAACGAACGGACTCCGGCAATAACCTCCATCGAGATGATGTCCCAACAGTGACGAAAGAAGACCCCATTGAAACCATCCGGACCAGGAGAACCTCAATCCAGTGAACAAAAGTCGCTGAGAAACCAAACTTATTCAGAACATGTATCAGGAAGCCCTAGTCTAAAGTATCAAAAGCCTTTCGGATATCAATTTTCAAGATCATATTATCATCAAGCGGACCATGCAGTACATTGAAGCCTTCTGAAACCATAGCAATACAGTCACGAATCTGTCTGCCCAGAATAAATCCAAATTGTGTAGGAGACAAATACGGAGAAATGATAGCCCCCAGCCGAGTAGCCAAAGTCTTAGTAATAACCTTGAAGAGGAAATTACTCATAATAATAGGACGAAAATTGTCGATAGTATTCGCGTCCTAAGTCTTCAGAATGAGGCCATAAAGCTAGCATTTAACCCTGAAGGAATGATCAAGCCACTAAAGAACGAACGGACTCCGGCAATAACCTCCGTCGAGATGATGTCCCAACAGTGACGAGAGGAGACTCCATTGAAACCATCCGGACCAGGAGAACTATCCAAGCCAAGCTCAAAAATGGCATCCCTGATCTCTGAATCCATAGGGATGACCGTCAAAAGAGCATTATCTGCGGCCCCCACCATAGGAGAAATCACCTGATCAACCATAGTATAATCCGAAATGGTATTCCCTGTACCCGCGAAGAGCCCCTTATAGAAGGATATAATATGGTTTCCAAGAGCAACTGGATCATCCGAATAACTACCATTGATCATCAGACCCTAGATCCCCAAGCATCCACTACGAATCTGACACCGACGATGAAAAAATGTTGTATTACGATCCCTATCCTTAAGCCAGGCCGAGAGAGCTTTCTGCTTTAGGAATTCAGATTGTAATAACAGCGTATGAGACAATGTGTTAAGGGCTTCAAGTTCCATGTGACTACGAGCAGCAGTAAAGCTCGAGGTCTCAATATCTGCCTGAATCTGCCGAACTCTCTCCATCTGACTCTCCACCTTACGATTAACATCCCCAAAGACGTCTTTATTCCAGACCTTAATAGTCTAGCGCAACCTTTTAAGCTTCCACATGACACACATCAATAGATTGGGCGATGCACACGGAAGGGCCCAAAAAGAAGTTACAAGATCCCGAAATGAATTATGATAAACCCACATACGCTGGAAATGAAACAAAACTGGACCCCTGCTGACAGATGATGAGCAAGAAACCAAAATGGGATGGTGATCCGAGCCAATGCGAGGAAGAACCAAACCCTTAACAACTTGCCAAAGAGAGAAAAATCGACACGTTGCTAGGGCTCGATCCAATTTAGTCTAGAGAAGGGCTAGGGGCATACGGGGGGAGCACCAAGTGAACAAGTTCCCCGTAGTCTGCACCGAAAATAAACCAGCATCCGCCAAAAAGTCCCTGAAATCCTGACAAGAGGCCTGGGATAAAATACCACTGCGTGAATGCTCATGATAACACAAAACAACATTAAAATCCCAATAAGCAATAAATCATCAAGACCCAAATTTCTCAAATCCAGCCAAAGCGTGCGCCGAGCAATATGATCGCATAAATCGTGAGCAAAGCCAATGTGCAAAAAAATTGAACCCAATCGAACTCGAACAAAACACCGAGAGGAAGACCAAACTTGTTGCAAACGGAAATACCAGGATCACGAAAAACCCAAATATCAGCCCAACCGTTAGCATGAAAGTTTTGAGACACGAAACTCAAACTGAGACTACTCCAATAGGAAGCCGATATCGAAGAAATGTCCACCTTAGGCTCACAGATGGCCAAAATAGAAGGCTTATCCTTTAACATAAATTCTTAAGAACATTACATGAAGCAATATTCCCAATCCCCGGATATTCCGGAAGATGCAACTCAATTGAGACGGATGGGGAAGAGGCTGCCCGTGTCGTGCGCACGGTAAAAATTGGAGTGTGGTGTGTCGCGAGAATCCGATGATTGAGCATTGGCGACTTCATCAGCATAATCCGTGTGAAGCTCTCGATTTTTACTCGAGCGTGTATTTATTTCACTTATCGTCTATGTACTATTTTGACTATTTTACCGCGTCACTTTAACGGGTAAATATTAATACTAAATATATTTTACATTTAATTTCATTTTTATTTATTACTTGTGATCATAATCATTTATTAATTTTATTTCACATTAATGATCACTTGATTGATCATTTCTTACAATTTGTGTAGTTATTAGTCACCTTAGAATTTGATTTAGGATAAGTGATCATGAGACTTATAAGTGATCAAGGAAATCACTATTTATTTTGGAGATTGATATTATTCATCTATTATCATCAAATTTGGGACAAAAAAAATATGGAAATGCCATAAATACCCTTAAGTGGACGACAATAGTGATGATTTTGGTGTAGAAATTCCATCCAACTCTTGTACATATACACCTTATGTAGTCATCTTGTGTATAATTACACCATTAGTTCAAACATTATACACATTATCTTATACAACAATTCTTTAATACTATTTTTCACAACTTATTACCACTTACCCAACATTTCTTCTCTACCCATCCCTCGCCCATACCTTTGACTTCCCTTTTGTCTCCATGCAAGACACAAATTACAAGACACAAAATTGAACAAAAAAATCCCTCTCTCTCTCTCTCCCCCTAATGTGGACGGCCAAGATGGCTAAAAATGAACAAAATTTGTTCATTTTCACCAACACATTCTAATCTTCAAACTAATTCTCCTCCTCTCTAATCTCTCTCTAAGATTTCTTCATATCTTCAAATCTTCAAACACAAGTTTTTCATATCTTCAAATCTTCAAACACAAGTTCTGATTATCTTCAAATCTTCAAACACAATTTCTCCATATCTTCAAACCTTCAAGAACAATTTCTTCACATCTTCAAATCGATTAATGACATAGCAAGCGGTACTTACGGCTTCGGCCCAAAAATATTTTGGAAGTGAAAATTCATTGAGCATGGACCGACTCATCTCTTGTAGTGTCCGATTTTTCCTTTCGGCTACTCCATTCTGTTGAGGTGTCCTTGGAGCCGAAAAATTATGAGCATATCCTTTGGTTTCACAAAAGACTCTAAATTCACCATCAAATTCTCCACCTCGATCGCTTCGAATAGACTTAATAATGTCTTCCTTTTCATTTTCAATGAGTCTACACAACTTAACAAACTCATTAACGGCATCGATGAGAAACCAAACCTATTCAGAACATGTATCAGGAAGCCCTAGTCTAAAGTATCAAAAGCCTTTCGGATATCAATTTTCAAGATCATAATATCATCAAGCCGACCATGCAGTACATTGAAGCCTTCTGAAACCATAGCAATACAGTCGCGAATCTGTCTGCCCGGAATAAATCCAAATTGTGTAGGAGACAAATACGGAGAAATAATAGCCCCCAGCCGAGTAGCCAAAATCTTAGTAATAACATTGAAGTGGGAATTACTCATAATAATAGGACGAAAATTGTCGATAGTGTTCGAATCCTTAGGCTTCGGAATGGGAGCCATAAAACTAGCATTTAACACTGAAGGCAGGATCGAGCCACTAAAGAACGAATGGACTCCGCCAATAACCTCCGTCGAGATGATATCCCAACAGTGACCAAAGAAGACCCCATTGAAACCACCCGGACCAGGAGAACCTCAATCCAGTGAACAAAAGGCGCTGAGAAACAAAACCTATTCAGAACATGTATCAGGAAGCCCTAGTCTAAAGTATCAAAAGCATTTCGGATATCAATTTTCAAGATCATATTATCATCAAGCCGACCATGCAGTACATTGAAGCCTTCTGAAACCATAGCAATACAGTCGTGAATCTGTCTGCCTGGAATAAATCCAAATTGTGTAGGAGACAAATACGGAGAAATGACAGCCCCCAGCCGAGTAGCCAAAATCTTAGTAATAACCTTGAAGAGGAAATTACTCATAATAATAGGACAAAAATTGTCGATAGTGTTTGCGTCCTTAGTATTCGAGAATGAGAGCCATAAAGCTAAAGCATTTAACCCTCGGAAGGCGGATCAAGCCACCAAAGAACGAACGGACCGCAATAACCTCCATCGAGATGATGTCCCAACGATGAAAGAAGACCCCATTGAAACCATCCGGACCAGGAGAACCTCAATCCAGTGAACAAAAGTCGCTGAGAAACCAAACTTATTCAGAACATGTATCAGGAAGCCCTAGTCTAAAGTATCAAAAGCCTTTCGGATATCAATTTTCAAGATCATATTATCATCAAGCGGACCATGCAGTACATTGAAGCCTTCTGAAACCATAGCAATACAGTCACGAATCTGTCTGCCCAGAATAAATCCAAATTGTGTAGGAGACAAATACGGAGAAATGATAGCCCCCAGCCGAGTAGCCAAAGTCTTAGTAATAACCTTGAAGAGGAAATTACTCATAATAATAGGACGAAAATTGTCGATAGTATTCGCGTCCTAAGTCTTCAGAATGAGGCCATAAAGCTAGCATTTAACCCTGAAGGAATGATCAAGCCACTAAAGAACGAACGGACTCCGGCAATAACCTCCGTCGAGATGATGTCCCAACAGTGACGAGAGGAGACTCCATTGAAACCATCCGGACCAGGAGAACTATCCAAGCCAAGCTCAAAAACGGCATCCCCGATCTCGAATCCATAGGGATGACCGTTAAAAGAGCATTATCTCATGCCCCCACCATAGGAGAAATCACCGATCAACCATAGTATAATCAGAAATGGTATTCCCTGCACCCGCGAGAGCCCCTTATAGAAGGATATAATATGGTTTCCAAGAGCAAATTTGGATCATCCGAATAACTACCATTGATCATCAGACCCTAGATCCCCAAGCATCCACTACGAATCTGACACCGACGATGAAAAAATGTTGTATTACGATCCCTATCCTTAAGCCAGGCCGAGAGAGCTTTCTCGCTTTAGGAATTTGATTGTAATAACGGCGTATGAGACAATGTGTTAAGGGCTTCAAGTTCCATGTGACTACGAGCAACAGTAAAGCTCGAGGTCTCAATATCTGCCTGAATCTGCCGAACTCTCTCCATCTGACTCTCCACCTTACGATTAACATCCCCAAAGACGTCTTTATTCCAGACCTTAATAGTCTAGCGCAACCTTTTAAGCTTCCACATGACACACATCAATAGATTGGGCGATGCAGCACGGAAGGGCCCAAAAAGAAGTTACAAGATCCCGAAATGAATTATGATAAACCCACATACGCTGGAAATGAAACAAAACTGGACCCCTGCTGACAGATGATGAGCAAGAAACCAAAATGGGATGGTGATCCGAGCCAATGCGAGGAAGAACCAAACCCTTAACAACTTGCCAAAGAGAGAAAAATCGACACGTTGCTGGGCTCGATCCAATTTAGTCTAGAGAAGGGCTAGGGGCATACGGGGAGCACCAAGTGACCAAGTTCCCGTAGTCCGCACCGAAAATAAACCAGCATCCGCCAAAAAGTCCCTGAAATCCTGACAAGAGGCCTGGGATAAAATACCACTGCGTGAACGCTCATGATAACACAAAACAACATTAAAATCCCAATAAGCAATAAATCATCAAGACCCAAATTTCTCAAATCCAGCCAAAGCGTGCGCCGAGCAATATGATCGCATAAATCGTGAGAAAAGCAAATGTGCAAAAAAATTGAACCCAATCGAACTGCGAGAACAATACACCGAGAGGAAGACCAAACTTGTTGCAAACGGAAATACCAGGATCACGAGAAAACCCAAATATTAGCCCAACCATTAGCATGAAATTTTTGAGACACGAAACTCAAACCGAGACTACTCCAATAGGAAGCCGATATCGAAGAAATGTCCACCTTAGGCTCACAGATGGCCAAAATAGAAGGCTTATCCTTCTAACATAAATTCTTAAGAACATTACGTGAAGCAATATTCCCAATCCCCCGGATATTCCGAAGATGCAACTCAATGAGACGGATGGGGAAGAGGCTGCCCGTGTCGGCGCACGGTAAAAATTGGAGTGTGGTGTGTCGCAAAATCCGATGATTGAGCATTGGCGACTTCATCAAAGATAATCCGTGTGAAGCTCTCGATTTTTACTCGAGCGTGTATTTATTTCACTTATCGTCTATGTACTATTTTGACTATTTTACCGCGTCACTTTAACGGGTAAATATTAATACTAAATATATTTTACATTTAATTTCATTTTTATTTATTACTTGTGATCATAATCATTTATTAATTTTATTTCACATTAATGATCACTTGATTGATCATTTCTTACAATTTGTGTAGTTATTAGTCACCTTAGAATTTGATTTAGGATAAGTGATCATGAGACTTATAAGTGATCAAGGAAATCACTCTTTATTTTGGAGATTGATATTATTCATCTATTATCATCAAATTTGGGACAAAAAAATATGGAAATGCCATAAATACCCTTAAGTGGACGACAATAGTGATGATTTTGGTGTAGAAATTCCATCCAACTCTTGTACATATACACCTTATGTAGTCATCTTGTGTATAATTACACCATTAGTTCAAACATTATACACATTATCTTATACAACAATTCTTTTTATACTATTTTTCACAACTTATTACCACTTACCCAACATTTCTTCTCTACCCATCCCTCGCCCATACCTTTGACTTCCCTTTTGTCTCCATGCAAGACACAAATTACAAGACACAAAATTGAACAAAAAAATCCCTCTCTCTCTCTCTCCCCCTAATGTGGACGGCCAAGATGGCTAAAAATGAACAAAATTTGTTCATTTTCACCAACACATTCTAATCTTCAAACTAATTCTCCTCCTCTCTAATCTCTCTCTAAGATTTCTTCATATCTTCAAATCTTCAAACACAAGTTTTTCATATCTTCAAATCTTCAAACACAAGTTCTGATTATCTTCAAATCTTCAAACACAATTTCTCCATATCTTCAAACCTTCAAGAACAATTTCTTCACATCTTCAAATCGATTAATGACATAGCAAGCGGTACTTACGCCCGCCCAAAAATATTTTGGAAGTGAAAATTCATTGAGCATGGACCTACTCATCTCTTGTAGTGTCCGATTTTTCCTTTCGGCTACTCCATTCTGTTGAGGTGTCCTTGGAGCCGAAAAATTATGAGCATATCCTTTGGTTTCACAAAAGACTCTAAATTCACCATCAAATTCTCCACCTCGATCGCTTCGAATAGACTTAATAATGTCTTCCTTTTCATTTTCAATGAGTCTACACAACTTAACAAACTCATTAACGGCATCGATGAGAAACCAAACCTATTCAGAACATGTATCAGGAAGCCCTAGTCTAAAGTATCAAAAGCCTTTCGGATATCAATTTTCAAGATCATAATATCATCAAGCCGACCATGCAGTACATTGAAGCCTCGAAACCATCGCAATACGATCGCGAATGTCATGCGCAGGAATAAATCCAAATTGTGTAGGAGACAAATACGGAGAAATAATAGCCCCCAGCCGAGTAGCCAAAATCTTAGTAATAACATTGAAGTGGGAATTACTCATAATAATAGGACGAAAATTGTCGATAGTGTTCGAATCCTTAGGCTTCGGAATGGGAGCCATAAAACTAGCATTCAACAGTGAAGGCAGGATCGAGCCACTAAAGAACGAATGGACTCCGCCAATAACCTCCGTCGAGATGATATCCCAACAGTGACCAAAGAAGACCCCATTGAAACCACCGGACAGAGAACCTCAATCCGGTGAACAAAAGCGCGAGAAACAAAACCTATTGAGAACATATATCGGAAGCCCTAGTCTAAAGTATCAAAAGCATTTCGGATATCAATTTTCAAGATCATATTATCATCAAGCCGACCATGCAAGTACATTGAAGCCTTCGAAACTATAGCAATACGATCGTGAATGCATGCTGGAATAAATCCAAATTGTGTAGGAGACAAATACGGAGAAATGATCGCCCCCACCGAAAGGAGTAGCCAAAATCTTAGTAATAACATTGAAGTGGGAATTACTCATAATAATAGGACGAAAATTGTCGATAGTGTTCGAATCCTTAGGCTTCGGAATGGGAGCCATAAAACTAGCATTCAACAGTGAAGGCCAGGATCGAGCCACTAAAGAACGAATGGACTCCGCCAATAACCTCCGTCGAGATGATATCCCAACAGTGACCAAAGAAGACCCCATTGAAACCACCCGGACCAGGAGAACCTCAATCCAGTGAACAAAAGGCGCTGAGAAACAAAACCTATTCAGAACATGTATCAGGAAGCCCTAGTCTAAAGTATCAAAAGCATTTCGGATATCAATTTTCAAGATCATATTATCATCAAGCCGACCATGCAGTACATTGAAGCCTTCTGAAACCATAGCAATACAGTCGTGAATCTGTCTGCCTGGAATAAATCCAAATTGTGTAGGAGACAAATACGGAGAAATGACAGCCCCCAGCCGAGTAGCCAAAATCTTAGTAATAACCTTGAAGAGGAAATTACTCATAATAATAGGACAAAAATTGTCGATAGTGTTTGCGTCCTTAGTATTCAGAATGAGAGCCATAAAGCTAGCATTTAACCCTGAAGGCAGGATCAAGCCACCAAAGAACGAACGGACACCGGCAATAACCTCCGTCGAGATGATGTCCCAACAGTGACGAAAGAAGACCCCATTGAAACCATCCGGACCAGGAGAACCTCAATCCAGTGAACAAAAGTCGCTGAGAAACCAAACTTATTCAGAACATGTATCAGGAAGCCCTAGTCTAAAGTATCAAAAGCCTTTCGGATATCAATTTTCAAGATCATATTATCATCAAGCGGACCATGCAAAGACATTGAAGCCTTCGAAACCATAGCAATACGATCGCGAATAATGCGCGAGAATAAATCCAAATTGTGTAGGAGACAAACACGGAGAAATGATAGCCCCGGTACCGAGTTGCCAAAGTCTTAGTAATAACCTTGAAGAGGAAATTACTCATAATAATAGGACGAAAATTGTCGATAGTATTCGCGTCCTAAGTCTTCAGAATGAGGCCATAAAGCTAGCATTTAACCCTGAAGGAATGATCAAGCCACTAAAGAACGAACGGACTCCGGCAATAACCTCCGTCGAGATGATGTCCCAACAGTGACGAGAGGAGACTCCATTGAAACCATCCGGACCAGGAGAACTATCCAAGCCAAGCTCAAAAACGGCATCCCTGATCTCTGAATCCATAGGGATGACCGTCAAAAGAGCATTATCTGCGGCCCCCACCATAGGAGAAATCACCTGATCAACCATAGTATAATCCGAAATGGTATTCCTTGTACCCGCGAAGAGCCCCTTATAGAAGGATATAATATGGTTTCCAAGAGCAACTGGATCATCCGAATAACTACCATTGATCATCAGACCCTAGATCCCCAAGCATCCACTACGAATCTGACACCGACGATGAAAAAATGTTGTATTACGATCCCTATCCTTAAGCCAGGCCGAGAGAGCTTTCTGCTTTAGGAATTCAGATTGTAATAACAGCGTATGAGACAATGTGTTAAGGGCTTCAAGTTCCATGTGACTACGAGTGATAAAGCTCGAGGTCTCAATATCTGCCTGAATCTGCCGAACTCTCGCCATCTGACTCTCCACCTTACGATTAACATCCCCAAAGACGTCTTTATTCCAGACCTTAATAGTCTAGCGCAACCTTTTAAGCTTCCACATGACACACATCAATAGATTGGGCGATGCACACGGAAGGGCCCAAAAAGAAGTTACAAGATCCCAAAATGAATTATGATAAACCCACATACGCTGGAAATGAAACAAAACTGGACCCCTGCTGACAGATGATGAGCAAGAAACCAAAATGGGATGGTGATCCGAGCCAATGCGAGGAAGAACCAAACCCTTAACAACTTGCCAAAGAGAGAAAAATCGACACGTTGCTAGGGCTCGATCCAATTTAGTCTAGAGAAGGGCTAGGGGCATACGGGGGGAGCACCAAGTGAACAAGTTCCCGTAGATGCGACCGAAAAAACCAAAGATCCGCCAAAAAGTCCCTGAAATCCTGACAAGAGGCCTGGGATAAAATACCACTGCGTGAACGCTCATGATAACACAAAACAACATTAAAATCCCAATAAGCAATAAATCATCAAGACCCAAATTTCTCAAATCCAGCCAAAGCGTGCGCCGAGCAATATGATCGCATAAATCGTGAGCAAAGCCAATGTGCAAAAAAATTGAACCCAACTGAACCTGCAGAACAATACACTGAGAGGAAGACCAAACTTGTTGCAAACGGAAATACCAGGATCACAGAAAACCCAAATATCAGCCCAACCGTTAGCATGAAAGTTTTGAGACACGAAACTCAAACTGAGACTACTCCAATAGGAAGCCGATATCGAAGAAATGTCCACCTTAGGCTCACAGATGGCCAAAATAGAAGGCTTATCCTTCTAACATAAATTCTTAAGAACATTACGTGAAGCAATATTCCCAATCCCCCGGATATTCCAGAAGATGCAACTCATTGAGACGGATGGGGGGAAGAGGCTGCCCGTGTCGTGCGCACGGTAAAAATTGGAGTGTGGTGTGTCGCAGAATCCGATGATTGAGCATTGGCGACTTCATCAGCATAATCCGTGTGAAGCTCTCGATTTTTACTCGAGCGTGTATTTATTTCACTTATCGTCTATGTACTATTTTGACTATTTTACCGCGTCACTTTAACGGGTAAATATTAATACTAAATATATTTTACATTTAATTTCATTTTTATTTATTACTTGTGATCATAATCATTTATTAATTTTATTTCACATTAATGATCACTTGATTGATCATTTCTTACAATTTGTGAAGTTATTAGTCACCTTAGAATTTGATTTAGGATAAGTGATCATGAGACTTATAAGTGATCAAGGAAATCACTATTTATTTTGGAGATTGATATTATTCATCTATTATCATCAAATTTGGGACAAAAAAATATGGAAATGCCATAAATACCCTTAAGTGGACGACAATAGTGATGATTTTGGTGTAGAAATTCCATCCAACTCTTGTACATATACACCTTATGTAGTCATCTTGTGTATAATTAAACCATTAGTTCAAACATTATACACATTATCTTATACAACAATTCTTTAATACTATTTTTCACAACTTATTACCACTTACCCAACATTTCTTCTCTACCCATCCCTCGCCCATACCTTTGACTTCCCTTTTGTCTCCATGCAAGACACAAATTACAAGACACAAAATTGAACAAAAAAATCCCTCTCTCTCTCTCTCCCCCTAATGTGGACGGCCAAGATGGCTAAAAATGAACAAAATTTGTTCATTTTCACCAACACATTCTAATCTTCAAACTAATTCTCCTCCTCTCTAATCTCTCTCTAAGATTTCTTCATATCTTCAAATCTTCAAACACAAGTTTTTCATATCTTCAAATCTTCAAACACAAGTTCTGATTATCTTCAAATCTTCAAACACAATTTCTCCATATCTTCAAACCTTCAAGAACAATTTCTTCACATCTTCAAATCGATTAATGACATAGCAAGCGGTACTTACGGCCGGCCCAAAAATATTTTGGAAGTGAAAATTCATTGAGCATGGACCGACTCATCTCTTGTAGTGTCCGATTTTTCCTTTCGGCTACTCCATTTGTTGAGGTGTCCTTGGAGCCGAAAAATTATGAGCATATCCTTTGGTTTCACAAAAGACTCTAAATTCACCATCAAATTCTCCACCTCGATCGCTTGAATAGACTTAATAGTGTCTTCCTTTTTTTTAAATGAGTCTACACAAGTTAACAAACTCATTAACGGCATCGATGAGAAACCAAACCTATTCGAGAACATGTATCGGAAGCCCTAGTCTAAAGTATCAAAAGCCTTTCGGATATCAATTTTCAAGATCATAATATCATCAAGCCGACCATGCAGTACATTGAAGCCTTCTGAAACCATAGCAATACGATCGCGAATGCATGCGCCAGGAATAAATCCAAATTGTGTAGGAGACAAACACGGAGAAATAATAGCCCCGGTACCGAGTAGCCAAAATCTTAGTAATAACATTGAAGTGGGAATTACTCATAATAATAGGACGAAAATTGTCGATAGTGTTCGAATCCTTAGGCTTCGGAATGGGAGCCATAAAACTAGCATTTAACACTGAAGGCAGGATCGAGCCACTAAAGAACGAATGGACTCCGCCAATAACCTCCGTCGAGATGATATCCCCAATGATGACCAAAGAAGACCCCATTGAAACCATCCGGACCAGGAGAACCTCAATCCAAAGTGAACAAAAGGCGCCGAGAAACAAAACCTATTCAGAACATGTATCAGGAAGCCCTAGTCTAAAGTATCAAAAGCCTTTCGGATATCAATTTTCAAGATCATATTATCATCAAGCCGACCATGCAGTACATTGAAGCCTTCCGAAACCATAGCAATACAGTCGTGAATCATGCACTAGAATAAATCCAAATTGTGTAGGAGATAAATACGGAGAAATGATAGCCCCGGTAGGAGTAGCCAAAATCTTAGTAATAACCTTGAAGAGGAAATTACTCATAATAATAGGACAAAAATTGTCGATAGTGTTTGCGTCCTTAGTATTCAGAATGAGAGCCATAAAGCTAGCATTTAACCCTAAAGGCAGGATCAAGCCACCAAAGAACGAATGGACACCGGCAATAACCTCCGTCGAGATGATGTCCCAACAGTGACGAAAGAAGACCCCATTGAAACCATCCGGACCAGGAGAACCTCAATCCAGTGAACAAAAGTCGCTGAGAAACCAAACTTATTCAGAACATGTATCAGGAAGCCCTAGTCTAAAGTATCAAAAGCCTTTCGGATATCAATTTTCAAGATCATATTATCATCAAGCGGACCATGCAGTACATTGAAGCCTTCTGAAACCATAGCAATACAGTCACGAATCTGTCTGCCCAGAATAAATCCAAATTGTGTAGGAGACAAATACGGAGAAATGATAGCCCCCAGCCGAGTAGCCAAAGTTTTAGTAATAACCTTGAAGAGGAAATTACTCATAATAATAGGACGAAAATTGTCGATAGTATTCGCGTCCTAAGTCTTCAGAATGAGGCCATAAAGCTAGCATTTAACCCTGAAGGAATGATCAAGCCACTAAAGAACGAACGGACTCCGGCAATAACCTCCGTCGAGATGATGTCCCAACAGTGGACGAGAGGAGACTCCATTTAAACCATCGGACCAGGAGAACTATCAAGCCAAGCTCAAAAACGGCATCCCGATCTCTGAATCCATAGGGATGACCGTCAAAAGAGCATTATCTGCGGCCCCCACCATAGGAGAAATCACCTGATCAACCATAGTATAATCCGAAATGGTATTCCCTGTACCCGCGAAGAGCCCCTTATAGAAGGATATAATATGGTTTCCAAGAGCAACTGGATCATCCGAATAACTACCATTGATCATCAGACCCTAGATCCCCAAGCATCCACTACGAATCTGACACCGACGATGAAAAAATGTTGTATCACGATCCCTATCCTTAAGCCAGGCCGAGAGAGCTTTCTGCTTTAGGAATTCAGATTGTAATAACAACGTATGAGACAATGTGTTAAGGGCTTCAAGTTCCATGTGACTACGAGCGATGTAAAGCTCGAGGCTCGAGGTCTCAATATCCCCCGAACCGCCGAACTCTCGCCATCGACTCTCCACCTTACGATTAACATCCCCAAAGACGTCTTTATTCAGGACCTTAATAGTCTAGCGCAACCTTTTAAGCTTCCACATGACACACATCAATAGATTGGGCGATGCACACGGAAGGGCCCAAAAAGAAGTTACAAGATCCCGAAATGAATTATGATAAACCCACATACGCTGGAAATGAAACAAAACTGGACCCCTGCTGACAGATGATGAGCAAGAAACCAAAATGGGATGGTGATCCGAGCCAATGCGAGGAAGAACCAAACCCTTAACAACTTGCCAAAGAGAGAAAAATCGACACGTTGCTAGGGCTCGATCCAATTTAGTATAGAGAAGGGCTAGGGGCATACGGGGGAGCCAAGTGAACAAGTTCCCGTAGATGACCGAAAATAAACCAAAGATCCGCCAAAAAGTCCCCGAAATCGACAAGAGGCCTGGGATAAAATACCACTGCGTGAACGCTCATGATAACACAAAACAACATTAAAATCCCAATAAGCAATAAATCATCAAGACCCAAATTTCTCAAATCCAGCCAAAGCGTGCGCCGAGCAATATGATCGCATAAATCGTGAGCAAAGCCAATGTGCAAAAAAATTGAACCCAACTGAACCTGCAGAACAATACACTGAGAGGAAGACCAAACTTGTTGCAAACGGAAATACCAGGATCACGAAAACCCAAATATCCCAACCGTTAGCATGAAAGTTTTGAGACACGAAAACTCAAACCGAGACTACTCCAATAGGAAGCCGATATCGAAGAAATGTCCACCTTAGGCTCACGAGATGGCCAAAATAGAAGGCTTATCCTTCTAACATAAATTCTTAAGAACATTACGTGAAGCAATATTCCCAATCCCCGGATATTCGAAGATGCAACTCATTGAGACGGATGGGGGAAGAGGCTGCCCGTGTCGTGCGCGCACGGTAAAAATTGGAGTGTGGTGTGTCGCGAGAATCCGATGATTGAGCATTGGCGACTTCATCAAAGATAATCCGTGTGAAGCTCTCGATTTTTACTCGGCGTGTATTTATTTCACTTATCGTCTATACGTACTATTTTGACTATTTTACCGCGTCACTTTAATGGGTAAATATTAATACTAAATATATTTTATATTTAATTTCATTTTTATTTATTACTTGTGTTCATAATCATTTATTAATTTTATTTCACATTAATGATCACTTGATTGATCATTTCTTACAATTTGTGTAGTTATTAGTCACCTTAGAATTTGATTTAGGATAAGTGATCATGAGACTTATAAGTGATCAAGGAAATCACTATTTATTTTGGAGATTGATATTATTCATCTATTATCATCAAATTTGGGACAAAAAAATATGGAAATGCCATAAATACCCTTAAGTGGACGACAATAGTGATGATTTTGGTGTAGAAATTCCATCCAACTCTTGTACATATACACCTTATGTAGTCATCTTGTGTATAATTACACCATTAGTTCAAACATTATACACATTATCTTATACAACAATTCTTTAATACTATTTTTCACAACTTATTACCACTTACCCAACATTTCTTCTCTACCCATCCCTCGCCCATACCTTTGACTTCCCTTTTGTCTCCATGCAAGACACAAATTACAAGACACAAAATTGAACAAAAAAATCCTCTCTCTCTCTCTCTCTCCCCTAATGTGACGGCCAAGATGGCTAAAAATGAACAAAATTTGTTCATTTTCACCAACACATTCTAATCTTCAAACTAATTCTCCTCCGCTCTAATCTCTCTCTAAGATTTCTTCATATCTTCAAATCTTCAAACACAAGTTTTTCATATCTTCAAATCTTCAAACACAAGTTCTGATTATCTTCAAATCTTCAAACACAATTTCTCCATATCTTCAAACCTTCAAGAACAATTTCTTCACATCTTCAAATCGATTAATGACATAGCAAGCGGTACTTACGGCTTCGGCCCAAAAATATTTTGGAAGTGAAAATTCATTGAGCATGGACCGACTCATCTCTTGTAGTGTCCGATTTTTCCTTTCGGCTACTCCATTCTGTTGAGGTGTCCTTGGAGCCGAAAAATTATGAGCATATCCTTTGGTTTTGACAAAAGACTCTAAATTCACCATCAAATTCTCCACCTCGATCGCTTCGAATAGACTTAATAGTGTCTTCCTTTTCATTTTCAATGAGTCTACACAACTTAACAAACTCATTAAGGGCATCGATGAGAAACCAAACCTATTCAGAACATGTATCAGGAAGCCCTAGTCTAAAGTATCAAAAGCCTTTCGGATATCAATTTTCAAGATCATAATATCATCAAACCGACCATGCAGTACATTGAAGCCTTATGAAACCATAGCAATACAGTCGCGAATCTGTCTGCCCGGAATAAATCCAAATTGTGTAGGAGACAAATACGGAGAAATAATAGCCCCCAGCCGAGTAGCCAAAATCTTAGTAATAACATTGAAGTGGGAATTACTCATAATAATAGGACGAAAATTGTCGATAGTGTTCGAATCCTTAGGCTTCGGAATGGGAGCCATAAAACTAGCATTTAACACTGAAGGCGGGATCGAGCCACTAAAAGAACGAATGGACTCGCCAATAACCTCCGTCGAGATGATATCCCAATAGTGACCAAAGAAGACCCCATTGAAACCACCGGACCGGGAGAACCTCAATCCGGTGAACAAAAGGCGTTTAAACAAAACCTATTCGAACATGTATCGGGAAGCCCTAGTCTAAAGTATCAAAAGCCTTTCGGATATCAATTTTCAAGATCATATTATCATCAAGCCGACCATGCAGTACATTGAAGCCTTCTGAAACCATAGCAATACGATCGTGAATGCATGCATGCTGGAATAAATCCAAATTGTGTAGGAGACAAATACGGAGAAATGCGGCCCCCAGACCGAGTAGCCAAAATCTTAGTAATAACCTTGAAGAGGAAATTTCTCATAATATTAGAACAAAAATTGTCGATAGTGTTTGCGTCCTTAGTATTGAGAATGAGAGCCATAAAGCTAGCATTTAACCACGAAGGCGAGGATCAAGCCACCAAAGAACGAGCGGACACCGCAATAACCTTCGTCGAGATGATGTCCCAACAGTGACGAAAGAAGACCCCATTGAAAACATCCGGACCAGGAGAACCTCAATCCAGTGAACAAAAGTCGCTGAGAAACCAAACTTATTCAGAACATGTATTAGGAAGCCCTAGTCTAAAGTATCAAAAGCCTTTTGGATATCAATTTTCAAGATCATATTATCATCAAGCGGACCATGCAGTACATTGAAGCCTTCTGAAACCATAGCAATACAGTCACGAATCTGTCTGCCCAGAATAAATCCAAATTGTGTAGGAGACAAATACGGAGAAATGATAGCCCCCAACCGAGTAGCCAAAGTCTTAGTAATAACCTTGAAGAGGAAATTACTCATAATAATAGGATGAAAATTGTCGATAGTATTCGCGTCCTTAGTCTTCAGAATGAGGCCATAAAGCTAGCATTTAACCCTAAAGGCATGATCAAGCCACTAAAGAACGAACGGACTCTGGCAATAACCTCCGTCGAGATGATGTCCCAACAGTGACGAAAGAAGACTCCATTGAAACCATCCGGACCGGAGAACTATCCAAGCCCAGCTCAAAAATGGCATCCCTGATCTCTGAATCCATAGGGATGACCGTCAAAAGAGCATTATCTGCGGCCCCCACCATAGGAGAAATCACCTGATCAACCATAGTATAATCCGAAATGGTATTCCCTGTACCCGCGGAGAGCCCCTTATAGAAGGATATAATATGGTTTCCAAGAGCAACTGGATCATCCGATTAACTACCATCGATCATCAGACCCTAGATCCCCGAGCGTCCACTAGGAATCTGACACCGACGATGAAAAAATGTTGTATTACGATCCCTATCTTTAAGCCAGGCCGAGAGAGCTTTCTGCTTTAGGAATTCAGATTGCAATAACAGCGTATGAGACAAAGTGTTAAGGGCTTCAAGTTCCATGTGACTACGAGCAGCAGTAAAGCTCGAGGTCTCAATATCTGCCTGAATCTGCCGAACTCTCTCCATCTGACTCTCCACCTTACGATTAACATCCCCAAAGATGTCTTTATTCCAGACCTTAATAGTCTAGCGCAACCTTTTAAGCTTCCACATGACACACATCAATAGATTGGGCGATGAGCACGGAAGGGCCCAAAAAGAAGTTACAAGATCCCGAAATGAATTATGATAAACCCACATACGCTGGAAATGAAACAAAACTGGACCCCTGCTGACAGATGATGAGCAAGAAACCAAAATGGGATGGTGATCCGAGCCAATGCGAGGAAGAACCAAACCCTTAACAACTTGCCAAAGAGAGAAAAATCGACACGTTGCTAGGGCTCGATCCAATTTAGTCTAGAGAAGGGCTAGGGGCATACGGGGGGAGCACCAAGTGAACAAGTTCCCCATAGTCTGCACCGAAAATAAACCAGCATCCGCCAAAACATCCCTGAAATCCTGACAAGAGGCCTGGGATAAAATACCACTGCGTGAACGCTCATGATGACACAAAACAACATTAAAATCCCAATAAGCAATAAATCATCAAGACCCAAATTTCTCAAATCCAGCCAAAGCGTGCGCCGAGCAATATGATCGCATAAACCGTGAGCAAAGCCAATGTGCAAAAAAATTGAACCCAACTGAACCTGCAGAACAATACACTGAGAGGAAGACCAAACTTGTTGCAAACGGAAATACCAGGATCACAGAAAACCCAAATATCAGCCCAACCGTTAGCATGAAAGTTTTGAGACACGAAACTCAAACTGAGACTACTCCAATAGGAAGCCGATATCGAAGAAATGTCCACTTTAGGCTCACAGATGGCCAAAATAGAAGGTTTATCCTTCTAACATAAAGCCTTAAGAACATTACGTGAAGCAATATTCCCAATCCCCCGGATATTCCAGAAGATGCAACTCATTGAGACGGATGGGGGGAGGGGCTGCCTGTGTCGTGCGCACGGTAAAAATTGGAGTGTGGTGTGTCGCAGAATCCGATGATTGAGCATTGGCGACTTCATCAGCATAATCCGTGTGAAGCTCTCGATTTTTACTCGAGCGTGTATTTATTTCACTTATTGTCTATGTACTATTTTGACTATTTTACCGCGTCACTTTGACGGGTAAATATTAATACTAAATATATTTTACATTTAATTTCATTTTTATTTATTACTTGTGATCATAATCATTTATTAATTTTATTTCACATTAATGATCACTTGATTGATCATTTCTTACAATTTGTGTAGTTATTAGTCACCTTAGAATTTTAAGAGACTTATACCTTATATAATTAAGAATTTGATTTAGGATAAGTGATCGTGAGACTTATAAGTGATCAAGGAAATCACTATTTATTTTGGAGATTGATATTATTCATCTATTATCATCAAATTTGGGACAAAAAAATATGGAAATGCCATAAATACCCTTAAGTGGACGACAATAGTGATGATTTTGGTGTAGAAATTCCATCCAACTCTTGTATATATACACCTTATGTAGTCATCTTGTGTATAATTACACCTTTAGTTCAAACATTAAACACATTATCTTATACAACAATTCTTTAATACTATTTTTCACAACTTATTACCACTTACCTAACATTTCTTCTCTACCCATCCCTCGCCCATACCTCTGACTTCCCTTTTGTCTCCATGCAAGACACAAATTACAAGACACAAAATTGAACAAAAAAATCCCTCTCTCTCTCTCTCTCTCTCTCTCTCTCCCTAATGTGGTCGGCCAAGATGGCTAAAAATGAACAAAATTTGTTCATTTTCACCAACACATTCTAATCTTCAAACTAATTCTCCTCCTCTCTAATCTCTCTATAAGATTTCTTCATATCTTCAAATCTTCAAACACAAGTTCTTAATATCTTCAAATCTTCAAACACAAGTTCTTCATATCTTCAAATCTTCAAACACAATTTCTCCATATCTTCAAACCTTCAAGAACAATTTCTTCACATCTTCAAATCGATTAATGACATAGCAAGCGGTACTTACGGCTTCGGCCCAAAAATATTTTGCAAGTGAAAATTCATTGAGCATGGACCGACTCATCTCTTGTAGTGTCCGATTTTTCCTTTCGGCTATTCCATTTTGTTGAGGTGTCCTTGGAGCCGAAAAATTATGAGCATATCTTTTGGTTTCACAAAAGACTCTAAATTCACCATCAAATTCTCCACCTCGATCGCTTCAAATAGACTTAATAGTGTCTTCCTTTTCATTTTCAATGAGTCTACACAACTTAACAAACTCATTAACGGCATCGCTTTTATTGGTAAGAAAAAGGGCCCAAGTATATCTAGAAAAATCATCGACAATAACGAAAGTGTAATGTTTTCCACTTAGACTTGCCGTACCAATATCCCCATACAAATCAAGGTGAAGCAATTGTAGGGGTTTGGTTGTGGAAATTTCATTTTTGGGCTTAAAACTACTTTTAACTAATTTGTTCTTTTGACAAGTGTCACATAAGCCAAGATATTCAAAATTCAATTTGGGTAGTCCTTTCACATGTTGGTTTTTGTAAATATTTTTCAAATTCTTGTATCCAACATGTCCAAGTCGCCTATGCCACAAACTAGTTAAATCATTATTGGCGACTAAACAAGAAACATCTTGACTAACCAAATCACTTGTACAAATTTTGTAAAGATTGCCTTTTCTATTTGCTTCACAAATAATTTCACCATTTTTAAGTATAAGGCATTTTTCTTTATTGAAGGAAACATTATAATTTGAATCACAAAGTTGGCTAACACTTATCAAATTAAACTTAAGCCCTTCTACTAAAAGAACATTACTAAGAGAGAAAGAAGAGTTACCAATTTCTCCATTTCCAATAATTTTTCCTTTGCCATTGCCGAACATGACCATACCCTCTTCTTGGAGCTTGATGTTGGTAAAAAGTTCTCTCCTCCCGGTCATATGGCGTGAACATCCGCTGTCGACGAGCCATTTTGAATCTTCCATTGTTGTTATAGCCCCTATTACCTAAAAAGGAATTTCTTTTAGGTACCCTATAATTTTGGGGTCCATGGGGGTTAGTCTTGAGACCTTTGGGTCTCCAAACATGTCTAGAGCTATTTCTCAATTTGCAATTATTAGCATAATGTCCAACTTTGCCACAATAAAAGCAAGTAGGAGTATTAGAACTATTAGCACGTACAAAAGTCGGACCTTGGTTATTTTTCTTAAAATTTTTGTGACTTTATCCGTGCTTATGTTGAAACGATGCACATCTTTTTTCAAACATTCAATATCTTTTGTGAGCGATTCCTTTTCGGTTTCAAGAGAGTGAACTCTAGTAAGAGTAAGAGCATGAGCTTTGTCTAGAGATTCATAAAGGTAAATAATTTTTCTTTTTCAACCTTAAGCTCCTTATGCTCCTTTTTCAAATTTTTGTATTTAACAATTAAATTTTGAAACTCGATTTGCAATTCATCAAAATCACATTGCAAGTCATCAACTATGGAGGAAGTAGAAGAATTAGAGCGTACCTCATTGTTTTCATCGTCTATGGCCATGAGATCGTGTTCGGTTTCTCCTTCCTCATCGGTTGTTTCGAGTAGCTCATCCCACGTTTTGACCTCCGCATTTAGAGCCTTCTTTTTCGTGAAAGGCTTCCTTTTCTTTTGCTCCTCTTCATCGAGCTTTGGGCAATCGGCAATGAAGTACCCGGGTTTTCCGCATTTAAAGCAAGCATTATCTCTTGGTTTTCTTGCTTTATTTTTATTCACAAATTTTGCAAATTTTCGAACAAGTGCGGCCTTCTCCTCATCATCATCATCATTATCATAGTATGCATTATTAGAAGAAGAAGCAAGACCTTTAGGAATAATTTGCATACCCGATTGATTTATGGATGGTTTGGAATTTTTCCTCTCCTTGAGATAGACTTCATAGATGAGGAGGTTTCCAATAAGCTCGTCAAACTTGAGTGTCTCAAGGTTTTGTGCCTCCGTGATTGCCGTTACTTTTTCGGACCATGAGCCGGGAAGAGCATTCAATACCTTAGTCACCTTGTCTTCTTCGGAGATGACTTTACCGAGGGCCACAAGAGGATTGACAATATTATCAAGCCTTTCCACCATCTTGGAGATGCTTTCACCATCATGCATGTTAAAGTTTTCAAAGTCTTTAACAAGCATGGTCTTTCTTGCTTGCTTGACCTTCTTAGTCCCTTCATAAATTGTCTCCAATTTTTCCCAAACCTCATGTGCCGACCTTATGCCTCTTATGCGATTATACTCGGTAGCCGTAAGAGAACAATGCAAAATATTTAAGGCCTTACCGTTTAGAGAGAAAGCCTTTTTGTCGTTTTCATCGAACTCTTTGAAAGGTTTAGGAGTCGAGGTGTCATCCTCCAATTTCTTGGTTGGTTGATCAACTCCTTCAATGACCACATTCCAAATGTCGAACCCGCACCCTTGTAGAAAGCACTCCATACGGTCTTTCCAAAATGCGTAGTTGTTGTCGTCGAATAGTGGTGGCTTGTTGGTGGAGGCGCCGGTGGTGAGATGAGTATCATATGTAGCCATGGATCTTTCCTCTTTACTCGGAACGAGCTAGCCAAAGAGTTTGGCTTTGATACCACTTGTTAGTCTAAGTGGCTAAGATAATCTAGAGGGGGGGTGAATAGATTATCCCGGTTTTTCAGATTTTGCCCTCTTTTTCGTAAAACTCAAGCAAAGATGAAATGCTAAGTGCGGAAAGTAAATAACACACGTCGATTTATTGTAGTTCAACCCACCTAGGGCCTAATCTACTACCACCCCAGTATATCCGGGATGGATTTCTAAAAGAAAAACAGATTTTATTAATTTACCAAAAATTAATACAACACCTTAAGGATTACCACAACCCTCTTACACCACCTTGAGGATTACCACAATCCTCTTACAACACCTTTGAAGATTACCACAACCTTCAAACACCTATCACCTAGATCACCCAAGTGTATTCTTACCACAAGAATACTCACAAGGATGTCTTGTGTTGAATGATGACCAAAATCAAGATTACAACTCAATAAAGATTGATACAATATGAGTACAAGTGTAATCAAGAATTGAAAGCCTAGACCTCAAATTTGTGCAAGTGAAAGTGCTAAGGCTAATACAACAAGATATATGAAAGTGTTTGCTTGATTGCTCTTTGCTTGTGTAGTGTGTTGTATCTTGTTGCCTGAATGAAGCCTCTATTTATAGGAGAGGACTTGGCTTTCATTTCCAGACATAGGCTCCTCCTTGGGGAAAAGAAACCATTTAAAATCATCAATATAGCTGTTAGAAATCAATCGCACAAAATAGGGAAAAGCATGCGAAAATGCAACGGATAGTTTCTTTGATAAACAAAGTGCGAAAATCGCGAGAAATAAGATTGAAATTGAATTTCAGCGAATTTTACACAGAGGAACCGGTCGCCCTTGACTATGACAGGTTGAGGTTGATAAAAATACGAAACAGAGAAGACTGAACCAAAAGAGCAACTCCCAGGTACCGGTCGCCCAGGGGTCGACCGGTCGCCCTCACCGGTCGACCTCGCCCTCCTCCATTCTTCTTATGTCCCATTTTTTGTTTCAAAACTCAACTCAGGTACGGGTTGCCCTATAGGGCGACCGGTCGAGCCTGAAACAAATGTGTTGTCCAATTTTTTATCGAAAATAAACTCCAAAAAATACTCCGAAAAATAGTAAAAACATTTTAAGTCAATCGGAAGTATTTAGACAACATTTAGGGACATTGTTTAAAAACTCATTTGAACAAAATCATCAAAATCATGATAAAAATATTTATCTAACAATATATACAATTAATTAAGTCGATTTTATTTAATCAACGTGTTACAACTTACAAGCCCATAAATATTTGCACTTCTGTAATTAAAATTTTTTTCGATGCGCATTTACTCTCTTAGGATTCTCATTTTCCCAGCGCCTCACTCCGTCACTCTCACTCGCGAGCTGGTCTGGGCCGTTTTTTTGCTGATCCTTGGTTTTTTGATTTTTTCTAAATTATGAAGCAGCATAAGTAATAAGTTTGATGCTTAGCTTTGTGATTATTAAAAATTGTTAGCAGAAGTAATAAGTTTGATGCTCTAGCATGTGATTATTAAAATTGTTTGCAGAATATGAAAAAAGCTTGAATTCAAAACTTGATCAATTAATTCAGTTAGAGGGGCGCCCCTAGGGTTGGCAACGGGGCGAGTCTGGGGCGGGTTTGGCTAAACCCGGGACCCTTCCCGCGAAGAAAATTTTGGACCCAGGACCCACCCCGCCCCGCCCCGCCTTAAACCCGGGACCGTCAGGTCCAACCCGCTTGACCCGTCTAAATAGAAAATTAATAACTTGTAAATTTCACTGGACTCTAGTTGCTGGCTGAATTAGTTTCAAGCACCCACAACTGATCACTCGAAAACATAATCTGCAATGGTGGACTGAAATAATAAATCTGAAACTGAAAATGTGAAACTAGATTGCAGGAATGTTTTATCATAAGGTTCAATGTAGTACATGTTCATTGAGAAAATTTAAAGCTTTAATAAGTATACAACATCTTTACGGAAAAGAGCAATAAAAAACGTCTCACTGCAAGATTCATTAGCAATTGTATTGTAAAGATTTAACAAGATTTAAAACTCTATCGTTCGTAGAGGCATATTTGGATATGGTTCAAGATATTGTTAGAGTCCCCATCGCCTCGGATTCATCGGAGACGCGGGCATGGCTACACTCTGATGATGGGATCGTTACCTCAAAGGCGGCTTACTCCCATCTGCGCCCTCACTCCCCTGTGGTTCAATGGGGTTCCTGGATTTGGTCACCTCACATTCCGGAAAGACATTCAATTGTGACATGGCGCACCATTCCTAATCGACTGGCGGTATTGGATGTTCTGCGACCACGGGGTTCCTTCACAGGCCCCTCGGTTTGTGTTCTTTGTTGTGTTGACGCGAAATCTGTTGATCATTTATTTGTCTCATGTGTTTTTGCAGGGGTCCTATGGAAGTGGATTTTTGACACCTTTGATATCCACTACTTTAGGGCTTATAGCTTCAATGAATTCCTGGTGCGTTTAATGAGTTTTCATTTCAGTGAGCAGGTTACTTTTCTTTGGCGGGTTGTAGTGTTATCCGGTATTTGGCTCATCTGGATAATCAGAAATGATATGACCTTCCATGACAAGATCTGGACATTAGAGGCAGCCATCCTACACCTTCGTGTTCTAATTCTTCAGTCATCTTCCTTGGACCGAGGTTACATGCACAATGATCAAAGGGACCTTTTCATTCTCCGTCGGCTTCGGGTTCCTGGGCGCCCACGACAGACCCCGAAGATTGTGCAGGTTACTTGGTAGAAACCCCTGTGGGGCTGGATAAAAGTTAACACCGACGGCAGCGCAACGGGGTCGCCCGGGCGTCTCACTGCTTCCAGAGTTTTTCAAGAATCGCAACTGGAGAGGGTTCTTTCGAGAGTGCTTTGTGGAAAGACGTGGTTTGGGTTTTTCTTTTGAGGTGGATGTAGGTCCCAAGGGGTGTAAGTGTAAGGTTTAGAAGGGGGGGTTGAATAAACCTTACCAAATTTTCGATTTAGTCCTTTTAAATCTACAGAGTTAATTCTACACAATTTGTGTCCTTGATGGACGATCGAATTAGTCACTCAAGAGAGTTAATCTCTCAACATGATTTCAAATTGATTGCATTAATGGAGTAACTCATTCATTGGCTATAATTTGACTCAATCGTGGTTTTATATTCATGGAAGACTTAACACCCTTAAGTTTGATTAAGCAAGTTTTTCTGACTTGATTTAGTACTTATAAATTATCAAATGGATAGCAAATTTATCGTGAGATATAAGCGATTAAAAGTGCGAGGAATTTAAATCTTTGAAATGTAAATGACACAATAAAATTTTTATAGAGGTTCGAAGATGGGGTAATTCTTCTACTCCTCTCTTCTCCAACTCCTGGATGAATCCACTAGGTAACGATCGGTTTACAAAGTGGTAAATCCCGCATACAAGTCTTGATCCCAACAAACCGACTTGATCCTTTGGGACTCGTCGAGACGCCTTGATCACTCGGTGGCTTCTCAAATGACGACTCGGCTTCTTCGAGGCATTTGCCTTGCTACTCTGACTCACTTGCTCAAGCACTTTGGATTTGATCACGAAGCCCTCCAAAAGCTTAAGACTTGGTTCACGCCTTGAACCTTTCTACAATCCTTCCGGAATGTAGACCCCTTGTTTTCGAGTATTTTCCTCTTCAACTCGATTGAAGTTCTCTTTCCTTCACGGGTAAGTGTTGGATTGATGTACTTGAAATGTAGGCTTGAGGATTGAGAATGTTTGATTTTTGATAAGCTTGTATATCTCACGTGTGTGTCATTCATCATTTCTCAAACAAACTCCTCGGCCTTTTATAGTGAACTTTCAAAAATTTGCCCGTTGAAGAGATAGGCTCATTTTTGAAAGTTACTTTGCGTCGTTGGCTTGCGAGTTCTTGGAATTGCCATTTCCTCGTATGAATTGTTTTATCACCTTTTCAAAGTTCGACACGGTGTAGTGCTTCCCATTGGTTCATTTCTTTTGCACGCTTCAGGACCGAGCACTCCAAGAAAGGTGGTATGGAGATATTACTTGTTTAAGTAAATCTCTTGATTTACGTCAGCAACGGTTCTTTTCTGATTATCTCGACTTGATTGCATTTCCTTGCTTTCCCAGGTGACTTAGAGTCACTTCCAATCATGGATGACTCTTGTCACTTGACTTGAGACTTGGCTTCTCTTGAGTTGACTTGATCGATGTTCCACTCATTGCATCTCACCGCTTCTTGATAGAGTTCTGTCTGCTCTTCTTTGCCATACTCTGTTGTCTCTCACAGAGTTTTCCTTCAAGTCTTGATTGTCTTCTTGCATGTTAGGCGTGGCCGACTTAACTCGGCCGACTCTAATTGTTACGAAGACATTTTGACAAGAATTGGGAGCCAACTTTCTATTCTAAGTTTTACATGACATTCATCAAAATCTAAACAATAAAATTCCTAACAATTTCCCCCTTTTTGATGATGCCAAAACTTAAATCATTCAAAGATACAAACATCAATGATACATACGGATAGTGTATTGACATAGAATGTATGTATGAGAATCAATTCTTTTTATTGATCATATCATTCTTGTTCCTTAACACAATGTTTACCGGTGTATCGAGCATATAAATGTCTTCACAAAAATTAAAGAATTTCTACCTTTATTACGGAAGACTTACATTGTATGTATTTACATAATAAAATACACGAAGGGGTGGACAACAACACTTCATCTTCTTCTTGTCTCCTTCTTTTTCGTCTTGATCAAAGATCTTCTTCTCTTCTTCTCTTCTTCTCGTCATCACCGCCTTCTTTTTCTTCTCATATGCTTTTCTTGCGACTTCATCTATTCTTATTCTTTCTGTCTCTCCCGCCATAGCTGAGTTTGTCTCTTGTTTTCTTCTTCTATTCTTTTGCATACTCGGCGTTAGTTTTAGCCACTCGCAAATTTGCCACTTGGTCAAGCCAGACCAAGAGATCCCTCCTTTCTTCCCTGGATCTACGTATTCAATGTTCTTGGCGGATGCCTAGGTCCAAGCTTCTTCCTCCACTCCGCTTCTTCCTCTACTACCTGGGCGTATATTTATCGAGTCTTCTTCTTTCCGGTGAGTGCCCAGCGGAGTGACCAGCAGAGTGAATGCGGTTGTCTCTTTGCAGTCGGCCTTTCTTCTTCACATAATGTGAGACCCTTTTCCCAAGACGAGTCCCAAGCTTGAGCCATGGACATATTTGCAAAGTATCCCCAGTTCGAGCGTTTTGAATTCATCAATCGTGGCTCTGTCCGACATCCGAAATGGCATAGGTGTCTCTGCTTCACCTTGGAATGCCTCCGTGTTCTTTCAAGATGTTCATCACCCTGGCATCCATTCTTCCTTCCACTTCCTTCATCCCTCGCTTCAATTGATTTTCTCTTCTCACCATAGATACATCGAGTGTTGGAGTGGCGAGTCACAGGGAGTTTTTCGCTTATAATGTCACCGGAGGACCTTGTTGGGGGTTTGTGCAATCATCAATGTCACATCCGTTGATCCTTCCCCCTCAACATGCTTTCCTTTCTTCTCGTTTCAAGACTTCCTCGGTGATATTCCCGACTCAAATTTTCCTTTCTTTTTGGCTTGATTTTTTTGCTTTAAGGTATTCCTCTTCCCCTTTTTGGCATCATCAAAGGATTGAGGAACCCTGGGGAACATCTTTGGCAAGCATGAAGTCGAAGTCTTGGATGGTTGAATTTCGCTTCAAGTCTGCTGCGTTGTATGCGGACGGAATTGAACGAGTAGCATTGGATTCTGCTGAAATCGGCTTCATCTCGGCCATGAGAAGGCTGAATTTTCTTGTCATGTGTTCTTCCAAACGCTCGTAGATCATGTGTATGTTGCTCACGCAGCGGCTTGATCTCGGCAGTGTGAGCTTCATGCATATGCTCAATGTGCTCTCAAACTTTGTCTTTGCATTAGTATTTTCGGCTCTCCACACCAAGACTTATTGAACAATTGTCGAAGTATCTCACTGTTCCACACGCATTGTTTCTTTCTTTGTTGCCACCATTCCCTTATCCGAATCGTAATGCCTCTTAAATCACGGTGTAAGGGTGGCATCTCTGTTGTCCAATCGCATGTCCAAAGAGGCCGATGCCTCTCCATCCTTTCAATCTCAAAGAAAGAGTGCCTTAAACACCTCTCGAGTCAAACCTGATTAAACATTGCGGTGATGGCCATACAACATCAAGTCATAATTGCATTTGGAACAATGGTGTTTGATGGAAGAACAGAGCTGGTTTGTAATAGCGTGCTTGTTCGTTTTACGATTCTTCGTGGAGTTCGGTATCTCCCGGTGAGAAAGGAAAGATTCTACAAAAGAATCATCACCGCCAACAGGATGCATTCGATGATGAGCGGTGCGCGTGAAGTTCTTTTGGGAATCGATCTGCCGCTGCGGCTTGAGGAGCTGTGCGATGAGTGCATTGTTCAATTTGGGTTCATTGTGCAAGACCCACTGGCCGAGAAACAACCGTTGGTCTCGGTGATTTCTCCATTTGATGGGGCGGTCCTCGGCCTTTATCGAAGCGTCATCGGACGATGATGAGATTTCCATAGGTGGCTCATCATCAAAATTAAAGGATTGACGAGTAGTCTTGGGATCGACTTGCTCATGCTTGGAACATCCGCAATCGAAGTCTTTTGTTTTTGTCATGGGGATGACTCGCTTCTTCTTCTTCGATCCCCGAAAAGTGACATCGGGGTTGTCCGGGAATCATGAAGTGCGCGATCTCCTTCTCGGATGGGTCGATGATACCAGGAGGGATGTTCTCTACTTAATTTGTTTTACCCAGGAAGTCTCAACCTCCCGTGGGCCTTCATTTTCTCCGGCGGTCTCTCTTTAGCTGCGAGGCCTGGTCCTCCCTTTCGTGATGTCGGTATGTCTTAAGGTCTTCTACAATGGCATCCATTGAGTCTCAACCCCATGGATTGCACTTTCTTCGCCCCAGTGTTAACTCCCGGGTACATTCTTCCCGTGCTCCATTGATCGCCAACGCGTCATTAGCCTTCAGAGCGATTGGCACCTCACCGAGACATCTCAATCGCCTCGAGCTTCGTTGATGGCAACTTTTTTGTTCTTCTTGCGTTTGAATTGTCCCTACTTCGCCTCCTGCATTCTTTGTGGAGTCATCTGCAGCATCCTCCGACCTTGCTGCAGGTGGAGGGAGTTTCCCCCTCGGTGGCGCACCGGTGAGTGACTTGGAATGGGGTCACTCGTCTCTAAGCTCCCGGCTGTTCCGATTGATTGCTCGGCCGTTGGGGCGGTGGTAGCACACCTTCAATAGGGGTTGGCTCGATTTGGGGTCCCCACTATCCCGGTTTCATCGCCACTCCCTTATTGCTTTCTTTCGAGTGAGTCGGGAAGTGGTAGCGGCAACAACGGTGGCTATTTGTTGAACCACTCCCATTGGATCGATTTCATTGTGTTCGAGGACTCTCCTGGTCCCTCCATTAGTCTTTGCTCGTGAAGGATTCTTGATTCATGCAATGCTTGCTGCATTTGCAATTCTTCTCGTAGCGGTGAAACATTCTGCGGTTCCTCGTCATCTGTCGGGGAAGACATCAAGGAGAGGATGTGTGTGTTACGTGGTGCGGGAGATAGGGCGATGCTTGCCTTTCTCGTCTTCGGCTTCTTGACTTGCTTTTCTCTCTCCTTGTCCTTGTATATCTGCGCAGGATGTACGTGCGATTGTCTTCATCCGTAGCCGGGAGCACGTTAGTTAATCCAAGGAAATTTAGCGATTCCTCTTCTTCTTCTATGAACTCGGGCCGTTGGAACTGTTCCCTTGACTTGCTCAACTTCCATTTTCTCCACTCACGCAGACGATTTTGGATGTCCGGGTAAGGTGGAGATAGGATCATTACATCACTATCCGCCCTGGTAGGTTCTTCTTGTGCTTGTTTGTGTGAGCTAAGTGTGTCTTGGGTTGCCTCTGCGATCGCCTTCAACGAGACTTGGTTGTTTCATCAACTACATCCGGAGACTCTACTTCTTGATGAGTCTCCGGTATTTGTGCTAGCCGAGTAAAGCCGACTCAGTGGTTTCTCCTATTCGGATGCTTTACAAGTCTTCTTCGTCTCTTAGTTTGTACCGAGGGATTTACGGTCTGAGACGGTGTCCTTTGAGTCTTGGCGGGGGCGTGTGGGTGTTTGTTTCGAGGAGCAGGCCGTCGTGGCTTCTCGGTTCTCCTCTTTTTGACGATCGGAGAAGGTATTTGTGAGTCCTTCTCGACCGCCGCTGCGAGGGCGGGTGACACGGCTGGGCAAGGTGACTCTCACTGCGGGGGGCGGGAGCATGTTTGGTTTTTTTTCTTTGCAGGGGCAAGCGATCTTCTTGGCAGCTGCGCAGGGGCTTTCTTCGTGGTTTGGAGAGGAAGCGGTTGTGTCTTCGGGGTCGGTGATTCCCCCCTCCTTTGGTGTCGCTCTCTTGGCGTAAGCTCGCTTCGAGCACCAGAGAGATTAGCTACGAACATCCTCTTGTTAACATGGAAAGCCTTCCCATGTCTAAGAGGGACTCCTTTTACCTCCAATAGCCGGCCAATCACCAGGCCATATCCTAGGGATCCTCCAAATGACCCATCTTCTTTGAAGGACTTGTTCCCCACGTTCGGGCAGCGATCTTTGTAGATAAACTCAGCCCGGTTTATCTTATCTTCTTTTCTCGATGATTGCGGCCATCACAATCGGCTTTGCCTTTTGATTGGTCAAAGCCGCCAAATTTGATGTCGATACACTTGGCAACTATGTCCAACAATTTGTGATAATCCTCCTTCAACATCTCTTGTTTGATGTGTATATTATTTTGTCAAAGAACGCGTCGGACTTGGCTATTTCTTTCCAGCGTCACCAAGTTTACATCGCCTTCCTTAATCTCGGTTGCTCCTTACTGCGGTAGTGAGCAATGCTCACCAAATCTTGGCGGTGATAGTCAGCTGCTTTCCGTGAACAGATGACTTGATTCCTTCATCGTGAATCTCAGCATTCACGTAGAATTGTGCGACCTCCTCCACGTAGGTCATCGGATATTCTAGTGTTAGAAACGGTTTTAGCCCGGACGTTTCCAACTTCTCAGCGATTTTCTTTACCAGGGTGTCGTCGGACCCCTGCTTCACCATTCCGTCGAAATCCACCGTCGAACCGGTGTGGATTTGCTTTCCCAACTTGGTAAAGTCATAAGTTGGTGCCATTTCTCAGAATTATTTCAAGGAAAAACTCAGAAAATGATTTGGAGATCGATAGGGTTTCGAGAGTATTTTGCCTTTGCTTTTGAGAGAATGAGATGAACAGTTTTTAGAAGTGTGAGAGAGAAACGGACGAAAATGGTTTAAATATGGTTTATGAAAGGACGTGCAGACGGTTTTTGAATTGTGATCGAAATCAACGGCTTGGATTTCGCACGCATATTGAGCAGTTCATGTCTCGTATTTAATGCGGCAGCATTTATATCCAATCATAGGCTTGGTGTGCGGCTTTTATGTCCGTACACATCATCATTATCTTGACGTGTTCCTTAAACATTCCTTTCGACCCAAGACGATTGCGTTTTTGTCCCATTGCTTATAAGTTATTCACTTATCCCTTAGCCGATTTAACTCTACTTCTCACGATTCTCTTAGTGACTCGACTATCGGTGACTTGGTGTAGCCGACTTTCCGATCTGACTAATTTCTGGAGTTGATTTTTGTTTTGACTCTTTTTCACTTCCTTTTTGTTCCATTTCTTTTCTTTGATTCTTCGTGTCTCACCATTTTCAATTAGTCCCAACTCATGCTTGAGTTCTTCAAATCTTGACTCACATAGTGGTTTTGTGAAGATGTCGGCTAGTTGTTTATCGGTTGAGATATATTCCAGGATGATGTCCTTCTTTTCAACATGATCTCTCATGAAGTGATATCGACATCAATATGTTTTGTTCTTGAGTGCAACACGGGATTTTGAGTGATTGCAATTGCACTTGTGTTATCACACATGATTGGAATTTCTTTTTCTTCAACTTCATAAGTTCTTTGTCTCATCCATAGGACTTGGGCACAATGCCCGCAGCCTATGTATTCTCGCCTAAATTTTGTAGAGGTGGCTATTGAGTTTTGCTTCTTGCTAAACCAGAAATTAGTCTGCATTTCCTAGCATTTGACATGTGCCTCGAATTGCTCTTCCGTCCACTCGCATCCAAAGATAGTCGAATTTGAATAGCCAATTAGCTTGAATCCACCTTCCTTTGGATACCATAGGCATACTTCGCTTCCTTTTAAGTATCTCAATATTCTCTTAGTTTCTTTGTCATATGGCTCTCTTTTGGAGCAGATTGAAATCTTGCACATACACCTACAAAGCAAAAGTGATGTCCGCACGCTTGCCGTGAGATAGAGCAATGATCCAATAAGTGCTCGTATCTTGTTTGATCTAGGCTTGCCATCCGCATCCATGTCCATTTTGGTGATGTGTTCATTGGAATTTTTATGAAGACTTCTCCTCCATACCAAACTTCTTCATTAAATCTCCGGTGTATTTTGTTTGACTTATGAAGGTTCCATCCTTCATTGTTTCACTTGAAGTCCAAGGAAGAATGTCGGCTCTCCCATCATGCTCATTTCAAATTTACTTTGCATGAGGTTTGAAAATTTTTCACATAGCTCTTTGTTAGTGGATCCAAAAATGATGTCATCCACATATTTTGAACAAGCAAAAGATACTCTTCTTGTCTTGAATTCGAAAAGTGTTCTATCTACTTTTCCTTTTGTGAATCCATTTTCGATTAGGAATTGTGACAGTTATCATACCATGCTCGGGTGCCCTGTTTCAATCCATACAGGCTTTCTTGAGTTTGTATACCTTGTCTCCTAGAGTCTTCTCGCTCAAATCCGGAGGTTGTTCAACATACACTTCTTCTTCCAATAGGCCATTTAGGAATGCACTTTTTACATCCATTTGATATACAATGAAGTTCTTGTGAGTCGCATAGGCAAGAAACATCCTTATAGCTTCCAATCTTGCTACATGAGCAAATGTTTCATCAAAATCTATCCCTTCTTCTTGGCAATATCCTTTGGCCACCAATCTTGCTTTGTTTCTTACCACAGAGCCTTCCTCGTTCATTTTATTTCGAATACCCATTTGGTTCCAATAACATTTTGATGTATGGTCTTTGCACTAGTTCCCATACTTTATTTCTCTCAAATTGATTCACTCTTCTTGCATGGCTTGAATCCAATGTGTGTCATCCAAAGGCTTGTGACACATCTTTTGGCTCTATTTGCGAGATGAAGCATGTGAACATTGCTTCTTGTTGAGTTCTCGATCTTGTCTTGACACCTTCTCTTATATCTCCAATGACAAGTTCGTGGATGGTCTCTCGGCCATCTTACATCGGTTGGAGTAAGTTATTTTGGATTGATCGACTTGTAGCCGTGTTCTTGTTGTCGCCTCTCTCGTAATCACTTAGCCGCAAATTTTCCAATTGTTTTTGAGATTCAAACTATCTCATCTTCTTCTCGAATTGATAATTCCATCTTGACTTCAAGATAGGGACTCTTCTCAGATGCGGTTGGATAATTGACTTATCACCGACTCTTCAATATATTCTCCATTTATATTTGGCTCATCAAATACCACATGAATGGATTCTTTCCGCAACCATAGTCCTTTTGTTGAGTATTCTCAGAGGCTTTGCTTTGAGCCGAGTATCCCAAGAAGATACCTTCATCGACTTTAGCATCAAAAGCCTTTAGATTGTCTTTGCCATTGTTGTGAATGAAGCATTTACATCCAAATATTCTCAAATATGAAACATTTGGTTTTCTTCCGTCCGGATCTCATAGGGAGTCTTTGTCACTGTCTATTTATCATACATCCTTTTTTTGAGTGTAGCAGTGTGTTGATTGCTTCAACCCAAAATCTTTTTGGTAACTCGCCTCGCTAACATGGTCCTGCTCGCTTCTTTGAGGGTTCTATTTCTTCTTTCTCGCAACTCCATTCTGTTTTGTGGAGTCCTTTGCCGATAGTTCATGACCAATACCATTTTCAATACACATCGAAGTTATTATTCCATTGACAAACTCGGTTCCTCCCATCGATCTTATTTTGATAATGGTTTGACTTTTCTCGTTTTGAATCCTCTTCATCAAATTTGTGGTAGTTTTTGTAGAGTTTCTTTCTTCTTACACATGAAAATTGTCCATGTATATCTTGAGTAGTCATCTACTACCACCAAGGTGTATTTCTTTCCACTTATCTTTGGCAGGTTCCATGGGCCAAATAGATCCATATGAAGTAGATGCAATATTCTTGTTGAGGATGGGCATGTCTTTTCTTTGAATGATGACTTGATTTGTTTTCCTTTTGACATGCATCACATATACTCTCCTTCTTGTATATCGAGTCCGGAAGTCCTTCCACAAGATGACTTCTTGCGCTTTGTTGATCGTTTTGAAATTCGGGTGACTCGGCTTTTTTGTGCCACAACCAACTTGATTCAAATTTGTGCTCTTTGCTAGTAGACAGTCTTTGGGTGTCGCATTGACCAATCCACTACATACATATTTTTTCTGTCTACATCCTTGCAAAGACCACTTCATTTGATTCAATATCTTTAATTTGACATATGCCCATGTTGAATCCAACATTGTAGCCCTTGTCACGAGCCGATCGATACTCGATAAGTTGAAGTTGAGTCCTTCAACATATGCAACATCTGTGATTTCTAAACCGTTCCTCTTGATGGATCCAATGCCTCTTATTTCACCCGAGCTTCATTTCCTCCAAATATGACTTTTGCTCCTTTGACTTCCTTGAATTTTGTGATTTCTCTTATTTCTGTCATATGTCCGGGAATGACCACTATCCATGTACCAGGTTCCTTGGCACTTTTTGTTCCTTGAACCCGCAATCAAGGAAATTAAGTCTTAGGTACCCATGCTTGTCCGGGTCCTGAGGGGTTAGAGTTATAAGATGATCCAACCAACCTATAGCCAAATGATTTGACTCTAAGGGGTTGCCATCTATCGATTGCCATAATCATAATTAATCCTGGCAAATTGCTTGGGGATTCTAGGTTCATACAACTGTCTCTTTTGTCCGTATGCTGCATATATGTTTTAGCAATTGCCTTCCTTGGGTAATTGTGGTGTTTTTGAGTGTAGTGCCTAGGTGCATATGTGTCTTTGATGAAAGCTCTTATGCTTTTGGAATGGCCTTTCTTGAGTTCTAGGCCTTTGCCATTTGGGCTTATATTCCATAAGTCTATCTTTGATATTTCACATTATTCCAATCCGCTTGGCTTGGATATTTTCTACCATTCCCATTATATGTATTTCTTTTATGGATTTTTGGGGTTTTGGTAGCTCGCTTCTTCTTTACAGAGTATTTTTGTTTGGAGTTTTTGAGGACTCGGTGAATCTCTTCTCATTTGTCCTTTCAAAGACACTCAATCGGGTATTATTTTCCTTTTCCTTTATAACCAAGGCCGAGTTTGCTTATTATTGTGCTTTGGAGCGAATGTGTGTGCAACATTTATAGTTTTGGATTTTTCGGACTCTTCATGACTTCAAGATCCTTTTTCCAAGATTACTCTTGAGGTTTGACATAGCATAGAGGAATTAAATCCTAAGCCTGTCTTGTTTCCACATTCTCTTTGACTCATAATAAGATCATCCAATGATTTAGATGCCTTAGTGAATGAGGCAATAACATTCTTGAGGTCATTCTCCCTCTTTTCTATAGCAACAATTTCGCTTATTAATTTAGCATTTTCACTTTTAAACTTTTATTCTCATTAGCTATTTGACTTAGAGTACTCGGCTCCTTAGTCACTTTGAGTTTTGACTTTGAGTAATTTTGTTTTCCTCATTCAATAGTGTGTGTGAGGATTTAATGTGTTCAAAATCTTTCATCATTTTGCCTAATGAATCATAAAGATCGAGTGGGTGATGAAGTGTGTGTGTCACGATCACTATCACTATGCCGAGTTTGTTGAGTTAGATTGTACCTCATCTTCTTGATCTTGTTCTTTGGCCATCAAGCGGCATCGGGCTTCTTCTTGAGTCACTTGAGTAGTCGGCTTCACGCTCTCTCGACTCAAATTGTTTCTCTTGACTTGGTTGTCTCGGCCATCTCTGCGCAGCCATCATTGCCTTTTTCCTTTCTTGTCTTCTTTCTCACAAGACCTTTCTTTCTTCTTCATCCCCGTCTTGTTGACTACAGGATATGAGCGATCAATGGCATAGTGAACTGGGCCCAACATAGATATTGACTTTTTGATCGACTCTTTCCATTCTTGAGTTGTCGACCCTTTGATACTCAACTTTTTGATGATCTCATTCTCTTGGTTGGCTTTGTCTTCCCTTGATTTGGAGGGAGCCGAGTGTCTTCCTCGGAAGATTCACCCTTTCTCTTGTAGTTCTTATTGAAGAACTTGTTGAACCTTTTAACCATCGGGCTATTTTTCCGGGTCAATGGCTTCTTTGACCTCGGCTCTCTTCCCATCTTTAACAATTAGAAGTACTGTTTTGGGTACAAATTGCCTCTTTCTGGTCTTTTCTTCTCACTCAAACTCATAGGCTTTGAGGTCCGAGAATAGTTCATGGTTGGATGTCTTTGATAGGTCCATGGAATGTCTCGTGCCATGACCTTCATTTCCCATTCACCGAAGACTTTTTAGGATCTTCATACACATTTCTTCGTGTATATTCCTTTCCAAGTGTAGATGACTCATTTGTGATTTCGTAAACCGAGCATCTAGTTGATCCAGGTTTTACGAGATCATTTTAAAGTTCTCAAATTTTTGTACTACCACGATAGTTTGTTTTCTTTGATTTGCTCGAGCCTTCACAAATCAATGTCAACTTGTCCTGCATTTCCTTAGCCGTTTTGCAAGATTTGACTTTATTGAACATGGCTTTGTCCAAGGTTTTGTACAGGATGTCCTTGGCTACATTGTCCAGGTTGTACCTTTTTCTCGTCATCATTTGTCCACTCGTTCTTGGTTTTTCAACCATGGCCGGTCCGGGAGCACATCTTGTTCTCCTTCACCGCAACTCTTAAATACATTTGTGTTCACCTTTAATATTTGCAGAGGCCCATCTTCTATCACTATCCACATCTCATCATGTAATGCCGATAGATGAGCTCGCATACGAATTTTCCAATCATCAAATTCTTCAATAGTGAACATAGGAATGCGTGTTAGATTTGCTTCCATGATAATAACTTTTAATGATAGAAAAGAGTTTTGAAAGTTTAAGTACTAAAGCGGACTTTGAAAAGTTTGGATATCTAGTTTAGTAACGGTGCGGAGGGTTCAATGAACCAACCGCTCCGATACCACTTGTAGGTCCCAAGGGGTGTAAGTGTAAGGTTTAGAAGGGGGGTTGAATAAACCTTACCAAATTTTCGATTTAGTCCTTTTAAATCTACAGAGTTAATTCTACTGTTTGTGTCCTTGATGGACAATCGAATTAGTCACTCAAGAGAGTTAATCTCTCAATTTTCGAGTGAATTTTGTTGATGGAGTAACTTAATTTGTTGGCTATAATTTGACTCAATTTCGTGGTTTTATATTCAACGGAAGACTTAACACCCTTAAGTTTGATTAAGCAAGTTTTTACAGACTTGATTTAGTACTTATAAATTATCAAATGGATAGCAAATTTATCACAGATATAAGCAGTTAAAAGTGCGAGAATTTAAATGGTGAAATGTAAATGACACAATAAAATTTTTATAGAGGTTCGAAGATGGGGTAATTCTTCTACTCCTCTCTTCTCCAACTCCCGGAGGAATCCACTAGGTAACGATCAGTTTACAAAGTGGTAACATCCGATACAAGTCTTGATCAACAAAACCGACTTGATCCTTTGGGACTCATCGAGACGCCTTGATCACTCACTTAAGCTTCTCGTGCGACTCGGCTTCTTCACAGGGTGCCTTTTTACTACTGACTCACTTGCTCAAGCACTTTGGATTTGATCACGAAGACCTCCAAAAGCTTAAGACTTGGTTCACCTTTGAACCTTTCTACAATCCTTCCGGAATGTAGACCCCTTGTTTTCGATATTTTCCTCTTCAACTCGATTGAAGTTCTCTTTCCTTCACGGGTAAGTGTTGGATTGATGTACTTCAAAATGTAGGCTTGAGGATTGAGAATGTTTGATTTTTGATAAGCTTGTATATCTCACGTGTGTGTCATTCATCATTTCTCAAACAAACTCCTCGGCCTTTTATAGTGAACTTTCAAAAATTTGCCCGTTGAAGAGATAGGCTCATTTTTGAAAGTTACTTTGCGATCGTTGGCTTGCGATTCTTGGAATTGCCATTTCCTCGTATGAATTGTTTTATCACCTTTTCGAGTTCGACACGGTGTAGTGCTTCCCATTGGTTCATTTCTTTTGCACGCTTGGGGTCGAGCACTCCAAGAAAGGTGGTATGGAGATATTACTTGTTTAAGTAAATCTCTTGATTTACGTGCAACGGTTCTTTTACGATTATCTCGACTTGATTGCATTTCCTTGCTTTCCCAGGTGACTTAGAGTCGACTTCCAATCATTGGATGACTCTTTCCGTCACTTGACTTGAGACTTCGCTTCTCTTGAGTTGACTTGATTGATTTGCATCCGCATCTTTGCTTCTTGATGAGAGTTCTGTCTGCTCTTTGCCGTACTCATTTGTCTCTCAAACAGAGTTTTCCTTCAAGTCTTGATTGTCTTCTTGCATGTTAGGGCGTATGACTTAACTCAGCTTGGACTCTAATTGTTACAAGACATTTTGAAGAATGGGGATCCAACTTTCTATTCTAAGTTTTACATGGCATTCATCAAAATCTAAACAATAAAATTCCTAACAGTGGACTTGATGGCGACCATGCGGGCCATTCATTACGCTTCTGCGAGGGGCTGGAATCGACTATGGGTGGAATCGGACTAGGCCGATTTATTCCGACTAGACCTCCTAGGCCAATTGTTTTCCCAATTTTTGCCAATTTTTTGGCCGCCTAGGCCGATTTTTGGCTGGACCGATTTTTTTGGCCGATTTTGGGAAAATCGGATCTGCCTAGGGGCCCCTAGTCGGCGCCTAGGCGGCCGCCTAGGCCGATTTTTACAACACTGGGTGGAACTGCTGCGGAAGAGATCCACAGAGGTTCCTTGGCGCCATCTGAGCATGTGGCGATACACTCTACATCTCATTTCTTAGATGAACTTGGTGGTTTCGCACATCTTTAGAGAAGGCAACCGGGCAATGGATATTCTTAGCAAGACATCGCACGAGGCTACGTGGTGGGGGATACCCCCAGCGGCCATCATCTTGCCCCTCACTCAGGATTATGTTGGCCAATCCAACTATAGGTTTGTTACCTAGTGCATCTCGTCTTCTGGTTTCTTCTGTTTCGGACGCATTTTCTCATGGGGGGTACTCTTTTTCCTTTCAAGGGTTTTTCCCACAAGGGTGGGTTTTACCTTGGAAGATTTTAACGAGGCCCCAACCATTCAGCCATCTGGTCTGCTTGTGACCATTTCGTTATTTTCGTTGACTTTGTTCCCAGGCTTTACTACTTTGGTTACTTGATCAGTCTGTGATCAGGACTACTCTTTTTAATTTTTTTTATATATATTCTCGCATTTATTAAAAAAAAAAACAAGGTTATCACATTCAAAGCCATAGTTGACACGAGTCCTTATTATAATATTTTATTTTAAAGAAATATAAAAGTTAAATAAATGTACTATACGAGGCGGGTCCGGGACGGGTCCAATTGGACCCAGGACCCGCCCCTAGACCCGGTGGTTTTTGAGAAAGTGGACCTGAGACCCACCTCGGGACCCGTTTGACCAGGTTTAGACCTGCTCCTAACAGGGCGGGTTTGATGCGGGGCGGGTTTAGACCCGCCCCATTGCCATCCCTAGTCGCCCCTCTAAATCAGGTTTGAGTGGGTTTCAATGTCAATTTTTTGACATATTGAAAATTAATTATAATTTTTTTAATATTATAAATTAAAATAAATTTTAGAAAAAGAGTGAGAAAATTTGAATTAAAGAAATTGAATGACAATAATTCAATTCAATACAAGAGTGCATACATTTCAATTTAAATTTAAAAATGCTGGGCAGTTGGGTAAATTCTAATGCGGGTCCGGCGAGTTCAACCCACCGGGTCCTGGGTTTATGTTTTCCTTCGTGGGGCGGGTTCCGAGTTTGGCCAGACCCGTTCCAAACCTGCCCCGATGCCATCCCTAATTAGAACTTATATGTTTTGTCAAACTCTTGTGGATTAATACAAAAGCTTAGTATGTGATACTTGTCTAATCTCTATATTGGTTTATATTACCCGGTACTACTAAACTCTTGTGCAAGAACTTTTTTCTTAAGATTTTGTAGGAGATACGTGGGTGTTAAAGGACAGATGATCGTAGAGATATCAATGGTTATCTACATCAATTTGATAAAGTTTGAATTGGTTGACAAAAACACAATCGATGTATGTTCATCAACATTTATTACTCTCATAGACACGATATTCTTCATGTCGTATGCTTATGTGCTCGATTTCAAAGCATTCCCAAATAATCTCATATGAGTGCGTGCCGTTAAAAGAACTTTTTAGATATTTGAAAGGCACTATTTCATATGGTTTATTTTATCCCAAATTAAATGATTTTTTTTTCTAAAGGATATAGTAATTCGGATTATGCGGAAAATATTATTGATCGTAAAGTACATCCGAATCATGTAAATTTTTAGGTGATTGCCTAGTATCTTTATTTTATATGAAATAAAATTGTGTATATTTTTCAACGGCCGAAGCCGAATATATTTCCTCGACCTTCTGTTGTACTCAACTTCTTTGGATGAAACAAAACTTAGCGGATTACAAATATTCTTTCGAAAATGTTCTCGGTTTTTGTGACAATACGTCCGCTATAAACATTGCTCTAAATCCAGTTCATCGTAACCGAACAAAACATATTGAGGTTCGACACTATTTTCTAAGGGATTGTGTTTCCAAACGAAAAATTGAGATGTGCTTTATTCCATCTCAAGATCAACTCGCAGATATTTTCACAAAACCTTTAGCCACCGAGTCTTTTGCGTCAATTCGAGCTCATTTAGGCATAATGCATATCGAATAAGATCTATTATTGCACTTTGTGCATTTTTAAAACTTAGGGGTGAAAAATCGGATTTTTATCTCAAAATTCGGACATAACCAAAACTAAACTTTCAAGGATGGTCGACTAAGCCTTGGACCGATCGGGCCCCCTTCAACCGGTCGACCTTGGCTTTAGTTTAGTTTAAATCAGTTATGTCTCAATCTCAGTCTATTTAGTTCCTTTTCGTCTATTTTCGCACCCCTTCGCCATTTTCACACACAATTCACTCAAAATGATTTTTCTTGCAAATTTTATGTTATTGGACTTGTATTATGGGCATGTTTGGTTGCCTTTTGTGATAGGGATGGATTAATTCCCTTGGCATTTTCTTGCCTTATCCATGGTAAATAATCAAGACTATTAGACTATTTGGTTTTGTAATTGTGTTGTTTGATATCAAGCCCAATATATAATAACTTGTTTGGTTGCCTATATTACTAACTTGCAAAAAATGTTCTTTTACCAGTGTGTCCTCTATTTTGTATTCATATTCCAACTTTACCCCTCAAATAGTAATATTATATTATCCTATTTGATGTGTTAAATTGTAAGGTGTTTTCTTTGGTTTTTAACTTGTTTGATTGTTTCTAATGGATTATTTCCCCTAACACATGCATTTTGCCAGTAGTCATCATGTTTGGACTAAGCATGTGGAAAATGAGTTTCTAACAAGAAAAAAAAATGATCATACATTGTCTCGTATATTCATCTGTTTGGGGCTAAAATTTAAGCTTTATGATTATAATTTCTGGGTTTTGCATTATTGTAAGGTGTAAAGAACTTGGAATCTTTTGCATTTGTTTGTGTAATATAATGACAAGTTTTGTTGTACAAGTTTGAGTTTCTGTTGCCCCAGTTATGGTTTTCTGGGTTTTCTTTGGTTTCTGAATTGAGATCCAACTCGGACAAAATTGTCTCAAGTTACATAACTCAACCCCCAATGGACGCTTCGTGGCTTGCAATCCGGCACTTGAGTGCGCGTACTCACCGCTCAAACTTGCACAGAAGTTTTCTTAAACCAGCAAGCGGGGAGTCTGAGAAAATACTGGCAATTTTAAAGATTAAAAAGATTTCCAGTAAAATCCTAGTAGAATTTTAATTTTACAGGAGATGCCATACTAGAGAAAACACAGATGAAATATAGAGCATCATTAAGTCTATAAAACTTGAAGATAAAATAAATATGTAGAAATATATGCAGTCACTACCAGCATTACACTTAAAGCAAAAACACAAAATTACTCATCATGAGTGATCATCCTCTGGCAGATGAGCTTTGAGCTTATCTTAATGGAAAGCAGAGCTAATGTTTCCTAAACACAAATACCACTAACCAACAGAAACTTCATTTACAAAAGACAGTAAATTCCTTTCAAGAAGCAGAGCCGTAGTATTTTAATCAACACACCAAATCATATATCACCAGAATCATATATCACCAGAATCATACATCTCCAAATCATATATCACCATAATCATATATCTCCAACCATTACATGGAAAATCTCTTCATACAGGAGCGTTCAAAACATGAATAATACTAGTTCATATCATAGAACTGATATCATGTGTTTGATAGATAGTATTTTAATCAACACACCAAAAATACCCATTTTTGAGTACAAAAATGCTAGTGAAGCTATTTATAAGCTCCCTGATAATTTCATCTAGGCAAATTCGGCCTTTGCTTCGTCCGGCTAGTGAAGCCATTCAAATGTTCTATTTGTTTTGGTATCGTATTTGCCATAACATATCTAATTCCTTGGCTATGACGTACTAGTTGATGGCGAGATCTGTTGCGATTTCTCCTTATTAAAACATTTAGAAGGAAAAAACTTTCTAGCATTATCTCTTCTATAATTAAGAATATTTCTGCTCTCCTCCTTGAAATTTTTGCCTTCTTTCTATTCAATGCTGCAAAGTAGATTAAAACATAAAAACCAAGTGTAATGGTCTGTATCATGTTAATGAAACTGTTTAAGACAAATAGATAAAAAATACTACTTATAAAGGAGCAAACAGAAAAACTGAACAAACAAAAATCATTAATTATAAACTGAAAGAAATGATAAACACTTGCAATTGATTACTACTACCAACAAACAATGGTTACATGACAGAGTTTTTAAAGTGTGTTTAAGAGTTATTAACAAGGGAAACACCAAAAAATGGGTACATTTCTCGAGAAATTATTAACAGACTATAATTTTTGGAACTGAATACTGTAAAATTCCAATTGATGACGCCCGAGCCGAGTTGGAAGAAATTAATCCACGCAATTAGTCCAACACACATCCGAGTAGGGGGGCCCTACAGGTGACGTCAGTAACGGTGTCCGGTGACACGTCATGGTTAAACTAAAGGATTACGCCCTCACGCGCGCGCAACAAAGAAAGCCCGAAAACCACGGCATTTTCGTTCAAATATAGGCCGGCCGTACTTGTGATGGTTCACTTTGCTAAGAGAAGAGAAGAGAGAGAAGGGAAAGACAGACGACGAGAAAGAAATCCTTCCAACCGGCGGAATTGAACACAAGGGCTCGCCCGCACGAGCCCAACCACATCATGGCTGCCGAGCCCCGAGCCCAAATTTCGGCGGGAAATGCATGCGCGACAGATTCATAAAAATAACCATTTGCCCATGCTTGCCCATGCTTAGTGCTTTATTGGTATCAGAAACCGCCATGTGTCAGAAAGTTATTAAGAGGAGTCACCAAGTGGCAGGACTTGGCTGACATGCACAATTAGAAGGGGACATGTGTCCTTTTCAAAATCACTTACGAAAGGGGTATAAAAGGCCTCAATTAAGGAAAAAGAAAAGGAAGAAAAAAATATAGAAAAAGCACCAGAAAACGTGTTATTATAAACAAGACTGACCCCGATAGTTAGGCTTGGCATTGTATCACAAAAGGCAGAATTAGCCATAAATAAACACACGTTACGCACGCTTGTATTTCCACGTGTTAAATTTATTACATATTTTGCTTGTTGACCAAAACGCACGTCAACAAATTGGCGCTAGAATGAGGGCCCGTATTGGTCCAGTCAGAGTTCCAGGCAAAAGCAAGTTAAGTGAAAACCAGGTAAAGTTCAACGTTTATCCTTTTCGTAATAGACAAAATGAGTCAACAGTCGAGAAATGCTCGTTTGACTGAAGAACAACACCCTAACAACCAAACTGGCCAGACTACTAATGGTCAAAATATGCTCCAGACAGAAGCAGGGAGCACTACTCTATTTCCTTTCGCTCAACTAATTGCTAACCCAACTTTTGTACAGTAAATGAACCAACTCATATCACAAACTCTCGCTACCACAAACTCTCAAGCACCTCCTCCACTTCTTGTAAATACTAACCCACTCAATCCACAATTAAATGTTAATATCAATCCTCAAGTCCCCGGGCTTCCTCATAATGAAGCCCAAGAGGCTAGTTCAGGTAATGAACAGCGTGTCCGTCATGATAGAAGGCGGCCGCGAGAAGATGAGGAAGGGCAAAGTGGTGTAGCGGAATCACTACTGGAGCCAACACGACATCGCCATGCCCACTCAGTGTTCGCCGGACAACTGGGAGTTGATCCTTTACGCCCGGCTCGATCGATAAGTTCCCGACTCCGGTTTTGGATGAGCGGGAACCGCTAGTGGTCAAGATTCAAGGCCCTAACCTATGGCGGGGAAAGGGATGTAGATATTCAACGTCGTTTGAATGAATTAGAGGGTGGTCCGGAAGGCGAATAGTCTCGGAGACCCCCAAGCGATGAACCAACCAAGTTGTTATGTCGCCATTCTCCCCTGGTATCCTGGCGACCCACACCACCAAAGTTGAAAATCCCCAAGTCGGTCTATACAATGGGGAAAACCCGACCACTCACACCCATAAGTACTTAGCATGAATGGGTCTAGCGATGCCATTCTCTGCGGGGCTTTCCCATTGACATTGGGCGACCGAGCCCACCGTTGGTTGGTTTAGGACCTACCACAGGGGATCCATTCGGGCATGGGGGGATCTTGTCTCCGCCTTTACGACGCATTTCCTGACTTCCAAGGTCCGAGCCACACCAAAGGACTCCCTTGTGAACATTAGACAAGGGAAGGTTGAGCCCCGAGAAAGTTATATTTCTCGATTCAATAAGCAAGTTCGAGAGATGGAGCCGGTGTCGGATGACGCCATTTTAATTGCAGCCATGGATGGCCTCGCCCCCGAGACTCGGTTCAACTATTCTATCCACGAATCAGGGGCGACCTCGTACCAAGAATTCCTGGTTCGCGCGGAACGCCATATTTGCGTGGAAGAAGCCATGGCCAGTCACCGCCCCAAGCACAGGGGCCGCAAAAAAGGACGGAAGGAAGGAATTAGCAATTGGGCCGGGGTCGGGATTCAGACCATTCTCGGAAAACCCGACCACCGGATTTAAGGCTCGCCAGGAAGCGCGAACCGAAGTTGCCACGCTGAGAAGTACTCTGACCCACACTCCATCAGCCATATGGAATGAAGTACAGGGTCTGAATTTGTTACCCCCAGCTCGGCCTTTGAAGGTTGAGCCGGCCAAATTAGATTCACGTCGATACTGTGCCTATCATAAGTCAATAGGTCACGATACCGATGAGTGCTGAGATCTAATCAGAGAAATTATGCGTATTGTTCGGCAATGCGGTCTCAAAAGATACGTTCATGAACTACCGCCCCACCGACACTGACTCAAGGTGTCAACCCGGAGCGCATAGCCAATCTAGCTCTCCCCGCCACCACCACCGAGAATCAGGGTAGGGAGATCCTCATGATGTCGAGTGTGAATCGAATCAACACTAACACAGCCGAAGATAGCCGCTCCAACAGGAAAAGAAAGGCTGATGTCAGACAGGCCGCCCACGCCGAAAGGCAAGTTAGGGTGGCGGAAATCAAGGAAGGCCAACCCACCGGCCGCTTTGTGTTCTCGGACGTGGATGCCGACCAGGTGGTCCACCCTCATTCTGACCCCCTGGTCATTACTGCACCGATTTTGGGTATTCCAGTTCATAGAATTTTGATCGACTCTGGAAGCTACTCATCGGTCATTTACGTCCGAGCCTTTCGAAGATTAAACGTGGACGATAGCTATATCCGTCCATGCAACGACAACATTCTGGGGTTTGGTGGAGGAAGAATAATTCTGCTCGGGGAAGTTGGCTTGCCCATCCAAATGGGACAAGGGTCGCATAAACGGACCGTCATGACAACATTTAAAATAATCAACGCCGATTCGGAGTACAATGCTATTATTGGAAGGCCATTGCTTTATCATATAAAAGCAGCCGTTTCAATATATCATTTTTGTATAAAATTCCCAACATCTGATGGCGAGGCCATACATAAGGGGAATCAGAGGGAGTCGCGAGAATGCCCTCTCAAACTCCGACCGGTGGAGATTAATGTGATGGAACGAGGAGAAACCAGTGGGACCACGCAAGGCGATCCCCAGCCAAAAGAGGAGCCCGAGCAGGAGGTGGTGATTATTCAGGAGGATAATCCAGGCGTCGACCTGGGAAGGAACCGATGGTGGAAGAACAAGGAAGGAGGATAGGGCCGAGAGATGTACCAGCAATGAAAGGCAAGCCGACAGCCAAGAACGAGCCGGCCACTGAAGATGAATTGCCCCTGCATAAAAAAGAAGGGCAGAGCAAGAAAAGAAAATGTGCGGAACCAGTAGAATAGGTTGATACAATCAATGTCGGAAGGCCAAGCGAGGGGCGCCGATTACGTATTGGCCATGACCTTCCAGAACCATATCGAACCGAGCTGATTGAGTTTTTGGGAAATAATCTCGACGTCTTCGCATGGACTCATGCGACATGCCCGGAATTGACCCTAAGCATGCATGCCACCGTCTTAATATTGATCTAACGTCCATTGATTATCGAGAAAAGGCGCAAACTCGGCCCCGACAGACAAGCTGCGCTCGAGGCCGAGGTTAACAAGTTGCTAGATAATCAATTTATCCGGGAAGCCCACTATCCCCGATGGGTTGCCAATCCTGTTTTGGTAAAGAAAAGCAATGGCGATGGCGCTCAGGCGTGGATTTCACCGACACGAATAAGGCATGCCCTAAGGACGCTTATCCATTACCAAACATTGACTATATGGTAGATGCCACGACGGGACACGAGTTAATGAGCTTCATGGATGCTTACTCGGGTTACAACCAAATACGAATGCACCGGATGATGAAGAAAATACATCATTTTTTTCTGCTCGTGGAATTCTTGTTATAAGATGATGCCCTTCGGGTTGAAGAATGCTGGCGCGACCTACCAATGGTTAGTAAATAAGATGTTTGAGAAAATGATAGGTCGTACTATGGAAGTCTATGTAGATGACATCTTTGGTGAAATCATCAGATATATCCGATCATCTCAATGATCTTAATAAAATGTTTTTGTGTTAAGAGAGTATAAGATGATGTTAAACCCAAGAAAATGTACGTTTGGGGTCGGCTCGGGTAAATTCTTGGGATACATGGTCAGTCAGAGAGGGATCGAAGCTAACCCCGACAAAATAAAGGCCATCATCGATCTTGAACCCCCGAACTCAGTAAAAAGGGTACAAAGCCTGACGGGCAGATTGGCCGCCCTTAATCGATTTGTTTCACGGTCCACAGACAAATGTAAACCTTTCTTCAAAATCATAAAAAAGAACAGGAATTTTGAGTGGACCGAGCAAGCACAGGCTGCCTTTGAATCCCTCAAACAACACCTCTCTTCAATTCCTATATTGCAAAAACCTACCCAAGGGGAGAACTTGTATTTATACCTAGCGGTATCCGAATACGCCATCAGCTCGGTGCTAATCAGGCTAGATGGTTCTATTCAACATCCAGTCTATTACACCAGTCAAGCGCTACATGACGCCGAACTCCGCTATCCGCCAATGGAAAAATTGGCTTATTCATTAATCACTGCGGCACGAATGCTTCGTCCGTATTTTCTAGAGCACAAGATTATAGTCTTGACGAACTACCCATCAAGCAGTATTACACGACCGACGACACTTCGGTCGGATGATCAATTGGGCCGTTGAGCTCAGTCAATTTGATATTCTATATGAACCACGCATAGCAATAAAAGGATAGGCTTTAGCCGACTTTGTGGCCGAATTCACACCTTCCATACAATTAGAAGTAATGGAAGACCAGGAATGGAAGTTGTTCGTTGATGGCTCCTCCACCGCAGGCCGAGCAGGGGGCGGATCGTGATAATAGATCCAAATAAAAAATGCTACTGTTCGGCCGTGCAATTTTAGTTCCCCGCAACGAACAATGAAGCTGAATATGAAGCACTCCTGGCGAGTTTGGATATGGCATCTTCTATGGGCCTAAAACGACTATTGGTGCACAGTGATTCTCAGCTGGTCGTTCATCAAATCAACGGTGAGTACGAAGCAAAAGAGCAAAAAATCGCACAATATTTGGACTTAGTTAGGAAGAGATTGTTGCACTTTAAGGTAAAAGTCCTACATGTGCCCCGAGCTGAGAACATGCAAGCAGATGCCTTAGCTCGGCTCGGTTCGGTTCCGGCCAGAACAGATGCCATTGCGGATGTCACTGTCACACAATTGTCCGCCCCGTCACTTGGCGCAAAGAAGATACATGCCACCGAGGCCACCGAGCAGACCTGGATGACTCCCATCATTCAGTATTTAGAAGGAGGAGTTCAACCTGAAAACAAAGCCAAGGCCAGGACACTACGAACCCGAGCGGCTCGGTTCACAATAGTAGACGGCGTCCTATATAAATGAGGATACTCCATCCCACTCCTTCGGTGCCTATCCGAGACAGATGCATATTACGCACTTCGAGAGGTTCACGAGGGAGTATGCGGAAACCACGCCGGGGGCCAGACATTAGCTTATAAATTAGTACGACAAGGATACTACTGGCCGTCCCTAAAAAAGGATGCAACCGACCTCGTCAAAAGATGTGAGAGGTGCCAAAGATTCGCACCACAGGTCAGGTATCATCCTGAGCAACTTACCTCCGTATTTAGCCCTTGGCCGTTTGCCAAATGGGGAATGGACCTCATCGGACTACTCCCCACTGGCGAAGGGGGCGTCAAGTATGTCATTGTGGCGGTGGATTATTTCACAAAATGGGCCGAGGCGGAGCCCTTGGCGAAAATAGATGAGGAAAATATTGTCGGTTTTGTATGGAAGTCCATTATCTGCAGAATTGGGATACCACATTCAATTGTTACGGACAATGGGAAACAATTCAATAACCGGAGGTTTCGAAATTTTTGTGAAGGTTTCCACATCAAAAACCATTTCTCGACTCCATATCATCCCCAGTCAAATGGACAGGTCGAGGCCGTTAATAAAATACTCAAGTATACCTTGAAGGCGAGATTGGAGGAGTCTAAAGGTAATTGGCCTGAAGAACTCCCCAGGGCACTGTGGTCGTACAGAACGACGCATCGAGCGGCCACGAGAGAAACACCTTTTTCTTTGACTTATGGAACTGAGGCGGTCATTCCTGTGGAGATTGGAGCCCGTACCTTCAGGATTGCAAACTTTTCTGAGGATAGCAATGAGGCTGCGTTCCGAGCCGAGCTGGATCTGCTCGAAGAAAAAAGAGGTAGCGCTGAGGTGAAAAATGCTGTGTATAAGCATAGGAGTGAGAGATACTATAATTCAAAAGTAAAGGAAAGGAGATTTCAGGTCGGCGATCTTGTGTTGAAAAAGATAACGGGTGTTGAGCCCAGCCCATTGAAGCCAACCTGGGAGGGCCCATTTCCGGTCAGCAACGTCTTATCTGGTGGAGCGTACGAGCTAGAATATTTGAGTGGAGAAAAATTTATACATCCATGGAATGTAGCATACCTGAAAAGGTACTATCAATAAAGACCTCGGTTTACGATCCAAGATAAGATTCCAGGGAATTACCCTTTCATCTGATATTCTGTGAGCTCTCCAAAGGGGGAGGAAATCTTTACTCACCTCGGCTATGTGCTGAGCACAGCAGAAATCGCCTCAGCTGAAAGATCTGAATGCGGGCAAGTCGTCTCGAGTACGTCCCGAGCACAAAATAAAGACTTGGTCATGCACCAAGCACAAAACAAAGACTTGGTCATGCACCAAGCACAAAACAAAGACTTGGTCATGCACCAAGCGCAAAACAAAGACTTGGTAGTGCACCAAGCACAAAACAAAGACTTGGTCATGCACCAAGCACAAAACAAAGACTTGGTCAGGCACCAAGCACAAAACAAAGACTTGGTTACGCACCGAGCACAAAACAAAGACTTGGTTACGCACCGAGCACAAAACAAAGACTTGGTCATGCACCAAGCACAAAACAAAGACTTGGTGATGCACCAAGTACAGAACAAAGACTCGGTTTATACACCAAGCACAAAATGAAGACCAGGTTCATATACTGAGCACGAGAGCCAATTAAAGCAGATAAAGTCCCTTATTCAGGACAGACAACAATCTTACAAAAAGGAGAAGAGCCAAGCATCTACAAAAAGCTTAAAACACATACACAGGTGATAGAAAGAAAAGTTCATTTCTACTTCAAAAGTATTTACAGAGGGGGGGGGCGGAGCCCATTACATCCCAAGGCACGAAACCAAGTAATCTACCTACGAATACATATAAAAGCTTGTAAAGGGGCAAACAACACCAAAACTAAGACGGGGGCGGAATTTCAACAGCACCACTGGAGGCAACTTCTTCTGCGTCCGGAGGAGGTGAGCCCTAAACATTGGGGGCCTCGGCAAAGTTCGGGCGAAGAGCATCGAGATCAGCCTCCAGGAGGGCCAGATCTTCCTCAAGCTGAGAAACAGTCCGCCAGGCCTTAACCGAATCAAGGATTTCTTTGAGGCTGGTTGCGTGGCCGCAGGTTAACATAAATGCATACTTCTCAGAGTCCTTATAAGCTTCGACGGCTTGTACACGAGCTTCCCCAACCTGTCTAGGTCCCAAGGGGTGTAAGTGTAAGGTTTAGAAGGGGGTTGAATAAACCTTACCAAATTTTTGATTTAGTCCTTTTAAAAATTCGAGTTGATACTACAATTTGTGTCCTTGGTGGACAACCAATTTAGTTAATCAGTAGAGTTAGTCTCTCAACGGACTCAATCGATTTGTTGATGGAATAACTTAGCCGTTAAGTCTAAATTAACTCAACTGTGGTTTGTTTTCATTGGAAGACTTAACACCCTTAAGTTTGGTTAAATAGAGATTTAGAGCTTGATTTAATACTTAGAGATTATCTAATGGATAGCAAATATGTCACAGAATTAAACAAATATGATGCAAGAATTAAAGTCTTTGAAATGTAAATGACACAATAAAATTTTTATAGAGGTTCGAAGATGGGGTAATTCTTCTACTCCTCTCTTCTCCAACTCTGGAGGAATCCACTTGGTATTGATCGGTATACAAAGTGGTAAGTCCCGATACAAGTCTTGATCACACAGGTGACTTGATCCTTTGGGACTCGATCCGAGACGCCTTGATCACTCAGTGGCTCTCTCGACGACTCGGCCTCTTCACGGGCGTTTTGCCTTGCTACTACTGACCCACTTGTTCAAGCTCTTTGGATTTGATCACGAAGCCCTCCAAAAGCTCAAGACTTGGTTCGACCTTGAACCTTCCTACAATCTTTCGTGGAATGTAGACCCCTTGATTCTTGATAATTTCCTCTTCAACTGATTGAAGTTATCTTTCCTTCACAGTGAGTGTTGGATTGATGTTCTTCGTAGTGTAGGCTTGAGGATTGAGCGTTTAATAACTTGAGAATATTTCAGGTTACTGATTCTAATAATTGCTTGAATGTTTGTGGTTATGGTCGCTACTCTCGAGTCATTCCTCGGCCTTTTATAGTGATCTTTCAAAAATCGCTCGTTGAAGAGATAGCTTATTTTTGAAAGTCACTTGTGGTCGTTGGCTTGTCTTGTTGCGATCCTTGGAATTGCCATTTCCTCGTATGAATTGTTCTTCACCTTTTGAGTTCGACACGGTGTAGTGCTTCCCATTGGTTTATTCCTTTTGCACGCTTCTAGGGTCGAGCACTTCGAGAAAGGTAGCATGGAGATATTACTTGTTTAAGTAATTCTCTTGATTTTTGTGCAACGGATCTTTTTTGATTATCTCGACTGACCGCATTTCCTTGCTTTCCCAGGTGACTTAGAGTCGGTTTCCAATCATTGGATGACTCTTCTATCACTCCAACTTGAGACTTGGCTTTTCTTGAGTTGACTTGACCGATACTCCACTCACCGCATCTCATTTTGCTCCTTGATAGAGTTCCGTCTTCTCTTCTTTGCCATACTCACTTTGTCTTGCGGTGAGTCTTCCTTCTAGTATCCATTTGTCTTCTTGCATGTTTGGTCATTCTTGACTTAACTCGGCTTGACCCAGCCCTATTTATTACAATGCAGTTTACAACAAAAATTGGGGTGCCAACTTCCTATTCTAAGTTTTACATAGCATTCATCAAAATCTAAACAATAAATTTCCCAACAAGCCTATTTGCGCACATTGGCCAGACGCCTTTCCATCTCTCCAGCCTGGGCAACGGTTGCACGCTCCAGCTCGGCGACTTTAGCTCGGAATTCCTCTTCGGCCTTGCGGGCCTGATCCCGCTCTACCTCGGCCCTCACAGCGGCTTCCTTCTCAAAATTGGCCTGAGCCATGGCTTCATTTGCCTGGGTCTTCAGAGACTCTTGTACCCCTTGAAGAGTAGCATAAGCCTCTTGCAGGTCGCCATGCCGCCTTTCCAGATCAGCATATTTCTTCTCCAGCTCGCGGGTTCCCAATCGCGTGCCACAAGAGCCCAATAATCCGCCCAGACATTCCCATGGCGTACTGAATCTGCTCCTCAAAGCCAGTCTCCGAGCAAAATTGCTCAATGCCTTTTGTCCAGGCACGAGCTGGGACATTCATTGCGGCCCGACCCACCTCCGGCAAAACTCTCGACTGCTCCTCCGTCGGCGTGGCGCACCGGACAAACTCCACGAACCACTGAGGGCGTATCCCACTCATTCCCTCGCAGTACTCGTCCCTCACTTGGCTCGAAGGGATAAAGTGACCCTCGCGGCCGAGGTCGTCCGAGAAGGTCCATGGGACAGCCCCTTCAGGAGTCTGTCCGGGATACACCGGTGCTGTCTGACCAACCCTTTCGGTCTACCCGGGCTCTTCGATCACAATCCCTTCTCTTCTCCTTTGGAGGGGGGGTTCCACTACCTCAGGCACCCCATCAGCGGGACGTTTGCCGGCCCGGATATCTGCTCTCCGAGCCGCCTCCGCATTTGCGGGCTGGTCTGTAGTCGCCCAAGTCCGACGCGCGGCCGTGTTCCTCACGCTACGAAGACGTGCACGCAAGTCCAAGCCACGCCCTACAAAAAGTGACCACCGTTAAAAGATCAAAAGAACACGAAGAACATTTCAAAAGAAAGAGAGTGTAAAATACTAAGTACATTTACCTCGGACGGCAGCCGCGCTCGGCGGTTCCGGAGTCCGCGTTGCCAGCAGCACGAGGCACGATCCGCCCGGGATCGCCGCTACGGGAGATGGCCCAGCTCACTCCGTTCGCGTCGGCTGCTCCCCCGAAAGGTGGAGCTGTACTTCTTCAGTCCCCGGAGGACTCTGTTGAGGCTCTCTTCTAGCCTCCTCCCCCTGCTCGGCCGCCTCGTCCCGAGCCGGCCCCTCGGCCTCGAGGCCGGCGGGCAGAGCAGGCCTCAAGCCGGCTGCGGCTAAGTTGGCCTCAGTGGCTAACCTATCAATCCGCCTATCCCTGATGCCCCTGGCATGGATGTTCTCCAGCCTTCGGATAAAGGTGGCCGACAGAGGCCCTTTTGATGCTCGGTTCTCTATAAAGGTAAAAAGACGAAAAAAGAAGCAAGGTCAATCACATAAAAGGAAAAAATAACAAAAAAAGGAGAGAAAGAAAAAAAAAATAGACTTACTGTAACCAAAAACGAAATTTGAAGGGGGATGAAGGACATTTTCCCTTGCTCCATCCTCCACGCGAGCTTGCCACTCGCCGCTCACCCAGAGCCACTTGTCTTTCCACTCCTTCAAGGATGAAGGAAGACCTTCCACTAGGCCGTCCGGATACCCTAGTCGGGTCTGTACGTAATGCCACCCGGACGGCTGACCCCGGGATGAAGGAGTCGCTCGCCAGATAAAGAGTTCGTTCATCTCTTTGAACTTGGGGCGAGGGTATTTCTCTAAGTGGAACATCACCAAGAGACCGATGATCCTACCCCAAGAAATAGGGTGCACTTGGGTCAGATGCATACCCCACTTGCAAAACCACCGCGTGAGGAAAATCGGCAGTGGAAATCGCAGCCCATATAGGAGGCTGGCGACATGTATGGCCACGCAACCCACTGGTGGGTACTGAGGAACCTCCGTGCCATCCGGTACCCAAAAATTGATGCCACTTGGAATACGGTACCTCCGCTGGAGCTCTCCCATTTCCCGGATCATCAGCATGCTAGGGATGTCGTTTATATCACACGGCGTCCACCGAGACTCTACACGAAGGCGAGGGCCTCCTCCTCGCCGGCCATCGCCATTACGATGGCCCATGGGCACTTGAGGCCTCTCCGGCCTCGAATCTCCGGAGGGTTTGTCTACCCGCTCCACGTTATCACGTTCCGGCTCCGATGGATTCATATCCTCTTCTTCCTGCTGATACTGCCGAAGATCAGCACTCGGGGATCTTTCATTAGAATTCTCTCGTGCCAGTCCAGGCTGATACACCGTGCCTTCTCGAAAAACAGTCACTGGCGCCGGATTAAAAATAGTGTGCGTCCGCTCTAAAGATGTTCCGCCTCGAGGAGAAGAATCCGGAGAAGAGATCTGAATGATGCTCGGACTGTAAGGCGAAGATGGCCGTGCTGGGGAGAAATAAATAGAAGGTTTAGAGGGTGGATCCTCGATTTCAACCTCTACGCTATAGCTACGGCTTCTACTATCCTCGAAAGAAGACATTTTATAGGTAAAAGGAGAGTATTTCGAAAAAATACCTAAGTTTGGAGTCTCGAACTTTGAAAGCCGACCCAAAATTTCTGCTCGTCTTTCGCCTTAGTCGTCTAGCTCAAAGGTTAATGGATGCGAAAGTGAATAATGGAGGGAAAAAGAGGTATTTATAGATGGAGTTCCCTCGATAAACGAAGCGTTTATCCGAAAAGACGCGCCTTTTCAGCCTCAAAAACTGTCGAAAATATCAGAAAACCTCACGTCCCCATGCCCGCTGACAGAACTGATGCGCCTTTTCAAATTCCTGCGCAAGATTGGTCCAACCACAAGAGGCCACGTGTTTGTCATTATGGCACCACAATTAATGCGCCGCTACAGACATTAACCACTACGCGATAGATGTAAGGAATGAACAAACCTTTGAAGATTCTGTTTCCTCATTAAATGTTTATCATTAGCATTGAAGTTTAACTCCGACTTCAGAAATTCTTCTCTCGGAATTAAACTTGGGGGCCTTTGATGACGCCCGAGCCGAGCTGGAAGAAATTAATCCACGCAATTAGTCCAGCACACATCCGAGTAGGGGAGGGCCCTACAGGTGACGTCAGTAACGGTGTCCGGTGACACGTCATGGATTAGGCTCGCCCGCTACCGAGCCCAACCACAGCATGGCTGCCGAGCCCCGAGCCCCGAGCCCAAATTTCGGCGGGAAATGCATGCGCGACAGATTCATAAAAATAACCATTTGCCCATGCTTAATGCTTTATTGGTACCAGAAACCGCCACGTGTCAGAAAGTTATTAAGAGGAGTCACCAAGTGGAAGGACTTGGCTGACATGCACGATTAGAAGAGGACATGTGTCCTTTTCAAATTATTTTACTGATTAGTGACTGATTAGTGCAAAGATGACTGTTGAAAAATCACTTACGAAAGGGGTATAAAAGGCCTCAATTAAGGAAAAATGAAAAGGAAGAAAAAATATAGAAAAAGCATTTAAAAACGTGTTATTATAAACAAGACCGACCCCGATAGTCCGGCTCGGCATTGTATCACAAAAGCGAATTAGCCATAAATAAACACACGTTACGCACGTGTATATCCACGTGGTAAATTTAAATATTTTGCTTGTTGACCAAAACGCGATTGTATATCCACGTGGTAAATTTATTACATATTTTGCTTGTTGACCAAAACGCACGTCAACACCAATATCCAAAAAAAATTATCTTTCTTATACAGTAAATTCAAAAGTGAAAACAAAAGAGCTCAACTTAAAAGGAATTTGATTCACAACTAATTCTAAGATCCAAAAAACCAACCAATACCTTAAAAGAGCAAACCGTAGCTGAAAACATTGCGAGATCTTCAAATGGCATGAGGGAACCTGCAATTTTTGTCAAAAAAAATTAGAAGATGCACACCGAATCTAGGTTTTTGAAAATTTTAAAACAAAAGGGAAAATAAAACGACACCCGAACCTGGCCTAAAATCCTAGCGAATGTTTTTTTGTAGGAGTAGTCGTCTTTTATTACGGGGCCGGATTCACGACAACCTTCAAGAAGGTCGAGAGCTGCGAGCTTCCACAGTTCTATGGTGTGTAATATGTTCGACTATTCCCACCAGTAGCCAAATGCACAACAAATTTTGGTTGTTTGTGGATAGACCTCTTTAATTCAAGGGCATTATCATAAAAGCAACCCCCAAGGGAATGGGCTGGAAAATGTATCCCACCTAGGAGGTGGGATGTGGTATCAAGGAGTGGGCTTGATAGTGAACAGGGTCAAGTCTTTTTCATGGGCTATCACAAAGTGAACCAAACAAAATAATACAATGGAATTATTATAAAAGTGGGTGATATCAAGCACATAAACCCCAACCAAACAAGCCCTATGAGTATATCTTCCATATTATTCATCTTCCATCAATTATTCATTTAAATCCCTCTTTAATCTCAATTGTTAAGTTTAAATGCTTTTACTTTAATCATGAAATTCTTGTATGATTGTGATGGAATTATGAATGTTGATGAATTGATTATAGAATTGTAATTGGTGTTGATTTTTTTGGCATGATTACATTTACAAATGTTATATACAACTTCGATTTTATTCTACGCGCGCCAAGTGTTCGATAAATTGTCTCAGTGAAAATTTCATCCTTTACATGAATCTCTTGATTTCAAATGACTTATATGTTTATAGAGATCATGTTTTATCAATCAAATGAGCTTCTACAAACTTTCTTCTCAAAAATTTCCCTTCCCAATTGGAATTTTAAGCTTTATGTTCAAAAGCATGGTAATTCGATTCAGTGCGCACTTTGATATATATTTATCGTGCTAATAGTCTTTTTGATGATTCTAAACGGGGAGAAAAATGAAATAAGCTCATAATCTTATGTTTAGATCAAAGAAGCCAGAAAAAGCTTGTGAAAAAAGCTATAAGATGTGGATGAAAAAGCCAAAAACTGAGGATGAAACTTAGTCCAATGGATGGATAATGGACTTTTGCATATGACTAATGATTTCTTTTTGACAGGGGGAGCTTTTAAGCTCTTGAAATTCAAGCTCAAATTGTAAAAGCTATGCTTTTAACTTTTAGTTGTTTGGTTTTATGTCTTCTCTTGAATTGCATGTTGATAGGGGGAGCTTTTATAAAATATTTTGAAAAATCTTTGCTCCTATCCTTATGATTCTTAATCATGAAAAGTGTCGCCCACAATGGATAGTTATTTTTGACCGGAAAAACTTATTTCATTTTTAAAATCGACCACCTAAAATTGTTTTGGTTCGTAATCATTAGAAAGGGGGAGTTTGTTAGATAAATTTTTTTATCGTAATTTTGATGATTTCATATAATTGAGTTTTATACCAAAATAATGTCCCCAAATATTGTCCTAAAACTCCAAAACATTTTCAATGATTTTTACCAAGAGTTTGAAGTATTTCTTGAACTTTATTTTTGACAAAAATTGGACAACTCCTCTGTTTTGAGAAATTGTACAAAAATGTTTCTGACTCACATTTTGTGGAGGGTGACCGGTCCAGGGCTTGGGCGACCGGTCGAACCCTTTGGTCGACCGGTCCACCCCACCCTGGACCGGTCTTACCCCCTATTTAACCTGTGATTTTCAATTTTAAACGTCTTTTTCATATTAGAGGTCGACCGGTCGACCTAAGGTTTTATCAGCAAACTATACGTTGCACAACAGACAACATTTCATGAAATTATGGGATTGATTTCTAACAGCTATATTCCCCATTTAATGTGCAATTTTTTTTTTTCAGATTTCAATCTCCAATGAGGTGCCTATTGCTGGGTGATGGGAAATGTATTGTTTAAATTTTGATGAATGCCATGTAAAACTTAGAATAGGAAGTTGGCACCCCATTTTCGTTGTAAACTGCATTGTAATAAATAGGGTTGGTCAAGTGAGTTAAGTCGCCTATGCCTAAATATGCAAGAAGAAAATGGAGACTAGAAGGAAGACTCATGCAAGACAGTGAGTATGGCAAAGAAGAGAAGACGAGAACTCGATCAAGGAGCGGTGAGATGCGGTGAGTAGAGTATCAATCAAGTCAACTCAAGATAGCCAAGTCTCAAGTTGAAGTGATGAAGAGTCATCCAATGATTGGAAGGCGACTTTAAGTCACCTGGGGAAAGCAAGGAAATGCGATCAAGTCGAGATAATCTGGAAGAGATCCGTTGCACGAGAAATCAAGGGAATTACTTAAACAAGTAATACCTCCACTATTACCTTTCTCGAAGTGCTCACCCCGAAGCGTGCAAAAGGAATAAACCAATGGGAAGCAATGCACCATGTCGAACTCGAAAAGTCAAGAACAATTCATACGAGAAAGTGGCAATTCCAAGGATCGCAACAAGACAAAGCCAACGACCACAAGTGACTTTAAAAAATAAGCCTATCTCTTCTTCGGGCGATTTTTGAAAGATCACTATAAAAGGCCGAGGAATGACTACGAGAGAAGGTTACAGAACCACGAACATTCAAGCAAATATTTAAATCAGTAACCTAAGATATTATCAAATCATTCAAGATTAATCCTCAAGCCTACATTACGAAGAAAATCAATCCAACACTCACTTGTGAAGGAAAGATAACTTCAATCAGTTGAAGAGGAAATTGTTGAAGAATCAAGGGGTCTACATTCCACGGAGGATTGTAGGAAGGTTCAAGGTCGAACCAGTCTCAAGTTTTTGGAGGGCTTCGTGATCAAATCCAAATAGCTTGAGCAAGTGGGCCGTAGTAGCAAGGCAACTGCCCTGTGAAGAAGCTGAGTCGTACGAGAAGCCAGCTGAGTGACCAAGGCATCTCCAGACTGAGTCCCAAAGGATCAAGTCAGCTGTGTGATCAAGACTTGTATCTGGACTGTTACCACTCTGTCAGTTGACCAATCCATGACATACATGTTCTTTTGTCTGTATCCTTGCAACACAACTTCATTTGATTCATTATCCTTGATTTGGCATATACCCATGTTGAATCCAACATTATAACCCTTGTCACAGAGTTGGCTGATGCTTAGCAAGTTGAAGTTGAGTCCTTCAACATATGCAACATCTGTGATTTTTAATCCATTTTTCTTGATGGATCCAATGCCTCTTATTTCTCCTGGAGCTTCATTTCCTCCAAATATGACTTTTGCTCCTTTGACTTCCTTGAATTTTGACAGATTTTTCTTGTTTCCTGTCATATGTTTGGAACAACCACTATCCATGTACCAGGTTCCTTGGCACTCAGCTGTTCCTTGAACCTGCAAACAAGGAAATTAAGTTTTAGGTATCCATACTTATGCGGGTCCGAGGGGTTAGTGTTGTAAGATGATCCAACCAACCTATAACCAAATGGTTTGACTCTAAGGGGTTGCCATCTATCGGTGCCATAATCATAATTAATTTTGGCAAATTGCTTGGGGATTCTAGGTTTATACAGCTGTCTCTTTTTGTCTGTATGCTTGTATATGTGTTTTAGCAATTGCCTTCTTTGGGTAGTTGTGATATCTTTGAGTGTAGTGCCTAGGTGCATATGTGTGCGATGATGCGGCTCTTATACCTTTGGAATGGCCTTTTTGAGTTCTAGGCCTTTGCCATTTTGGCTTATATTCCATGGTTTGCCGATAGTTCACATTATTCCAATCGGCTTGGCTTGGGTGTTTTCTACCATTCCCTTCATATGTGTTTCTTTATAGAACTTCCGGGATTTTTGGTAGCTCTGTTTCTTCTTTACTGAGTATTTCTGTTTGGAGTTTCTTTGAGGAACTCGGGGATTTCTTCTTTTGTCCTCTCTCAAAGACACTCAATCGGTCGTTTTCCTTTTCCTTTATAACCAAGGCCAGTTTGTTGGTAATTGTGCTTTGGGATAAATGTGTGTGCACCCTTTGGAGTTTTGGATTTTTGAGATACTTCATTGCTAGAAGATCCTTTTTCCAAAATCACTTTTGGAGCTTGACATAGCACAGAGGAATTAAATCCTAAGCCTGTCTTGTCTCCACATTCTCTTTGACTCATAATAAAATCATCCAATGATTTAAATGCCTTAGTGAATGAGGCAATCACATTTTTGAGGTCATTTTACCTCTTTTCTATAGCAGCTATTTCTGCTATTAGCTTAGCATTTTCAGTCTTTAAACTTTCATTCTCATCAGCTATTTGTCTTAGAGTGCTCAGCTCCTTAGACAGCTGTGAGTCTTGGCTTTCGAGTAGGCTGTTTTCCTCATTTAGTAGTGTGTGTGAGGATTTAATGTGTTCAAAATCTTTCATCATTTTGCCTAATGAATCATAAAGATCAGTGGGTGATAAAGTGTATGTGTCACAGTCACTATCACTAGAATTTGAGTGTGATGAGTTAGAGTGTACCTCATCTTCTTGGCCAGGTTGGTCTTGTTCCTTGGCCATCAAACAGATCAAGGCTTCTTCTTCTTCGAGTCACTTGAGTAGTCACTTCACTACTCTATGAATCGGTTGTGTCTCTTGACTTGTTTGTCTCGGCAGATCTCTGCAGCCCAACATTGCCTTTTTCTTTTCTTGTCTTCTTTCTCTGAAGACCTTTCTTTTTTCTTCATTCCTGTATTTGTTGACTACATGATATGGGCAATCAATGGCATAGTGACCTGGTTGCCTACGGTTCAAAGATAGATTTTCAACCTTTTGATCAGCTCTTTCCATTCTTGGATTGTCGGCCCCTTTGATATTGACTTTTTGATGCTCTGTTCTCTTGGTTGGCCTATCTTCCCTTGACTTGGAGGGAGCCGAGTGTCTTCGGAGGATTCGCCCTTGCCTCTCTTGTAGTTCTTATTGAAGAACTTGTTAAACCTTTTAACCATCGGGCTATTTCCTCTTGGTCAATGACTTGTTTGACCTCGGCTCTCTTGCCATCCTTAACAATTAGATCTCTTTGTTTTGGGTACAACTGTCTCTTCCTGGTCTTTTCTTCTCGGCTCAAATTCGTAGGCTTTGAGATCCGAGAATAGCTCATGGTTGGATGTCTTGGATAGGTCCATGGAGTGTCTCATGGCCATGACTTTCATATACCACTTAGTTGGGAGATTATTAGAATCTTCATACACATTTCCTTCGTGTATTTTCTTTTCAAGTGCGAGATAGCTCGTTGGTAATTTCGTGAACCGAGTATCCAGTTGATCCGAGTCTCTCCTACGATCATTTTGAAATTTTCAAATTTCTCGTACAACCACCTGATAATTTATTTTCCTTGATTTGCTCGAGCCTTCACAAATCAATGTTAGCTTGTCCCGCATTTCTTTAGCCGTTTTGCATGATTTGACTTTATTGAACATGGCTTTGTCCAAGATTTTGTAAAGAATGTCCTTGGCCACATTGTCCAGGTTATATCTTTTTTGTCATCATTTGTCCATTCGGCTCTTGGTTTTTCAACCATGACTCGGTCCAGGGGAGCAACATCCTCTTCACCTTCATTTGCAGCCTATCCTTGTTGTGTTCACTTTTAAAATTTGCAGTGGCCCATCCTCTATCACTATCCACATCTCATCATGTAATCTTTGATAGATGAGCCTCGCATGCGAAATTTCCAATCATCAAATTCTTCAATTGTGAACATAGGGATGCGTGTCAAATTTGCTTCCATGATAATAACTTTTAATGATAAAAAACATTTTGAAGAACTTAAGTACTAAAAAAAGACTTTGAAAAATTTGGAGATCTAGTTCAAGAACCGGTGCGGAAGGCTCAATGAACCAACCGCTCCGATACCACTTGTAGGTCCCAAGGGGTGTGAGTGTAAGGTTTAGAAGGGGGGTTGAATAAACCTTACCAATTTTTCGATTTAGTCCTTTTAAATATTCAGAGTTAATACTTCACAGCTGAGTCCTTGATGGACATCTAAGTTAGTTAATTAGCAGACTTAGTTACTCATCGACTGACTTTTGAGCTATTGATAGAATAACTCAAATTGTTTTGACTAAAGACTTAACTCGACTGTGATTTGTTTTCAGCGGAAGACTTTACACCCTTAAATTTGGTTTAGTACTTAGTATACTGATCAATACCTAGTGGATTCCTCCAGGAGTTGGAGAAGAGAGGAGTAGAAGAATTACCCCATCTTTGAACCTTTATAAAAACTTATCGTGTCATTTACATTTCAAAGCACTTTAATTCCTGTATCTTATTTTATTTAACTCTGCTGATAAATTTGCTATCCACTTGATAATCTCTGAACTTCAAAACTATTAACAAGCTTGCCAGAAGCAATCTTGTGGAAGGACTTCCAGACTCAGTATACAAGAAGGAGAGTATATGTGATGCATGTCGAAGAAGGAAAACAAATCAAATCATCATTCAAAGAAAAGACATGTCCATCTTCAACAAGAATATTGCATCTCGCTACATATGGATCTATTTGGTCCAGTTGAACCAACTAGCATAAGTGGGAAGAAATACACCTTGGTGGTAGTAGATGACTACTCAAGATATACATGGACAATATTCATGTGTAAGAAGAAAGAAACCCTACGAAACTACCACAATCGATGAAGATGATTCAAAATGAGAAGAGCCAAACCTTTATCAAAATAAGATCTCGACGAGGAACCGAGTTTGTCAATGGTATAATAACTCAATATTGTATAGAAAATGGTATTGGTCATGAATTGTGCTGCAGCAAGGACTCCACAATGAGAATGGATTTGCGAGAAAGAAGGAATAGAACTCTCAAAGAAGCAGCAAGGACCATGTTAGTCAACGGGGCTACCTAAAAGATTTTGGGCTAAAGCAATAAACACAAAGATGCTACACTCAAAATAGATGCATGATAAACAGACAGTTGACAAAGACTCCTATGAGATTTTGACAGGGAGAAAACCAAATGTTGCATATTTTAGAATATTTGGATGTAAATGCTTCATCCATAACAATGGCAAAGATAATTTGAAGGCTTTTGATGCTAAAGTCGATGAAGGTATCTTCTTAGGATACTCGGTGAAAGCAAAGCCTACAGAGTACTCAACAAGAGGACTATGGTTACAGAGGAATCCACGCATGTGGTGTTTGATGAGCCAAATGTAAATGGAGAAGACATTGAAGAGTCAACTCGATAAGTTGAATCAACCAACCATGCGAGAAGAGTCCCTATCTTTCAAGTCGAAGCGGGAATTATAAACCCGGATGAAGATGAGATAGCCGAGTTTCAAAAAAAGTGGAATATCTGCAGCTAAGTGATGACGAGAGCTGATCAAAGCAACATAGCCGCAAGACGATCAATCCAACTAACTTACTCCAACTGATGTAAGATGGCCGAGAGACCATCCACGTAACTAGTCATTGGAGATATAAGAGAAGGTGTCAAAACAAGATCCGAACTCAACAAGAAGCTATGTTCACATGCTTTATCTCACAAATAGAGCCTAAAGATGTGTCACAAGCATTGGATGACACACATTGGATTCAAGCCATGCAAGAAGAGTGAATCGTTTGAAAGAAATAAAGTATGGGAATTAGTTCAAAGACCCACCCATCAAAATGTTATTGGCACTAAATGGGTGTTCGAAATAAGATGAACGAGGAAGGTTCGTGCGGGTAAGAAACAAAGCAAGATTAGTAGCCAAAGGATATTGCCAAGAAAGGGATAGATTTTGATGAAACATTTGCCCTCGTAGCAAGATTGGAAGCTATAAGGATGTTTCTTGCCTATACGCACTCACAAGAATTTTATTCTATATCGATGGATGTAAAGAGTGCATTCCTTAATGGTTTATTGGAAGAAGAAGTGTATGTTGAACAACCTCCAGGATTTGAGCAGAAGACTCTTGGAGATAAGGTATACAAACTCAAGAAAGCTCTATATGGATTGAAACAGGCACCCAGAGCATGGTATGATACTTTGTCACAATTCGATCGAGAACGGATTCACAAAAGGCAAAGTAGATAGAACACTCTTGTAATTCAAGATGCGAAGATTATATTGCTTGTTCAAATATATGTGGATGACATTATTTTTGGATCCACAAACAAAGAGTGTGTGATAAATTTTCAAACCTCATGCAAAGCAAATTCAAAATGAGCATGATGGGAGAGGCGACATTCTTCCTTGGACTCCAAGTGAAAAGTGAAGGATGGAACCTTCATAAGTCGACAAAATATACCGAGATTTATTGAAGAAATTTGGTATGGAAGAGAAGTCTTGTGAAAATACCAATGAATACATCACCAAAATGGATATGGATGCGGACAGAGATCAAACAAGATACGAGCACTCATTGGATCATTTCTATCTAAGCAAGCGAGGCCGACATCACCTTTTTTGTAGGTGTATGTGCAAGATTTACATGAAGCAAGAGAATCTTGAGATATTTGAAAGGAAGCCAAGAAGTTGGCTTATGGTATCCAAAGGAAGGTGGATTCAAGCTAATTGGCTATTCGACTGACTATCTTTGGATGTAGAGTTGACAGGAAGAGCACCTGATTGGCACATGTCAAATGCTTGAAACAAAGCTAATTTCTGGTTTAGCAAAAAGCAAAATTCAATAGCCACCTCTGTGAAGTAGAATACATTTGCGGGCGCTTGTTGTGCCCAAGTCCTATGGATGAGACAAAGAATTGAGAGACTATGAAGTTGAAGAAAAGGAAATTCCAATCATGTGTGATAACACAAGTGCAATTGCAATCACTCAAAATCGTGTTGCACTCAAGAACAAAGCATATCGATGTCGATATCACTTCATAAGAGATCATGTTGAAAAGAAGGACATCACCTTGGAATATATTTCAACCGATAAACAAGTTGGACATATTCACAAAACCATTATGTGAGTCAAGATTTGAAGAACTCAAACATGAGTTAGGGTTAATTGAGCGACTTGACACTCACAAGACTCAAAGAAAAGAAATGAAACACGAAAAGGGAAAAGGAGTTGAACTCTCAAATCGCCTAAGTGAATCAAAAGTTAATCATTTGAATCACTAGGAGAACTGTGAGAAGAAGAGTTAAATCGGCTAAGGGATAAGTTTGAGTCATTTATGCGCAAAGGGACAAAAACGAAAAATCGTTTTTACTAAGCGGGAATGTTTTTAAGAATGACGTCAAGATAATTATGACGCACAGTGCAAAAGCCGCACACCAAGCTTATGATTGATATAAATGTTGCCGCATTAAATACAAGACATTAAATGCTAATTGGCGTGCAAAATCTAAGCCGTTGATTTCGATCACATTTCAAAAACCACCCGTACATCCTTTCAGGAACCATACTTAAACCATTTTCGTCCGTTTCTCTCACACATTACCAAAAACTGTTCACTTCTCTCTCTCAGAAGCAAAGGCAAAAACTCTCTCAAAAGCCCTATCAATCTTCAAATCACTTTCTAAGTTTCATTCGGTGAAATACTGAAAAATGGCATCCACTCATGATTTTGTCAAGCTAGGAAAGCAAATCCACACCGGGTCTACTGTGGATTTCGAGGGTATGGTCAAACAGGGGTCCGATGACGCTGAAAAACTCGAAACGACTGGGCTAAAACCATTTCTGACGATGGACTTTCCGATGACCTATGTGGAAGAGGTCGCACGATTCACGTGAATGCCGAGATTCACGATGAGGGATCAAATCCTGCATTCACGGGAAGGAGTTAATCATCACCGCCAAGGATTTGCGAACACCGCTCATTACCGGCGAAAGGAGCACCAAAAATCAATGAAGCCGATGTTGACTTGGTCTTTGCTTGGAAGGAAGTAGCCAAGACCGACTATGCTAAAAAGATAGTCTACACAACTAACAAGAGGTTGAAGGAGGACTACCACAAATTGTTGGACATCGTTGCCAAATGCATATACATCAAATTTGGCGGCTTTGACCAAATCGTCAAAGCGAAATTGATCGTAATGGTGCGATCATTGAAGAAAAGAAAGTGAATCTGGGTTGAGTTTGTCTACAAAGCAGACTCGCTGAATGTAGCGAACAAATCCTTCAAGGAGAATGGAGCATTTGGAGGATCCCCGGGATACGATCCGGTGATTGGCCGGTGATGGAGGTAAAAGGAGTCCCTCTTCGACATGGAAAGGCGTTCCATGTAAACAAGAGGATGTTCGAGATCAAACCTCTCTTGCGCGCACGTAAGAGAGCCTACGCTAAGAGAGCGATACGAGTGAGGGGGAATCGGTGACCCTCAAGATACAACCGCCTCCTCTCCACCAAAGAAAAAGGTTGCCCCTACAAATTTGCTAAGAGAATCACGCCCTCGCAGTGCGAGTCAGTCCGCCCCCGCACTGTGTCTCCCCCCCTCGCACTGAGTCACCGCCCCCATTGTGTCTCCCGCCCCGCGACCCACAGCAGAGAAGGAATCCCAAATACCTTCTCCGGTCATTAAGAAGAGGAGAAGCGATAAGCCAAGACGGCCTCCTCTTAAGAAAACAACAACACCGAACCCCGCGCCCAAGACTCGGAAGAAACCTTGTCGAACCAGAAATCCCTCCGGTTCAAACAAGAAGAAGGAGAAGAATTTTCAAGCGTTCCAAGCTTGAGAAGCGGCCGAGTCTGTCGTCACTCAGTGAGAAGATACCGAGATTGCCGGAGAAGTATAGTCTCGAGTGATTGTTGAAATGGCCACGTCTGCGAGGCCGATCAGCAGAGGCAACTTGAAGACCCGGATGTAGTCGAACAAGCGAGGAACAAAGAATGGCCGAGATAACCGAGTCACCTATTGACAGGGTTGTTTCTCCACCGTAATGAGGTTTGAAGGTGTCGGCAAAAAGTCGCTACCATCAATACTGGAAACGAGGGTCGGCAAGAGGATGATGAAGACGATTTAATCATGCACTCTCCATTGTATCCGGACATCCAAAATCGTCAATGCGAGTGGAGAAAATGGAAGCCGAGCCTATCCAGAGTGCGGTTTCAATATCCAGGGTTCATTCTTTGAGGAAGAAGAACTCTTGATTTCTTGAGGTGGATACTGATGGTGCAAGCCCTTGACGAGGATAATTGCATAAATATACCGGAAATTCGAAAAGAAAATGAACGGGCTAAAGCGGTGAGGACGCAGAGGCACGTGAGAGGCCAAAGATCCGCCCTATCACCGGCACCACGAACATACACATCCTCACTTTGACGCCCTATCGAGAAAGTGATGAGGATCGGACTCGTTCGCCACGGAAGAATTGCAAATACATCATGCAATGCGAGAATCCAGAATCCTTCATGAGCAAAGAATGATGGAGGGACCAGGAGAGTCCTCCAAAACACACCTGGAGATAGACCCAATGGGAGTGGTGCAAAGATATTGCCACCGTTGTTCTGCCACCACTTCCCCACTCACTCGGAAGAAGGAACTAAGGGAACGGGCGATGGCGGGATTGTGGGGACCCCAGTCGAGCCAACCCCTAATAAAGGTGTTTTACCACCTGTCCCAACGACTGAATACTCAAAGGGAACAGCCGGGAGTCCGGAGACGAGTGACCCCATTCCAAGTCACTCGGTGGTGTGCCGGTGAGGGGGAAACTCCTCCACCTGCAGCAAGGTCGGAGGATGTTGCGGTGACTCCACAAAGAATCTAGGAGGCGAAGTGGAGAAGGAACAAACACAAACTACACAAAGCAAGTTGTCATCGACGAGGCTCGGCAGTTGAGACTGTCTGTCCGGTGAGGTGCCAACTACTCGAAGGCTAATGACGCCGCGATGCGGTCGAGGCACAAGAAGAAACAACCCCGGGAGTTAACACTGGCGACGAAAGTGCAATCCATGGAGTTGAGACTCCAATGGATGCCACCGCAGAAGACCCTAAGACAGCCTAACTCGTCGAAAGGGATGTCCAAGGCCTCGCCGCATTGATTGAGGCAGGAGGTAATGAAGGCCACGGGAGGTTGAGACTTCCCGAGGTAAAGAAGTCAAGTCTGAACATCCCTCCTCGCTATCATTGATCCATCGAAAAATAAGATAATGAGATAAGATAATCTCGATGTAACCTTTCTCGGGATTGGAAGGAGACGATGAAGTTGAGCCATCCCCGTGACGGATCCAAAAGACTCGGTGAGGATGTTCCAACCACGAGTAAGTCGACCTCAAGTCTACTCGTCAAACTTTCAACTTTGATGAGCCACCCATGGAAATCTCATCATCATCCGATGACACTTCCGATAAGGTCGAGGACCGTCAACTCAAGTGGAAAAACCAGTGAGACCAATGAAGCTGTTGAGACAAGTGAGGCTCGCAAAAGTCGGGTCAACTTCACAGACCCGGTTGAAACAGAGTCCAGCTGCGCAGGCTCCCCAAGCCGCAGCAGTTCGACTCCACAAGGAACTTCACGAGCACCACTCATCATTGAACAAATTCCGCGTTGCTCGTGATGATCCCTTTGTAGAATCATTTCCTTTCTCTCTCGGAGGTACCCGACCTCCGAAGAGTCGAAAGAGATCTCGAGCGCTTCCACGCACTGCGAGATCCTGTCATTCCATCGATACCATCGTTCGGTGACTATGATTTTGATCTTTGCTTGGCGTCGTCACCGAGAGGGAACAATGAAGTTCGGGAGGTGTTCAAAGCATTATTTGCTTTGAAATTGAACGGATGGAGAGGCACCAGGCCTCGATGGACATGAGATCGATAATAGAGATGCCAACTCATCTGCGACTTGAGAGGCATAATAGTCGAATCCGGGAGTGGTGGGCAAAGAAGAAACAATGCGCGTGGAATAAGCTAGATATTTTTTTAACATTGTTTAACAAGCTATTGGTATGGCGGTGAGAATGCCGATGCAAAGACAAAATTGAGAGAACACATTGAGCACATGCATGAATCTCACACTTTCGAGATAAAGCTGCGCGTGAGCAAAATAAGAATGAGCTCCTCGCGTATGGAAGAAAACATGGATTAAAAATTCAGCCTTCTCACGGCTGAGATGAAGTTAATTAAAGATGAATCCAATGCTACTCGCTCCGAGTTTTGCGCCGCATACTCCCAGCAGACTCTCGGCGAGAACTTGGCTATCAGCAGACTCGACTTCCTGCTCGCTAGTTTGTTTCCAGGGGTTCCTCTCTCCTTTGATGATGCCAAAAAGGGGGAAGAGGAATACCTAAAAGCGCTGAAGGGATCTGAAGTTGAGAAGGAGGGAACAACTGTGAAGGGAAAGACAGCTGAGGAAGTTTCAAGAGAAAAGAAAGGGAAGTCTGTTGAGGGGGAAGGATCGAGAGATGTGACCTTGATGATTGCACAAACCCCCCAACAAGGTCTTGTCACAGCTGATATTATCAAGAAACACCCCGATGACTCGCCACTCCAACACTCTGTTGTACCTATGGCCGACAAGGAAAAGCGATTGAAGCGAGGGATGGAGGAAGTGGAAGGAAGGATGAATGCCCGAGTTATGGATATTTTGAAACAACATGGAGGCATTCCAGTAGACAGAGACACTTATGCCATCTCAGATGCCGGAACTGAGCCAAGATCAGTTGATGAATTTAAAACGCTCGCATCTAAAGGATACTTCGCAAACATGTCCATGGCTCAAGCCTGGGACTTGTACTGGGAAAAGGGTCTCACACTATGTGAAGAAGCTGACAGGCAACAGACTACCGACAGTCACTCTGCTGGTCACTCTGCTAGTCACTCAGCAGGGAAGTAGAAGACCCCAGTACAATACACGCCCAGAGGAAGAGGTAGAGGAAGAAGCAGTGGTGGAGGAAGAGGTTTGGACACCAGACCTCTCCGCCCAAAAACATTGAGTACATAGATCCAGGCAAGAAAGGAGGGATCTACTGGGTTGGTTTTGACGAAGTAGCCAATCTGCAAGTGGCTAAGAACAATGTTGAGTATGTGAAAAGAATTGAAGAAGAAAATAAATGACAAACTCAGCTATGGGAGGAGAGACAAGAGAGAATAAGAAGAGATGAAGCTGCCAGGAAGGCGTATGAAAAGAAGAAGAAAGCAGCTGAAGATGAGAAAAAGAAAAGAAGACCAGAAGATGACAGAGCTGAAGAAGAAGAAACAAGGAGGAAGTGAAGGAGATGAAGTGTTGTTGTCCACCCCTTCATGTATTTTACTATGTAAATACATTTTATGTAAGTCTCTACGTAATAAATCAGTAAATTCTCTATTTTTGTGTAGACATAGATGTTTGCTCGATACACTCAGAAAATGCTTGATTGTGTAAAGGACAAGAATGTTATGATCAATAAAAGGATTGATTCTACGCATACATTCTCTGTGAATGCACTATCTGTATGTATCTTTGCTATTTACATTTCGAATATTTTAAGTTTTGGCATCATCAAAAAGGGGAAAATTGTTGGGAAATGTATTGTTTAGATTTTGATGAATGTCATGTAAAACTTAGAATAGGAAGTTGGCACCCCATTTTCATTGTAAACTGCATTGTAATAAATAGGGCTGGTCAAGCTGAGTTAAGTCAGCTATGCCTAAATATGCAAGAAGACAACTGGAGACTAGAAGGAAGACTCCGCTGCAAGACAGTTGAGTATGGCAAAGAAGAGAAGGCGGGAACTCGACTCAAGGAGCGGAGAGATGGTAAGAGTATCGGTCAAGTCAACTCAAGATAGCCAAGTCTCAAGTTGAAGTGACAGAAGAGTCATCCATGATTGGAAGTCGACTCTAAGTCACCTGGGGAAAGCAAGGAAATGCGATCAAGCCGAGATAATGGAAGAGATCCATTGCACGAAATCAAGGGAATTACTTAAACAAGTAATACCTCCATACTACCTTTCTCGAAGTGCTCAGTCCCAGGAAGCGTGCAAAAGAATAAACCAATGGGAAGCACTGCACCATGTAAGAACTCGAAAAAAGTCAAGAACAATTCATATGAGGAAGTGGCAATTCCAAGGACTGCAACAAGACAAAGCCAACGACCACAAGTGACTTTAAAAAATAAGCCTATCTCTTCAACGGGCAGATTTTTGAAAGATCACTATAAAAGGCTGAGGAATGACTATGAGAGAAGGTTACCTGAAACACGAACATTCAAGCAAATATTTGAACTGTAACCTAAGATATTCTCAAATCATTCAAGATTAATCCTCAAGCCTACATTACGAAGAAAATCAATCCAACACTCACTTGTGAAGGAAAGATAACTTCAATCAGTTGAAGAGGAAATTGTTGAAGAATCAATGGGTCTACATTCCACGGAGGATTGTAGGAAGGTTCAAGGTCGAACCAGTCTCAAGTTTTTGGAGGGCTTCGTGATCAAATCCAAATAGCTTGAGCAAGTGGGTTGTAGTAGCAAAGGCAGCGCGCCTGTGAAGAAACCGAGTCGCACGAGAAGCCGGTGATTGACCAAGGCATCTACAGATCGAGTCCCAAAGGATCAATTTGTGTGATCAAGACTTGTATCCGGACTGTTACCACTCGATATCTTGATCAATACCTAGTGGATTCATCCAGGAGTTGGAGAAGAGAGGAGTAGAAGAATTACCCCATCTTTGAACCTCTATAAAAACTTATCGTGTCATTTACATTTCAAAGACTTTAATTCCTCGCATCTTATTTATTTAACTCTGCCGATAAATTTGCTATCCACTTGATAATCTCTAAGTACTAAACCAAATTTAAGGGTGTAAAGTCTTCATTTGAAAACAAATCACGGTCGAGTTAAGTCTTTAGTCAAAACATTTGAGTTATTCTATCAACACTTAGTCGAGTCTGTTGAGTAACTAACTCATTTGATTAACTAACTTAGTGTCCATCAAGGACTCATTTGTCAAGTATTAACTCTGAATATTTAAAAGGACTAAATCGAAAAGTTGGTAAGGTTTATTCAACCGCCCCTTCTAAACCTTACACTCACACCCCTTGGGACCTACACTGGGATTCAAATCCAAGAGCTCTCCTATAGATGAAGGCTTGAAGCAACACAACAAGACAACACAATACAACACTACAAGAAAATCTGCAAGTTTGTCTAAGTCTTTATTTTTAACATTTTTGTTCTATTAGCCTAAGCTTATCACTTTCACATTTTGCTTCTTTCCTTCTCGATTACACTTGCACTTTTGAGTTGTAATATTTCCTTTAAAGTGTAATCTAATTATATTTGGCAAGAATACGTTTGGTTGATTTGATTGAAAAGTTTGGTGCTTTTCGTGTTGAAGAGTTTGGTGCTCTTCGAGGTGTTAAAGAATTTGTTGCTCTTCGAGTTGGAAGAGTTTGGTTCTCTTCGATGTGAAGAAGATTTTGGTGCTCTTTGAGGTAAAGAAGAGTTTGGTGCTCTTCGGGTTGGGAAAATTGTGGTGATCTTCATAGGTATTGTGGTAAGAAGAGTTTGGTGATCTTCAATGTAAATGTTGCAATAGTTTGGTATCTATTAATAAACTTTTTCCTTTTATTTGAAATCCATTCCGGACATACTGGGGTGGTAGAGAATCAGGCCCTAGGTAGGTTGAACCTCTATAAATCATCGAGTGTTTTTTATATTTCCGTGCTTTTATTTTGGTCATTATCTTCATATTCGAAAAAGAAGGCGTAAATCGGAAATTTGGGAAAATCTTTTCACCACCCCTCTAGATTTTTGTAGCCACTTGGACTAACAAATACAACCAAAACCAACAAAGCCAAACAAAACATCACAAGAAAAAAAAATAATGATACATTCGTAGCTAAAATAGAAGAATATCAAAACTACCCAAACAAATACACACATACTTTACATTATATTTATGAAAAAAGATCTAAATCTGACCAAAATCCATCAATACACAAACCCATCAATGTCCAAAAACCTAACCGAAAATGTAATTCGATGCATACCCAAACAAAAGTTGGAGACTTGAGGATAATTATCAAAACATTCTCAAATATTTTTTTAAAAATATAACTGCACCAATACTCATCAATGACCAAACCCATCAATGTCCAAAAATATGAGCAAAAACGCAATTCGATGCATGCACAAACAAAATATGGAGATGTGGAGACATTTATCAACACAGTTTTTGAAAATTTGAAAGAAAAAAACACCAAAACCCTTGAATTACAAAACAACTAAGGAAGAATCCGATTTACTGGAAATAAAGTAGCCAAATATACACCGAAAAAGTAAGGATGCTCTAGTCTCTGTCAAAAGTCTGATCGGTAGCGTAACAATAACCTTCGGAAAAAGGGGACTTCGTGGAGAGAATGTTTGTCGTCTTCAGTAACCAAAACCCCTGTCAAGAAATGGTCACCTTCTTCAGTGGAGTAGGGTTGGTGGCCATTAGGGAGGGTTGCCAGAAAACTAGAAAAGAATGGATCATGGAGTCAGATGGATTACTAGAGAGGAAACCTATTTTTTTGTCATGGGTGTGACTTGTGAGGAATGAGACGAGAAAATTGGTTTTGGGTCATTTTCATAGTATAAGCAGGTTTTTTGCCAAGGGTGTGGATGGTATAATTATAATGATTTGGGTTGAGTGGTATTTCTTTTAAAAATTATTTTTTTTCCAATTTATTTCCCGAACATAAATTACTCTATTTCCACTCATGATAGAGTAAGCATACAATTTTCCTCAAATTCTTTCCACCATGCTTTCTTTTTGATTAAACACCCGATTCATCTCTCACACATTAACTTCCGCTAGATTTTCCATCATTATGACGAGTTTGATCGAATTCGATTTGTCATCGATGAGGTTTTCAATCAAACTTCTGTCTTTTCACCGGACAATAACAAACCCTTTTGGCCTCCATCGCTTCTTTATTCCATTTGATTATTATTCGCAGTTTCAATGGCGTCCTGCTTTTATCCTGGATTGCAAGTATGCTATTCGTTTGTTATATTTTGTGTGTGTAATGCTATGATGTGAGTGTGTTTTTGTTATTTTGTATGCATGTAATCCGAGTAGTGAAGTTTTTTGGCTTGAGGAGTATTGTGCTTAATGGGTCGCAATTATAAGCCGTTGTCTTTTCTCTGTGTTTATGGATATGGTAAAAACCATGTTAACTAATTTATTGCTATGGTCCAGATCAGGTTCTTTTTTTTTTCTTTTTGCTTTTTCATGTTAATACAATTATTAGGATGTATTCTGATTGCTTTTGTTATAATCATTTTTTGCTAGTAAATTGGTTTTTTTTTAACTTGTTTTTTAATTTTGTTCTTTCCTTAATTTTTATTGCCTGGGATTTCAAAGGTATATTTATGACCTGACTGACTACTGTTTTAATGGGTCCTAGAAATTTAAGTTATTCATAGTAGTTGTTATGTTAGAAACTTATTTTCTTGAATGTTCTACTCGATATCTTAGAACACCTAACTGTTATAGGATTGGGGAAGATGTTAAACTTTGGGTGGCTGGTTTAGGGTGTTGAGAAACCAGATTCTGCATCAGAATAGAAATTTTAGTGAAAGTGGCTAGTAACTATCTTGATTAGTGCGCGTGACCTGGAATTTAGCATTTCACCAGCTCATCTCAGTAGTGAAGTTGTAGCATAGCTGATATAGCTTTGGGAGGAAGTTGAATGAGATCTTGATATTTTCTCCAAGACTGACGTCCTCCTTTTTAAAAAATCTGATCTTGGGCAGCATATTCCAAGGGATTTAAATCGATATTGGATCTTCGAAATTAAAAGTTGCAGCATTGTACAATTCAGCCAGTGAAGCAGTGAAAACAATGTGTATGGAGTGTTATTTTTTTTATTGTAAGCATGGTTATCCTGCATTTTGTTGCAAAGAGAACAAAGATTGTTCAAAGAGAATTTCGATTGAGGTTGCAGCCTTCTTTATGGTCATGTATGGTGAACCCATAGAACACATACATTCCTTGATCTTTAAAAATGAGTGCATTACCAAAAGAGCCTAATTTGGAAGACCTGAATTTGCTTTGAAGCAGTTAAGCTTGATTGTAAATGACTGTTCTGCATTTAAAAAATTTAAGTGTGTTCATCGAGTTTTGAAATAATCTTTAGAAGGGAGAGGATGTGGGGGAGCCATAGAAGCTTGGGCAATGAGAAAGGTCAGAACCATACCGGTGAAGCAAACTGCTCCTCTGGGTGAACCACGGTAAAATAAATGTCAGTTTTATTCTATTCTTATTTTGTATTAACCTTCTATTGCATTTATATGGAGTTTGTTTCCGTTCAAAATGAAATATATTCGCACCTAGTGGCATTGCAACCTTAATTGTTAAAGTGTTAAAGTGTGATCTTAATTTTCAGTATAGTACTTTAGCTAGTTGTGCTGATTTATTTTCATGTATGCTGAAGGTTTTCAGCCATGATTTTCCTACCAGAACAGTTACTATATAATGTTGCATTTACTATTTGTTTTTCAAAAGGCATGAGGTTCACTCATTGTACTGATGCCTTACTATTTCTTTGCTATAACATGAAAATTGTACAGCCTCTATTGAATATAGACTTATAGAATAGGTGGTAACTGATTTTGGATTTCTATCACCATTTATGACCAATTCAAAAAACTACTTATGACCAAGCAGGAATGAGTTAGTATCACCTTGCTTATCATGGCAAATGCTAAGTGGTCGAACTAAACTTTTTTTTTGTGTGTGCAGCTGCAATAACAGGTTCTTGTCCGCAAGAGGATATGCATGTGAAACATAGGCACACAAGTATGTGTTTGAAGGGTATGTATGTCAAATCAAGAAATCTCACAAATTATCTTCACTTCAACACCCTCTTATTACATACACCATCAAACGGAATGTATGTCATGCTGACATAGTACTCTACATACCATTCTAGTTGAAAGAACATTATTTTGTACTATGAAATGTTAAGCCCCATAACCGTCTCATGCAGGGCTGTATCAAGGAAATACGGGGCCTGAGGCAACATCTTAAAAAATGCGTAAATAAGAAAAATATTATTAAAGAATATTTAAATAAATTTATTTATCTTTTTTGCTTTTTCAAATACAAAATCACTTATTAAAGTTTTATACTCAAGATGTTCTAACATATTACTTTTAATAGATAATATACTTAATTTATTTAATCTAACTTCGGACATAGTTGATCTTAAATATGATTTTAATAATTTTAATTTTGAAAAGTTTTTTTCTGCAACTGTCACAAGTATGGTTAACAATGTTCTATAAGCAATATATGTATTTGAAAAAGAATTAATTCATTTTTATCCAAGTAATTAGTACCTAAATTAGAGTCATATGTTCAAAGTTTCTTTTTAACATTCTTAATCTAGCCAAATATAATTCAATTTCAAATTCATACATTAACGAGATGGAAAGATAAAACCTAGAGAAAATCTGTGTCTTTTCTTTTCGTGGCTAATGAATATAGTTTTATTATATAAGTTTTTGAATACATAGTAGATATGCTACCAAATAGGTTGTAGAGATGTTGTCAAGAATAAGAATTGTATAGATTGTTTATGATATAATTTTAGGCTTGTAGATTTATATAAAATCCAATTGAACAAAATCCAATAGAACGTTTCCACACTTATTAAACACCAAGTAGTTCATACTTTTTAAGCCTTTATTTGTCCAATAAACCAAAAGTGCAACCTTACATTTTTTTCCAATTTACAAAGTAGTTAAAGAAACCAATTATCTCGAAAATTTCCAAGTTGCACGTTACTTTGTCCATAATCTTTAAATCTCATTAATTATGCACATAATCTTTAAAATTTGGAAACAAAATTAACTTAACTTTATATATATATATATATGTTATGTGCATGAAATTAGGGGCCCCAAAAGAATCGGGGCCTGGGGCAATTGTCTCAATTGCCTCATTATCCCACACGGCCGTGGTCTCATGATAACGATAGATGCAACTCCAAAATGTTGTTTCTCTCCTGTTTTGTGTATATATAACCAATAATTAGTTTTTTTAGGGATGATAGCAGAATTTAAAGGTATCGCATCACTTTAATGCTACACCAAGATTGACAGAATGCAAAAATGAAGGTAATTCATAATACTGGTTAGTTAAATGCATTCCACGCATTTAAGCTCTGCAATTTTACCATAATGAGCTTTAATTGAGAAAGATCAATCATCCTCTTGCCTTCATCCCAAAACAGTAACATTTCTCAGCTGAAGGACTTTGAGCTCTAAGTCCTCAACTAAATGGAACAAAATCAAAGCAAACAGTGGAATCCTGCTGGAGCTCTGGAAAGTTTGAGGTATCACTGCTTATTATATTAGAGACTACAACATTGTCATTTCACATGAGGTTGGAGACCAGAGATGTAATTTCTCATGGATACTACTACTACAAAAGAGAAAATTAATTGTATGAGTTTTCTTTGAGTGGGCATAATGTTAAGGATCGGGTTCATATTGTTCCTAATACTTATTTGATACAGGAAATATATTAAATTTTCTAGCTGTCATTAGGAATGAGAGGTGTCAAAGTTAGTCAATATAGGCATAATATCTTAGTGGACTAAACATCGGAACTAAAAAGGAATTTGAGTAAAGTCATTTAATAGTATTTATCCAAGTTTTGCAAAGGTTTTTTGGGATTTTCTTTAATTTCCTTATGGTTCTCTGTATCACTTGCTAGGTAAGTAGTTAAAACATATTATCTAAAGACCTTATCTTACTATTCTTCATGCATGCATTGAATTATACTAGTGAAGATATCCCGTATATTAGTGTTCTCTTTTTGGCATGGGCCCAGATACTAATGAAGATATTTTGCTATACTTTTAGTTTTTCTTTTCTTTCACTAGGCCTTTAAAATAGATGATAAACTGAATTTGTTCTCTCGTCAATAATTATATATAGTTTACATTACACACTAGAAATCACCCCCTTATCGTTATCAGGAGGCCCTTTTAAGGTTAATTCCATGCATGGATGCCAGGTGTGTGCCCACAATTGAACTGTTATGACCTGGATTTTGCAATATAAAGATTCTTGATATATGCAATCACATTATGGTGTGTATTTAATGTGACCTCATCTATATATCCAGCTTCTATTATAGTAGATTTAAACAATCTCATCCCATTAACTATTACAGTAGATTTAAACAATCTCATCCCATTGACTAGAAAATAAATTTCATCTTTATCATCTTGGTGGATTGTTGCTTCACAATTCCCTTTTGCCTCATCAGTTTTTGAAAAAGTTTAAGAGAGGGAGGCTTATAAACCCTAGCAAGCACTATTTCTCCTTTCTCTCTGTGGAAGCAGTGGGTGCAACTTTGTTGTGGAGACTTGCCTCGGGGAAGCTTTATTTATTAAGCTGGATATTCTAATATTTTATTTTTCAAATTTTATTTTCCCTGATGCAGTGTTTTTTCTTATTCCACATTACTCATTAGTATAATTAGAACTCATGTATAGTCGGTTTATATGTTCCTTGTCAGAAATTCATGTTGGTTTTTTCCCTTGACATACAACAAAGTTTTTATTTATTTTTATTTTTTTGGAATAGACTTCCTTAAAATTTTCTAATCTTTTTTGATTGAAAGGCGAATAATGTTGTGATGGGATTATTATTTCTTGTAGTTGTAAAAAATGTTAAATTATTTTTATAATTGCGCCTTTTTGTGTCAAAAATACTTCAATGAATTTATACTCGATTTCCGCTAATCATTTTGTTTATTTTTATTATAAAGGATTTGTGGGTTATGTTTCAGCACTGAGGGCTCACGATTTAGTTATTATTTCATCATTTCCGGTTACTTGTCACTTTGTTAGTTAGATTCATTGTAAGATTAATCTCCAAGGTTACAATAGATTGACTGATTGCGAATTAGCCACTCATATCGTTTCAAATATCAACAATTCAGTAATGTCGATGTAAATAAATTGGCTTATGTAGCATAGATGATTTCTTTTAATGAGCTGTTGAATGTTTATTCTCATACGGCTTTGTGAGAGTGGATATTTAATGATATTCAAACTTTTATAACTTTAAATATTGTGGTGAAATGGTATTGTTTCCGCAACTATATCTTTTTTCTTTCAGCTGGCCGAGTTCGAGGAAAAATTCTCCACTTGGAAAGTGATTTGGGGCATTAAAGTTCCCAGGAAAATAACCTTTTCTTAAACCAAAGCAAACAAAGATGCACTTGTCACTTAGGAATCTAACGAAGAAAGACATGCTAGATTTGTTTTTAGATTTTTGGTAAAGAAAACTAGCGAGGATGCATGTAAATCTTCTTCGCATTTATTAGCCTTTACATCCTCTTCGCATTTACTAGCCTGTGGCCTATGTAATTCTTTATTTAGTTTGGATGGAAGTTTGTGCAGCTGGAACATTCAAATTCATAAGGGCAGTAGGAGATCAAACTTGTTCCCTATTGTTCGATGTTGGTGATTAGGCTTTTCAAGAAATTAAAATTCAGCAGATAATTAAGAACTCTTGATTATTTTGTTTATAGCTTTTACACAAGCAGTATTCCTAGTATTGAAGCCTACTTGGACTTCTGATTAATGTTACCTTGATTTCATATTTGTTCTACCATTCTAAATGGCGTTTTCTATTTCAAGATTCACATAATTTCTGGATTTATCATAAAAATATTCTATCAATTTTCATATCTATAATTACATATGCACGCCAAGCTGATGCCTAGTTTAGAAATCTTTATATTTTGACAAAAAATTGGATGGTTTACATGCATTAGATCCTTATGCATTAATCACTTTTCCACATTTAAAGTTTGGACGCAGAAGAATGTATGTCTATAATGGTTTTTCCTCTACCTTGGAAGCTATTATGATTTGAATTTTCAATTGTTTTCATTTTGACTCTGAGCATGGTCGGGTTCTAAAGGAGGTAAACACCCAAAGAGCAAAGGAAAATCCAAGTCAAAGAACTCTGATACAATCAACAAGAAGCCTGAAGTAATCAATTCTAAACTTGATTTGGCACAAATATTGAACAACAATCAACATGGACCAAAGGATTACAAAGGCAAGAACCCTCAGCCAAATATGAATTCTGCAATGACCTCAAGCAGGCCAAAATACACAGAAAAAGAACTGGAGGAATTTCTTTATGTGAAGTTTGAAATGTTGTATTCTAAAGCCAGAGAATATATGTTAGAATCACGATATGGTATGGCAGATGTAGAAAGAGCAATCTTAAACAATGGGTATGTTCATGGTCCACTGGATCTTCTGAATAATGTTACGATAAATTTGATTGCTTTCATTGAGCAAAAGGTTGAGGCAAAAAGAGAAGCTTTCAAGGATATGAACTAGTTGTATAAAACCATGCAAGAAACTCTGGTTGAATCCATTAAGCAAACATGACCGAACATGCAGAGGTTTGATGCCATGTGTCATCTTTTACTCGATGGCGGGGTTACAAGCAATCAACACAGTTTCTCATCTGCAGTGTGGGGATCAGAATGCAAATAGCAGTGTGGTTCATGGGTCTTACGGGAGTAGTAGTCACAATAAAAATGAAGACGCTAGTGCCCATGATTCATCTTCTACTGCAAATAAAGTTCTATCGGAATTGAATGTTGAATCATCATCGAAGAAGGTTGGGACTTTGGAGAGGATCAATCTTACACCAGTGTTATTATCTCGTTTAAAACAAAATATCCCTATTCTTGCCGCCATTGTACAGAGGGAAATTGAGGATCCGATTTTTGAGCAACAGGCTTTTCAAAGAGCCGGTGGCGAGCAAAGAGAAGATTTTGATATTATGGGATCTGATTTTCTAACTTCCATAACGGAAGCATGCATCGAGAATTGGCTGGCGAGCGATCATGAAAATCGAAAAATTCCATTAATAATTGATTTGGTGAAAAGTATCAAAGACTTACAGGAAAAGGTGAATGAGCAAAAGGACTGGGCTCAACAGAAAGTGATAGACTCGGCGAAAAAATTGAGCAAACATTTGTTGGAACTTAATATTCTAAGGATGGAAAAGGTGGATGTGAAAAGCAGAACAAATGAGAAAGTGTATGTTGAAACGTCGTGCAGATTGAAGCTCATGGAAGCTGAACAATGTCTGAGAAATGCGAATTGTGAAGCAAGCTTCATTACCGAAGCTGTCACTTGGCAATGCACAAATTAAGGCAGACATTGAAGCACTTAAGCTTGATGCATCTGAGTCCAATAGTGATTTGAATGAAATACTGAAAAGAGACCGAAGATGCATGAAGAAACTTGCCAAGACTGAAAAGCACACTAGCAATTTGAGAGCACAGTGCAATAAAGAGGAACAGAGGTTGATGCAGCTGCAATCAGAAGTTAGCTTTTCTTCCTTTGTGCATTTCCATCTTTCCCTATTTTCCAGACTTTATCTGCTACAAATCTATTCTGACTGACACATAGGTCTTACTCATTTGAGAATGTATGTGGACTTAAATTCCTTATTTGTAAATCCCCCCTGTCCCCATATTTTATCCAATAATACGCTGCGGTGCATCTGCGCCAATGTGATATTTGTATTCTCTTTCAAGGACATGTTATGTCATATTGTGTGTTCAATTTTCAGTTAGGTTCTTATTTTTCCAATAATCTAATATCTACTACTAGAAACCTAGATATACGCCCCACATGATTAATTTTCTACATGAGCTCTTTCATTTATCAAACGAAGCCCAACATAATCTTGGTACGGACGGATCGAGGCCCAAATAGCATCTATGTAGTTGTTTCTTCAAATCCCTCATTTTTTTAGCCTCTCATAGCAATTGGATAAATGATTCATTTCATCTATACCGGAGGACAAGGCTCTCCTCGTGCAATTGGTCATAGTTATCAATGCAATAGACAGCACCACAGCGCCAACGGGACAAAAGGCGATGTACTAGCCACGCAAGGTGATAACAACTGGGAACCACGTTACATATTTATATTCTTCTAAAAGTCAACTACAAAACTTAATAAATCATATCAAACAATAATAAACTATATCAAACACCAATATCAAATTATCAATCATCAAGCAACAAAAGCACAAGTCAAATAATTAATAATGTCAACAAGTCACCCCATCACAATTAAAAACTAGACAATTAAAGTTTTCTTAAGAAAGCTACACTACTCCAAACTTTCAACATCAATCATTTCAACCCCATCATTATCATCCACATGCAATCCTTTATCTATGTCCGAGTCAGTTGAAGAAAGCGAGTGGAGCAGTAGTGGAAGGACTAAGGCGTTGTGAGTTGGGACGATGACAGAACGAGAATGATTTTGGTGTTCGGTCTTTCCTTATGGTTTTAAGTTAAACTTTTTAAATTTTATTACGAAAAAATCCTTCTTAAAATTAGAAATTAGAAAAAACTAAAGACCAACTAAATTGCCGATCAAAGAAAGTTGTCGCATGTAGCCTCTCAAAAGGGGATGGCTAGGCGGCACCGAGGCGATAAAGTATGGCATAGGCGAGGCTTTAATAACTATGATTCTGATATTATTTTCTTCAATGCTTTTGATTAGGCCCTTTGCACATGTTATAGATTCTTGAACTACGAATGTTATTTTATGTCAGCCACTTAAGAGAGGTGTTCCAAATAATTGTAATTGAATTTTCTTGTGGTCGAACCATCTTCTGTATTAAGGATATAATGCTCATTTTCGTAATAAGCTACCTAATATAGTCGAAATTCCTATGTTCTCTAGCATTCAACAATATTGGTCAAAATTCACGTCTATAAAATGCAACATTTTTGGAAATTCAAAACTTCATTAGAATAGCATAATGAGACGAATCTCTACATCATACTTACAATATGGATTAACAATATTAGAGGTTGAAAACTGAATATTAATCATCCTACTATCTATTTTTATTTATCCAAATATTATATATATATATATATATATTTATTCAATGACATATCTCTATTTCACATGAGGAAAATAAGTTACTCAAGATCTCACAGTAGTTGAGAATGGTATAGTGATAAATTTCAAATTTCAAAATCAATAAGTTTTTATGGTTGGATGCTTCGTGAATCCAAGATATTTTTCGTTTTCTTCCTGTAACATACTTTCAATAAGCTCCATATGTCCTAGAAGTCTCCGTAACCATTACAGAAATTCACTACAAGAAAACAGCGGACTAGCGATGGATTTTAACTATCTAGCAACATATCAACGACGGATTAACGTCGGAGTCACTTCCAAATAATTTTAAAAAATTATCTTAACAAATATTAACGGCATAACGCCGTACTAAATGTTGGAAATCGCAAGAATTGCCTTTTCGTCGGTAATCATTTAGCGATAGATAAATCGGTCGCTATATTTTGAATGTTACGCTATTTAATGATGGATTGTAGGCGTCGCTATCTGTTTTTAAGTAAAATTGCAGTGTCTTTGTCGTTAGAGTGTAAATTTCATCTTTCTAAATAGTAAAAATTTAGAGCACTTCTTAAATGAACCTTAAGAGTCTTAAAAAAAGGTAAAACTATGCTTTCTCTCTCCAAATATCTAAATATGTCCTTAATTTTCCTAAAATGCAAATGTAGATCTGATCTTTTTCACCTTATCTACTTTAGGTTCCACCTCATTTTTAGACTATATCTTAAATTAGACCTCAGTTATCTTTGATTGATAAAGTTTCTCAACTTTATTATCAAGAATATTCTAATTTTGACGGCCCAAGTGATGCTCTGATTCCAAAATGATTTCCTGCATCCATTTATATAAAAAGCTTTGCTTCTATTCGTGTACCATTTTTTTAATGAGCAGATTAGCAAGAGTAGGTTTGATAGTCACATATATATATATATATATATATATATATATATTCAGAAATAAAATGAGAAAGTAGCAAAAATAAAGATAGTTAACATAAGCTGGCTAGGAATAGTCTTATGAAACCCAGGAACTAAGTCTGTTAACAGGAACAGAAAAGGCAACTTGATCCCTAAAGTACTTCATTCAATTTATAATAATTGCTGGCTAGCATAATTTAACATATTGCATTCAAGTAAAAAACATTTAAGTTCAACTTTTGCCCAAAATTAGATGAATATACCTAAGAACAAGAATTCATCTGATTTTATTATATATAAAGATATTGAAACCCACCCAATAAACTAATGTGAGATTTTGTGAAAGAATATGACAGCTCAAATGGATGCTAAGCTTGAGGAGAACACTAGCCCCCACATAGAACTTGTAGGGGAAATCATAAATGTCTTTGTGATAATTCTCTTAATTGTGAAAGCTAGTATGCACAACAATATAAAGAAAAGAAAGGCTATTTCTTTTCTATAAGTAAGCAAATAATCTCCGAGTAAAAGCTATTTGGATGAACAAAAGACTAACACATTGAATCATATAATCAAACCCTATAAATATTCTGCCTAATACTAGAGTAGGAAATAGGTTCTTGTGAATCATTCGTAAATTTGTTGTAAATCTGCACTCCCCCTCAAGCTGGGTAATAGATTTTAATCATACTCAACTTCGTATCCAAATCCTAATACTAAATAAGTAAATCGATTCTTCATTCTTGTGAATCGTTCCTATTGGTATCCACATCTTCAAAATTAGCTCTAGGAAAAGCCATTATGTGGATATCATCAATCCGATTCTTGGTATGCATGTAAAAAAGGTGATGTTAGCCTTAATCTTTAAGTGGCAATCTATATCGATATGTTTAGTTTGATGATAATGTCATGATGAACAAGATCTATAGCAATGTGAATGGTTACTTGATTATCACAATTCAAAGGTACTTGAGTTGATAATCTTAATTTTTAAAGCATTTTCTCAATCACATTCCTTCAAGGGTAAGAGACTTAGATTAAGCTTCACACTGCTCTGAGACACAACTGATTAGTATTTGCTCTGCCACGTGACCAAGTTACCAAGATATGTGTACAATAACCAATGGGGAACCTTCTATTTGTTTTGGACTCAGCCAAATCAGTTTCATTAAATATTTGATTTGATACTAACTTGTACTTGAATATGGAACCTGATATATAGCTATCGCAATGTTAAATGGATTCCTATGTATGTTTGGAGAAAATCTCAACCTTTTTTCCTTTCTGGTTTGTGGTTTGTAACTGCAGAGGAGATGGAGGCAAGAAATTAAAGAGAAAGAGAAAAGGTTTGCCCTACTGGCTGAAAAAACTCGGATTGCAGGTGTAACATCCCATTTTTTTATAACAAAACACGACTTATAAAGTAATAATGCGATTTATAATAAAACGTGAATTTTCCAAAGATCAATTACCATTTAAAATGATAATAAAAAATGCTAAATAAAAATTCCAAGAGTTATTCCAGAAACAAATTTTCAATACTAAACATTTGAAATATTCATAGATGAAAAATAAAAATAAAAATATAAAGTTTATTATTCAAATTCTTATTAATCGGGTCATCGCCTCCACGTGTCCCGCCAACTCCATTATTCATCTGAAATAGAAATATATTTGGGGTGAGCATTCAACGGCTCAAGAGGGCGAATTTGTCCAAGCTAAATACACAATACACATTACAAAATAACATGCTCAACATTTAAAATGTAACTGTAGCTATGGCATTGAAACATGGCTCGCACTGCCGGGGTTTCACTAGAGGGAACTTTTATGCCCCGGACCTCGGTATGGCCCCACACGACTATTAACATTTAAAATATGGGCTCGCACTGCAGGGATTTCACCGGAGGGAACTTTTATGCCCCGTACCTCTGTATGGTCCCACGCGACTATATACACGTAGCATGTAAAAGCAATATTATCAATCAACATATAAAGAGCATTTAACATGGACAAATAAAAGCAGAAAAACCCTTACCTCGAAAAGTAGCGTAGAGTAGAGTGTGTTGAAGAGTGGGAATTTCTATGCCTGAAAATTCTTGTTGCCTACAATTAAATTTAAAACTTGTATTAATATTTTGTAACTTTTATAAAATATATATATATTTATATATAATAGAAATTAAATTTAAAGGCTAGGATTTGATTGGGTAGAAATTTTGTGATTTTGATCAATTTCCTAAACTCAAGATTGACCCACATTTCTCTCCCTATCCTCTCACCCCAGCCCCCACCCCCCACCCCCAGCGTTTCCCCCAGCCCGTCCCCTCCCCCTCCCTTTCTTTCCTCTTTCTTTTCTTTTTCCTGCAACTTTCCCCCCACCCATTTCTTCTTTCTCTGTAACATCACTTTCTCCAAATCCCCCCTCCATCTCTCTCTCTCTCTCTCTCTCTCTCTCTCTCTCTCTCTCTCTCTCTCTCTCTCTCTCTCTCTCTCTCTCTCTCTCTCTCTCTCTCTCTCTCTCTTCTACCTTTTTCCTCATTTCTTTTATTTTCTCTCTCACCCTCATTTTTCTTTTCTTTTCTCTTTTTCCTTATCTCTCACTCTTCTCCCTCACCAAACCCAAATACCACCCCATTCTTGATATCTTCCTATGTATACAACCACCCCCTTTTTTTTTTTTTTTTTCTTTCACACACCACATACACACGATGGCGGCCGGTGACGACGAGCGGCCCCGGCGATCGCGGTAAAAGAGGAAGCCGACCATAAACTGTTCCGGTCACCTTTCTCTATTTATTTTTATTTTTTTTTTTTTGAGTTTGTGTGGTTTGGTGGGATTTTGACTGGGAATGTTTTTCTGGCGATTGGTGATAGTAGTTCGTGGTGGTGGAAGGGGAGTGAAAATGGCAGAACTTTGGAGCCTTTGGAAAAACGAGAAACAAAATTTGATTTTCTTACCTCTTATTTCTTTGGGATTTCGTTGTGTGATAGGATAATGAGAGTTGGGTTATTTATATTATCATTAGAGTTGTAAATTTTTGGTAATGAGAGTGATTTGAGAAAATTGATATATGCATAATTTTGTCTTAATTTTAGTTGAAAATTTGATTAGAAATTTAAATTTGAATTTTCTCAATGAATCTAGGCGATTTTTGGCCCGAATTTGTTAGCCGAGAATATTTGTTGAGATAATAAATTGATTTTATAATCAATTAGTAATTAAATTCGAAATCAATCAATTAGCTGAAATAAGGTAAAAATAAAAACTGAAATTTTTTTTGACTTTAATTATTTTTATTTATTTATTTATTTATTTATTTATTTATTTTAAATTGAAGATTTTATAACAATTAGTCTTTCCTTATTTGGATAAATGATATAGGTTTGGGTTTGGGCTTGGTGATGGGTTTAAGATTTCTAGTGGGCCAATAAAGTCTAAAAATAATCTATTAAACCCAATTATAATAAGATTTTTCAGATTTTCCCCAAAATTTTTAAATCCCTAATTGTTAAACAATCAAGTCCTAATTTCGATTTTCCCCCAATTTCTTGGGTATTACAGCAGGGATACGAATAGCCAATTCGAGATCAGAGCTATTAATATTGCGCCAAAAGCTTGAGATAGAGAGTCAGCTAGCAAGGGATGAACATCAGAGACTTGAAGATGAGTTGTCTCGTCGCATGCCTCGTCAGATGTCAGGTGTACCAATGGAGGATGATAATTTCTTATACGATGACATTGAAATAACATCTTTAGAGTCAAATGTTCCAGGTGAATCTTCTTCATCTACTCATTGGAACTGCATGATATGCACTCACAATCAAGTGTCTGTTGTTTTACTGCCGTGCACCCATCAAGTGTTGTGTAAGAATTGCTACGAAGCAGCAGTGGAAACACATTGTCCGTACTGTAAGGCCGATATTGAGCAGGGCATCAAAGTCTATGGCCCTGCTTCTTAGAGTCATCATGTTGGGTATAATTGCAGTTTGGCCTTGGATGAAGTGGTGATTGTTGATCTTATTAGAGCTTTAATTTTAATAGAACAAAGATGTCTATTATTTTGTTTTATTTTTTTATTTAGTGCTGCAGCTGCAATACTAGTCTTAGGATTAATTCTGGTGATTGTGCTTATTAGTTGGTGTTTATAATTTTTCGCATTGGCTCTCTAATCTCTGGTGTTTAGCTGTTCTTTTTGTTTTTCATATTTATTGCATGCATATATTCTGATCAAATTGCATTTATGTAGATAACAATTGAATTGTGTAGTTTGGATGTAAAAAAGAACATATAGGTAAATAGCATTTGGTTGCATTAATAAGGTCTATAATTTACATGGAACACTGTGAAATGCAATGCATTTGATAAAATCTTATACTCCTCGGCAACGTCAACTAATCAACCTATCAAAACTCTTTTAATATATTTGCAGTCACGATAGCATTCTCTTGGCCTCCATTTGGATCATAAATCAATATGGCAATATAAATTGACATCAAGATTGTCTATTTCAATTTAGATATGATTTTAAACCATTGCTATAAAATTATCATCCCAAAATCTAAATACATCAACCGTAAAATTTACAAAATACAAGAACAATAAATTAAACATACATACCTTATATAAACATTTCAAAAATTAAAATTAACAAATATCATTATATACAAGTCATACTCTATATTTCTTTTTTTTTTTCTTTTCTGAAATAGTCATACTCTATACTTCAAAGCATTGCAAAACTGGAAAAACACTAATATTATCAACCCAAAACCAAACTACATTTAACCATATCATCCATTAAATACATCAAAAATATATTAAACAAACCTCATATATTATGCATATATTTAAATAAACTTAAGATTTTATTTACTAATACTGTCATACAAGTGCTATAGAAAAGGCTACTTCCACAAGGAAAATTGTAATATTAGTCCCACAAGATTTCAGTGATGGCAATTTTGGTCCTATGAATTCAAATAGTCCCACTAGAATGGGTTTGTTTCAAAATTAGTCTCACCGTTAGTTTTTCCGTCAATTTCTTTTGCAATTTTGGTCCCATAGTTATTTTTTGCAGTTGGGACTAAAACTGCAAATATTCCTATTCTATGGGACCAAAAATGCAATTATCCAAATAAAAATATTAAAATAGATAAATCTAAACAAATATCTCTTCTTTGTTGTCATTTGAATTTTTATTTAACTTTAAAACCATCATTTAGTAAAAAAATCTTTAATAATTAAGATAAAATCTTATTGAATTAAAATAACTATTTTTCTTATTAATTGAGAAAAAATATAAAATTAGTCATGTAATTAATATGTGATTGCAAAAATATTTCGCAAAATGTACGATTTGCAAATTACTTCTGTAACTATATAAAAAATTAAATATCGTCATAATTTTGCAGAATTACACGTGTCACTCATGTGATTGAAATCACGAGATATTTCTAATTTATGCCAAAGTTCTTATTTATGGTGAAATTAGGAACTTAGTGATTTTTATACTGTTACGGGACTATTTTACTTTGCATGACCTTTCTACGACCATCCTTTTTTTTTTACAAAATTTTGCATATTATCTATTTTGTGAAAATCTTTTATATGTATCTATGAAGCACACCAAATAAGGTCAAATATATGAAGTGTGTGAGTCTAATTGGTCATATCTGCCAGATACAAGTATGAGTAGGGGCGGGTCTAGGTCTTTTATGATATTAGCGGATCAAATCTCGATTTGAGTAAGCATCAAAATCAACATCTTCTAAATACGCTCTCTTTTAATATTGTGGGTCTATTATCTTATTCTTTTTAGATATTAAGCTAAATGAAAAATATAGTAATATAGTTTATAATTAATATATAATATTTTTTTATAAATTTGTGCATTTACTACATCCAAAGGTGAAATGCCAACGGAGAACTATAAAACTAATTTTAGATTATATGGGAATATTTCGCATTAAAATAAATTTTGGGGCCATAGTTGCAAATACTTAGACTAAAATCGCAATATCTAATTCTTATGGGACCATTACTGTAAAATTCGTCTACAACTTAACGGCGCATTGATGCTCTCTATTAGTTTTTTAAAGGCCATGATACCAAAAATGCAATTTCAGATTCTTATAAAACTATATTTGTGTAGAAATAGAACTTTGGGACAAAAAATGCAACTATGAGACTAAAATCGCAATGTCCCAAATTTTGTAGGACTAATATTGCAATCTTGTCCTACTACCACAATGATTACAGGGCAACTCTGCTCGATTGGTTGCAATTGTCACAAATAGTTAATTGTCAACAATTAATTAACACTATAAGAATCTAAATAACCAGGGGCGGACCTTTTAGTAGGGGGGCCCGCCCCCCAATATTTTTATTTTTTTATTTTTATATGTAATTTTTGGGATTAACTCTATTTGGCCCCCCTTATTTTTTCTGTAAAATGAAAAAGTACGTCAATTTTGTATTGTAATTATGTATTTTGGGATATTTAACGAAGAATATTGACATTGTATTCGATACAAATCAGTGTTGTAAAAATTGGCCTAGGCGGCCAACTTTGCTAAAATCGGTGCAAAAAATCATGTTGGCTAAAAATTAGCCTACGGTCAAACAATCCGGTCTAGGTACTTGACATGCGGTCAAAAAATCGGTTCTAAGCGTCCGCCTAAAAGGGTCTAGGCTGCAAAAATCAGCCCCCTCGATATCAAATCCTGGTTCCGCCCTTGTAAATAACTAATTCGATCAAAACTAAAGATATATTAGTATGAAATATATCTTAAAGTCTCTAACTAAAACAATTTACACATATATTCTAAGCCTTAATTCCTTTTTTTTTTTGAAATAAAAAAATAAATAGAGCACATGTTTTACTATCTCCTCAAAGGTGACTAATGTAGAGTTTATGCAACACGTGACGGAGATTGTGGTACTTGATAATGGTAAATTCCATGCCACCCAACTTGGACCCGGGACCTGCCCCTAGACCCGGTGGTTTTTGAGAAAGTGGACCCGAGACCCACCTCGGGACCCGTTTGACCAGGTTTAGACCTACCCCTAACAGGGCTAAACCCGCCCATTGCCATTCCTAGGCGCCCCTCTAAATCAGGTTTGAGTGGGTTTCAATATCAATATTTTGACATATTGAAAATTAATTTTTTTTTAATATTATAAATTAAAATAAATTTTAGAAAAAGAGTGAGAAAATTGGAATTAAAGAAACTGAAAGACAATAATTCAATTCAATACAAGAGCGCATACATTTCAATTTAAATTTAAAAACGCTGGGCAGTTGGGTAAATTCTAATGCGGGTCCGGCGAGTTCAACCCATTGGGTCCCGAGATTATGTTTTCCTTCGCGGGGCGGGTCCCGAGTTTGGCCATACCCGTCCCAGACCTGCCCCGTTGTCATCCCTAATTAGAACTTATATGTTTTGTCAAACTCTTGTGGATTAATACAAAAGCTTAGTATGTTCATCAACTTTTATTACTCTCATAGACACGATATTCTTCATGCCGTATGCTTATGTGCTCGATTTCAAAGCAATCCCAAAGAATCTCATATGAGTGCGTGCCGTTAAAAGAACTTTTTCGATATTTGAAAGGCACTATTTCATATGGTTTATTTTATCCCAAATCAAATGATTTTTTTTTCTAAAGGATATAGTGATTCGGATTATGCAGAAAATATTAATGATCGTAAAGTACTTCCGAATCATGTAAATTTTTAGGTGATTGCCTAGTATCTTGATTTTATATGAAATAAAATTGTGTATATTTTTTAACAGCCGAAGCCGGATATATTTCCTCGACCTTTTATTGTACTCAACTTCTTTGGATGAAACAAAACTTAGCGGATTACAAATGTTCTTTCGAAAATGTTCCCATTTTTTGTGACAATATGTCCGCTATAAACATTGCTCTAAATCCAGTTCATCATAAACGAACAAAACATATTGAGGTTCGACACTATTTTCTAAGGGGTTGTGTTTCCAAACGAAAAATTGAGATGTGCTTTGTTCCATCTCAAGATCAACTCGCAGATATTTTCACAAAACCTTTAGTCACCGAGTCTTTTGCGTCAATTCGAGCTCATTTAGGCATAATGCATATCGAATAAGATATATAATTGCACTTTGTGCGTTTTTAAAACTTAGGGGTGAAAAATCGGATTTTTATCTCAAAATTCGGACATAACCAAAACTAAACTTTTAGGGACTGGATGACAGAGGGGTTGACTGGTCGACTAAGCCTTGGACCGGTAGGGCCCCCTTCAACCGGTCGACCTTGGCTTTAGTTTGGTTTAAATCAGTTCTGTCTCAATCTCAGTCTATTTAGTTCATTTTCGTCTATTTTCGCACCCCTTCGCCATTTTCACACACAATTCACTCAAAATGATTTTTCTTGCAAATTTTATGTTATTGGACTTGTATTATGGGCATGTTTGGTTGCCTTTTGTGATAAGGATGGATTAATTCCCTTGGCATTTTCTTGCCTTATCCATGGTAAATAATCAAGACTATTAGACTATTTGGTTTTGTAATTGTGTTGTTTGATATCAAGCCCAATATATAATAACTTGTTTGGTTGCCTATATTACTAACATGCAAAAAATGTTCTTTTACCAATGTGTCCTCTATTTTGTATTCATATTCCAACTTTACCCTTCAAAGAGTAATATTATATTAACCTATTTGATGTGTTAAATCGTAAGGTGTTTTCTTTGGTTTTTAACTTGTTTGATTGTTTCTAATGGATTATTTCCCCTAACACATGCATTTTGCCAGTAATCATTGTCACGCCCCAAACGTGACGCGACAACGATCAATCACTTAAACCGAGGTAAATCAACAGTCGAAACCAAAGATACAAAACACCAAGTGAAATAGAGTTAATGCTAACAATGAATTATAACAACCACGAGTACAAATTACATCTTAAGGTCAGCAAAGATCCGAATACAACCCAAAAGATTATCTTAATTAACTTACAGTCCAAAATTCCAAACAGAAATAAAATGGTGGAGTCCAACAACAACAACAAAAAAAAAAAAAAAAAAAAAGGAAATATCGCTCCACATCGTTGATAGAGATTCAATGCGGTAGGTTCGATGTCTTGGCGAACTCTTCATCTAAAGGTTAGAAATGAGGAGGGAATGAGCGGAAATCTCGGTGGATGGGGTGATCGTGTGTAAGTGTGGCGATATAAATAGTTAATGCGAGAAATTTAGTTGTATGAAAACGCATGAGAGATGATGCATGATTTCACACACATCCACAAGCGTCGTGATAAATATATTTAATTAATATACTTATACGATTAAAAAACGATTCATGGTCAAGGGCACTATGGTCCAAGCAAACAGAGGATTGCGTGACGGATTTGTAACGCCAATCCTATGCAAGACAAGTAGGACTGGATTTGTAGCGCCAACCTATGCAATACAAGTAGCGGTTGCGACGGATTTGTAGCGCCAACCAAACGGGTCCAATTAACTCAGAATCGTGTGGATCGGTACAGCGATTCCTTCGTTCTTCCTTGTAACTCCCGAGCAAGATGGTCCAAGACTGTCACCTTATCGCTCCATAGGCAAAGACAAAATCCACAGTGGAGCTAGCAAAGGCTCGGATTTGTCATAATCATGATTATACCTCAAGTACTACGACCCGCTTCCCTTGGACAAACTCCGTCCCTCGGTTGGATTAGGACGATGGGGTAGGAAGAGTGGAATAGCAGCCGAGCGCCCGATTCCATCCCCGACGTATCCATTCCGATCGTGAGCTCGACACACCAAGTTGACTCAGCAGAAAGTAAACACAAGTTCATGTAGTCAACTTGTGCATTGAGTATTATTGATTCGGGAAGCAGTTCATGAAAAGTTTTCGAAAATTTGCGTAAGGTAATTATGGCGTTGGTGGAGTTATTTGGATGAAGATGATTATCGGGAGGATAAGCAATCTTCGATATCTTGAACGATTAGGTGGAACATAAGTCCCGTTATAGATTCAAATCGCAAGACGAGGAAGTCGCCCGCGATCGGGTATTAATCGGTCAAGGCGGTCCGATAAGTCAAGGGGTTTTTGAGAAATTAAAATATTTAATTAAGAATTGAAGTCAGAGGGTCCAGGGCTGTTTTAGAAAAATAAAAATAATTTGAGTTAGGTCCTTGATAAAAGAAAATTTTCAATTTAGCCCCGTTTTGTAAAAACCAATACTTTTGGGGTTAAAAATTCAATAAATAAATATCCCGACCTTGAAAAATTATGAGGTCAGTTCCTAAATTCTCTAAATTGTTCAGAGATTCAGGTTTTTAAAGTTTTGAGGTCAAGTTTTTATAAAATTCTCACATTGGCCCCAAATTTGTTAAAATTGTCATTTCGGGCCCTAAGTTTAAAATAATCGGAACTCACAAACCGGAAGGGCTTCTAATGTGATTCCAGTTGGAAAATGTCACTAAGGTTAGTGGGATATTGGGACAAAAGCAGTTTTAAAACGTCATAAGTATAGGTCCCTCAACTTTTGAAAATCTCATTTTTGTCCCATTTTGAAATAATTGCCTTTAAGGCTTTTAGGGGTTCAATTGTTATGAAATTTGAACCTTGGGTCCAAAATATAATTATGTTATAGGTAAATTAGTATTTCCAGGTACATGGGCTGTATAAGTCCTGGAAATTTCATTTGGGTCCTCAAGTTTAATCTTTTACAATTTGGTCCCTCAAGTTTTATAAAATTACTTTCCAAGCTCTAAACACTTGGATTTTTGGAATACACTTAAAATATGTTATTTCCAGTCCCTTAAGAGTTAAAATTTCAAATTTTAAATTTGGGTCTGGTACAGTTTCGAAATTTGCAAAATAGCCCTTAAACTTCTCAAATTTTACAATCTAGTCCTTGGGCCTTTAAGGGTTGATTTTATTTATCTAAAAACTCTTAAAACTTTATTAAAATGTCAAAACATCATTTTTGAACCTGAGTACAGTCCCAAAAATCGAAATTTACAGAGAGGTCCCTTAAGTTTTATTTTCTTGCACTTAAGTCCACCAACTTTCCATTTTTGCATTTTAAGTCCAAAAATCGAAATTTAACCAATTATGCTCGACTTGTCCAGGTTATAGGCCATACAAAACATAGATTTCAAGAGTCATAAACATACATATCCATCTCATACAAGAATTTATCAAATATGACAATAAAGTGTACATGTATGTCCTAATTTTCGGTAAATCGCATTTTGAGCAACACTTGAGAAATTTTTCAACTTGATACAAGAAAATAGCATGCAATACATAATATATATCTCAAATGCTCAATAACAAAATACTACATGCATTTTTTTTGAATTAAAACACCTAGAAGTTGAAAGGATTTTTCCACCCACCTTGTTTGTTCGGTTGATTGGTGAAAAATGGTGTCACAAGACCTTGAGGATTTTAATCCTCACTTAAGGCAGCCCCTAAGTCCAATAATACAAGGAGTTTTGAGTTAGAAAAATGAAGATTTGAACCAAGGAGGGAAAAGAGAAGGAATAGGCCAAAGGTACCACACTTACCTTGTGTAGTTGAAAGTTGTAGTCAAAAATTGATGGTCTCTTAAGAACTTGATCACCACTTAAACAAAGCTCCAAGGTCAGCCCTAATCACCTCAAAATGATAATTTTGGTGTTAAAATTCGAATTTAATAGGGAGAAGAAGAAGGTACCAAAAATCCCATTTCTTACCTTATAGTCAAAATCCTTCAAATTTCTTCAAGTCTAGAAGTCCTCTTCAAGGTGATGGTGAGACTCTTAGTATCTTCCAAGTCTTCTATGTAAACCTCAAAAATAAAAATCCAAACTTACATTAGTAAGTGAGAGGAGATAGCTAGATGATATCAAGACAAGAAGAGGAACAAAATTTCTTACCTTGTGTAGTGAGGTGTTGAATTTTTGTGATGGAGTAGAAGAAAAGTTCTTGAAATTTTTCTAAGTGTTTAAGAGAAGAGAAAAAAATTGTAGAGAGAGGTAGGAGGATTTTTAGAGAGATGGAGGGGAAGTTGGCAAATTAGAGTTGGGTGTTGGTGAAATGAACAAGAATTTTTTGTTCACCAAGGCCAAATGGTAAGATCCATAGTGAAGGGTAGGGGGGACAAATTTTTGTTTTGTTCTATGTCTTGCAAATGGTAGTAAGCATGAGGGACAAAGACTTTGGTCAAGGTGTAGTCTTGCATGGGAGGTTGGGATTGCAAGGATAGAGAGGAATGTTGGCATGGGGTGTTGGGAAGCCTCCAACATGTTGGATGATTTTATAATAAAAAATTGGCGTATAAGATATTGTGTATAAGATTTGAATTAATGGTGTAAAAATACACAAGATGAATACACAAGGTGTACATGTACAAGAGTTGGGAGATATTTCTACACCAAAATTCACCTCATGACCGTCCCCTTAAGAGGGTATTTGTGGTAATTCCATATTTTGTTTTTATGTCCCAAAATTGATGATAATAGTTGAATAATATCAATCTCCAAAATAATTAGTGATTTCTTGATCACTTATAAGTCTCATGATCACTTAATCTAAATCGAATTCTTAATTCTATAAGGTATAAATCTCTAAAATAAATAGTCTCCAAAAATTCTAAGGTGACTAATGAGATATCTTAATAACATTAATGATGATCAATCAAGTGATCATAAATGCGAAATAAAATTAATAAATGATTATGATCACAAGAAGTAAATAAGGAAATTTAAAGACGAAATATAGTTATCATTAATATTTACCCGTCAAAGCGACGCGGTAGAATTGTCAAATAGTACAAAGACGATACGTGATATAAGTACATGTTCGAATAAAAATCGAGGGCTTCACAATCATCATGTTTGGACTAAGCATGTGGAAAATGAGTTTCTAACAAGAAAAAAAATGAGCATACATTGTCTCGTATATTCATCTGTTTGGGGCTAAAATTGAAGCTTTATGATTATAATTTCTGGGTTTTGCATTATTGTAAGGTGTAAAGAACTTGGAATTTTTTGCATTTGTTTGTGTAATATAATGACAAGTTTTGTTGTACAAGTTTGAGTTTCTGTTGCCCGATTATGGTTTTCTGGGTTTTCTTTGGTTTCTGAATTGAGATCCGACTCGGACAAAATTGTCTCAAGTTACATAACTCAGCCCCCAATGGGCGCTCCGGGGCTTGCAATTCGGCACTTGAGTGCACGTACTCACCGCTCAAACTTGCACAGAAAATCCTAGTAGAATTTTAATTTTACAGGAGATGCCATACTAGAGAAAACACAGATGAAATATAGAGCATCATTAAGTCTATAAAACTTGAAGATAAAATAAATATGTAGAAATATATGCAGTCACTACCAGCATTACACTTAAAGCAAAAAGACAAAATTACTGATCATGAGTGATCATCCTCTGGCAGATGAGCTTTGAGCTTATCTTAATGGAAAGCAGAGCTAATGTTTCCTAAACACAAATATCACTAACCAACAGAAACTTCATTTAAAAAGACAGTAAATTCCTTTCAAGAAGCAGAACCATAGTATTTTATCAACACACCAAATCATATATCACCAGAATCATATATCACCAGAATCATACATCTCCAAATCATATATCACCAAATCATATATCACCATAATCATATATGTCCAACCATTACATGGAAAATCTCTTCATACAGGAGCGTTCAAAACATGAATAATACTAGTTCATATCATAGAACTGAAATCATATGTTTGATAGATAGTATTTTAATCAACACACCAAAAATACCCATTTTTGAGTACAAAAATGCTAGTGAAGCCATTTATAAGCTCCCTGATAATTTCATCTAGGCAAATTCGGCCTTTGTTTCGTCCGGCTAGTGAAGCCATTCAAATGTTCTACTTGTTTTGGTATCGTATTTGCCATAACATATCTAATTCCTTGGCTACGACGTCTTAGTTGATGGCGAGATGCATTGCGATTTCTCCTTATTAAAACATTTAGAAGGAAAAAACTTTCTAGCATTATCTCTTCTATAATTAAGAATATTTCTGCTCTTCTCCTTGAAATTTTTGCCATCTTTCTATTCAATGTTGCAAAGTAGATTAAAACATAAAAACCAAGTGTAATGGTCTGTATCATGTTAATGAAACTGTTTAAGACAAATAGATAAAAAATATTGTTGGGATTTAGAGGTCTTTTATTTTTCATCATTTTCAATTTGTCATCCTGGTGTTAGTTAGTGTGATTTGTCATTTTGTATATTACGTTTTTCCTTTGGTGTTGCTATAAATGCATGCAATTTGGATGCTTGCACAATTGCGTGAATAATACAACAAAGACATTTCCCTCCATTTTTTCTTCTCTTAGCTTAGTTTATGAACATGGTAGTTGAACTTCTACATGGTATCTAGAGCTACGGTTGTTTCGATCCTTCGTCAAATGCCGCGTCATCCACGAAATCTACTTGGAACGTCCTCACCAAGGATCAACATGATGAAGTTGGAGATGATTTCTTTAAAGAGAATTTTGAAGACGGATCTAGTTCTCGTCAAGTTATACCTCGCACCGATGATACCTTCACTCTTCATAACTCAGATCACCCTGGTATGGTTCTAGTTACGAATCCATTGACGGATACAAATTATTTGTCGTGGAAACGAGCTATGGTAATAGCACTTGGAGCAAAAACAAAGATAGGCTTTGTCAATGGTAGTGTGCCTAGACCAGGAGCCAAATTCACCACAATTTGAACAATGGAAGAAGATCGACTACATGCTATATATTTGGATCCTCAATTCCTTAAGTAGAGATTTGGTTGATGCGTTCCTCTATGCGGATTACTCAGCGTTGTGGGAGAAAATTGAACAACGCTACGATCAAAGTAATGGACCACTCCTATTTCAAATTGCGAGAAAAGAAATAGCTACGAGTTCAACAAGGTACGAATACGATTTGCGGCTTATTTCACTAAATTGAAAGGGATAAGTATGCTAGTCTAGTGCCATTGCCTCCTTGTACTTGTGGATCTAGTAAATTGTTCGCAGATCCGGATACAAACACGAAGTTAATGCGTTTCTCATGGGACTTAATGATAGCTATGAGAATGTTAGGAGCGATTTTACTCATTGATCCATTGCTAATGTTAATAGAGCATACTCTATGATTCGAGAGGGTTGAGAGACAGAGGGGTATGCAGAACCGGTTCCCGGTACTATGAACAATGCGGCCATGTTTACTAGAGCACCAAGTGGTGGAAGAGGTGGTATGAGTAGAGGTGGTCATTCTTCTACTCCATGGACAGGTGGTAGAGGAAGAGGTTACAATAGGCTAAGCAAAGAAGACAAGGCTAAGTTGCTCTGTGAGCACTGTCAAGAGCATGGAAATCTTATGCAGAATTGCTTCAAGTTGCACGGTTATCCGGACTGGTATAAAACTTTTAGAGAACAACAAAAGCTGAAAGGTTTTTGTAGGAGTGCTGCAAATGTGGTTGACACAGTGGATGACAAACATGAGTTAAATAGGGAAGTAAGGAGAGATGCTTCACTAGCAGACATATCAAATCTCATAAGGCAGGAGTTCACAAAATTGATGGGTGCTAAGACACAATCTGGATTACAATCTTCAGGAGAGGAACTTGTTAACCATGCACATTTTGCGATAGTGCGGGTATAATGCTCTCACATGCTACTCATTATGCTCTAACTAGCATTGAGTCTATTGATGCAGGTTCCTGGATTTTAGATAGTGGTGCAAGTAGACACATGTGTGCTTATCCCAACCAAATGACTAATATTGTCCATCTTGACAAACCTATTTCTATCCTTTTACCTGATGGCACAACCACCTCTATTACTGAGACAGGATTTGTGAAGCTCACTGATACTTTAATCTTGAATGATGTGCTTTTAGTTCCAAAGTTCAAATATAACCTCTTATCTGTAGCACAACTCATTCAACAGTCTAATATAAAATGTGTCTTCCTTCTTTCATCTTACATTTTGCAGGACCTTGGGACTAATCAAGTGATTGCTACTGGGGAGTCAGTTGGACGACTGTACATTCTTAGGCCACATTGCTCTTCCCTGTTATCCATTTGTAAAGCTGTTTCATTCTTTGTTAATACTAATTCATTTGATACTTGGCACAAAAAACTTGGCCATGCTTCCATCTCTGTGCTTGAGCATTTAGATTTTCTTAAACCATTCTGTACCAATGCTCTTAAGCAAACAATTCTTGAATGTGAGATTTGTCACAAGGCAAAGCAGCCAAGGTTACCTTTTCCCATTAGTGATTCTCATGCAGAAAATTTATTTGAACTTGTACATCTGGATGTTTGAGGGCCATATAATGTTGCTTCTTTTACTCATACACCTTTCATGCTTACTATAGTTGATGATTGTAGTAGAGGGACTCGGGTGTATCTCATGAGTCATAAAAATCAGGTTCACTCATTTTTATCCAATTTCATAAATCTGATTGCCAATCAATTCAATACTACTATCAAAACCTTCAGAACAGATAATGGTACTGAATTTTTGGGGAACCAATGTCAGCAATTATTTGCTTCTCATGGAATTCTGCATCAAACCACTTGTACCTATACCCCCAACAGAATGGGATTGTTGAGAGAAAACATAGACAATTGCTAAACATCTCTAGAGCCCTCATGTTCCAATCTAATCTTCCATCCAAGTTTTGGCCTTACTCCATCCTTACCTCAGACTACTTGATAAATAGGCTTCCTACCTCAGCCTTGAATTGGAAAACCCCTTATGAGATTCTCTATAGCAAGCTGCCATCTTACTCTTCCTTGAAACCCTTTGGTTGCTTGGCTTTTGCTGCTTATGTGGGTCCACATAGATCAAAATTCACCTCTAGAGCCAGCAAAAATGTGTATTCTTGGGTTATGTTTCTGGTAAAAAGGGCTACAGGTTGTATGACATAGATAACCAGACCTTTCTCATATCCAGAGATGTCTCTTTCAGTGAAAATACTTTCCCTTATCATTCCATTCCTCTCACCTCTGAGTCTACCCCCTTGCCTCTTCCCATCTTCTCTGATTCTGAGTCACCTGCACCTGATGTGCCTCAAGCTCCTGTTTCCTCACACCCTCCTTCTAGTCCTTCTCATGTTTCTGACTATGTGACTAATAATGTACTGATTCCATTGTCTTCCCACAGCAACACTGATTGTGTCTCTACAGGTTCTACTTCTTCTACTTACCCTATTTCCACTTTTCCTTACTCTATTTCTCCTACATTGCATAGCACATATCTGGCTTTCTTGGCCAACTTATATACTGTACAGGAACCTACAACATGTGCTCAGGCTAATAAGCATTCTGAGTGGGTTGCTGCTATGGATAGAGAGCTGCAGGCTTTGGAGGACAATGAGACATGGGAGTTGGTTTCACTGCCCCCTGATAAACAAGCAATTGGTTGCAAATGGGTGTACAAAACCAAGTTGAATCCTGATGGCACTGTGGATAGGCACAAGGCTAGGCTTGTAGCAAAGGGGTATCACCAAATTTATGGGGTGGATTATCTTGATAGCTTTTCTCCTGTGGCTAAGATGGACACTGTCAGGGTATTATTGGTTGTTGCCACTATGAAACACTGGTCTATTCATCATTTGGATATTAACAACGCTTTCCTCCATGGGTATTTGAATGAGGACATTTATATGACACCTCCTGAGGGGTATCTTAAGGCATTGCCTGGGCAAGTTTGTCACTTGAAGAGGAGTTTATATGGCCTCAAACAGGCCTCTAGGCAGTGGAATACTGAATTCTGCATGAAGATTTTAGCTTATGGATTCAAACAGTCGGTTCATGACCATTGCTTGTTTGTCTACAACTCTGGCTCCATATTTCTGGCTCTGGTGGTCTATGTTGATGATGTTTTAATTACTGGTTCTAATGAAGAGGATATTGCAGCTGTTAAGAAGTATCTGGATGACTTATTTACCATCAAAGACTTGGGGTATGCCAAGTATTTTCTTGGTATTGAACTGGCTCGTGGTACACAGGGCCTTTTTCTCAACCAAAGGAAATATGTTTTGGATATTATTACGGCGGTTGGCATGTTGAATTGGAAGCCAGCATCCACTCCTCTACCCCCAGGCCTTAAATTGGTTGCTAAGGCTGGCACCCTTCTTCCTCAACCTCGATCAATATCGATTAATTGGTCGATTACTCTACCTCAATATGACTAGGCCTGACCTTACTTATGCTGTGCAGCAACTTAGTCAATTTGTTACCTCTCCTCACACTTCTCATTGGGATGATGCTATGCATGTTATTCGTTATCTCAAGGGTACTCCCTCTTTGGGTCTTTTTAACCCTGCTTCTGGTGATCTGAACTTAGAGGCCTATAGTGACGCTGACTGGGGTGCTTGTTTGGATACAAGGAAGTCCCACACTGGCTACTGTGTTTTCCTTGGTCACTCCCTCATTGCCTGGAAAACTAAGAAACAAGCTACGGTGTCTCGCTCCTCCGCTGAGGCTGAGTATAGAGCATTAAGCAGCACGGTTTGTGAGCTTCAGTGGCTCTCCTATTTGCTCTCAGATCTTCAGGTTTCATTCTCTGTGCCTATCCCTCTTTGGTGTGATAACCATGCTGCTCTACACATTGTGGAGAACCCCGTTTTTCACGAGCGTACCAAGCATCTTGATATTGATTGTCATTTGGTGCGGAATCAGTTCAAGAATGGTTTTGTTCTTCCCGGGCGATTTCTTCTTCTCTCCAAATTTTGATTTTTTACTAAGCCTTTAGGTGTTGGTGCTTTCACAAAATTCACCTTCAAGTTGGGTATGGTGGATGTTCACCATCCTCCAACTTGAGGGGGGGCTGTTGGGATTTAGAGGTCTTTTATTTTTCATCATTTTCAATTAGTCATCCCAGGTGTTAGTTAGTGATAGTTGTCATTTGGTATATTACGTTTTTTCCTTTGGTGTTGCTATAAATACTGTACTAGTTGGATGCTTGCACAATTGCGTGAATAATACAACAGTACATTTCCCTCCATTTTTTCTTCTCTTAGCTTAGTTTATGAACATGGCAGTTGAACTTCTACAAATACTACTTAAAAAGGAGCGAACAGAAAAACTGAACAAACAAAAATCATTAATTATCAAATGAACGAAATGATAAACACTTGCAATTGATTACTACTACCAACAAACAATGGTTACATGACAGAGTTTTTAAAGTGTGTTTAAGAGTTATTAACAAGGGACACACCAAAAAATGGGTATATTTCTCGAGAAATTATTAACAGACTATAATTTTTGGAACTGAATACTGTAAAATTCCAATATCCAAAAAAAAGTATCTTTCTTATACAGTAAAATTCCAATATCCAAAAAAAATTATCTTTCCTATACAGTAAATTCAAAAGTGAAAACAAAAGAGCTCAACTTAAGAGGAATTTGATTCGAAAACCAACAATAACCTTAAAAGAGCCAGAAAACCAGATCTTCAAATGAGGGAACCAATGTTTGTCAAAAAAAAAAAGAGCAAACCGAATCTAGGTTTTCGAAAATTTTAAAACAAAAGGGAAAATCAAACGACGCACCAACCTGGCCTGAAATCCTAGCGAATGTTTTTTTGTAGGAGTAGTCGTCTTTTATTACGGGGTCGGATTCACGACCACCTTCAAGAAGGTCGAGAGCTGCGAGCTTCCACAGTTCTATGGTGTGTAATATGTTCGACTATTCCCACCAGTAGCCAAATGCACAACAAATTTTGGTTGTTTGTGGATATACCTCTTTAATTCAAGGGCATTATCGTAAAAGCAACCCCCAAGGGAATGGGCTGGAAAATGTATCCCACCTAGGAGGTGGGATGTGGTATCAAGGAGTGGGCTTGATAGTGAACAGGGTCAAGTCTTTTTCATGGGCTATCACAAAGTGAACCAAACAAAATAATACAATAGAATTATTATAAAAGTGGGTGATATCAAGCACATAAACCCTAACCAAACGAGCCCTATGAGTATATCTTCCATATTATTCATCTTCTCCACTCAATTGTTAAGTTTAATTCCCTCTTTAATCTCAATTGGGTTGAACCCTTGAGAATGTGCTTTTACTTGATGAATTCATGAAATTCTTGTATGATTGTGATGTAAATTATGAATGTTGATGAATTGTGATTATAGAATTGTAATTGATGTTGATTTGTTGGCATGATTACATTTACAAATGTTATATACAACTTCGATTTTATTCTACGCACGCCAAGTGTTCGATAAATTGTCTCAGTGAAAATTTCATCCTTTACATGAATCTCTTGATTTTGATTTTAAAAGTTTTATCAATCAAATGGTCAAAATTTCCCTTCGATGTTCAAAAGCATGGTAATTCGATTCAGTGCGCACTTTGATATGTATTTATCGTGCTAATAGTCTTTTTGATGATTCCAAAAGGGGAGAAAAATGAAATAAGCTCATAATCTTATGTTTAGATCAAAGAAGCCAGAAAAAGCTCGTGAAAAAAGCTATAAGATGTGGATGAAAAAGCCAAAAGCTGAGGATGAAACTTAGTCCAATGGATCGATAATGGACTTTTACATATGACTAATGATTTCTTTTTTACAGGGGGAGCTTTTAAGCTCTTGAAATTCAAGTTCAAATTGTAAAAGCTAAGCTTTTAACTTTTAGTTGTTTGCTTTTATGTCTTCTCTTGAATTGCATGTTGATAGGGGGAGCTTTTAAAAAATATTTTGAAAATTCTTTGCTCCTATCCTTATGATTCTTAATCATGAAAAGTGTCGCCCACAATGGATAGTTATTTTTGATCGGAAAAACTTATTTCGTTTTTAAAATCGACCTCTTAAAATTGTTTTGGTTCGTAATCATTAGAAAGGGGGAGTTTGTTAGATAAATGTTTTTATCGTAATTTTGATGATTTCATATAATTGAGTTTTATACCAAAATAATGTCCCCAAATATTGTCCTAATATTTCAAAACATTTTCAATGATTTTTACTAAGAGTTTGAAGAATTTCTTGAACTTTATTTTTGACAAAAATTGGACAACTCCTCTGTTTTGAGGTCAACCGGTCGCCCTAGAGGTCGACCGGTGTCTGAATGTGAGAAATTGTACAAAAATGTTTCTGACTCACATTTTGTGGAGGGTGACCGGTCCAGGGCTTGGGCGACCGGTCGAACCCTTTTGGTTGGCCGGTCCACCCCCACCCTGGACCGGTCTGACCCCCTGTTTAACCTATGATTTTCAATTTTAAACGTCTTTTTCATATTAGAGGTCGACCGGTCGACCTAAGGTTTTATCAGCAAACTATACATTGCACAACAGACAACATTTCATGAAATTATGGGATTGATTTCTAACAGCTATATTCCCCATTTAATGTGCAATTTTTTTTTTCAGATTTCAATCTCCAATGAGGTGCCTATTGCTGGGATTCAAATCCAAGAGCTCTCCTATAGATGAAGGCTTGAAGCAACACAACAAGACAACACAATACAACACTACAAGAAAATCTGCAAATTTGTCTAAGTCTTTATTTTTAACATTTTTGTTCTATTAGCCTAAGCTTATCACTTTCACATCTTGCTTCTTTCCTTCTCGATTACACTTGCACTTTTGAGTTGTAATATTTCCTTTAAAGTGTAATCTTAATTATATTTGTAACATCATCCAAAACAAGAAATCCTTGTTAGTGATCTTTTGGCAAGAATACGTGGTTGATTTGATTGAAAAGTTTGGTGCTTTTCGTGTTGAAGAGTTTAGTGCTCTTCGAGGTGTTGAAGAATTTGGTGCTCTTCGAGTTGGAAGAGTTTGGTTCTCTTCGAGGTGAAGAAGATTTTGGTGCTCTTCGAGGTAAAAAAGAGTCTGGTGCTCTTCGGGTTGGGAAAATTGTGGTGATCTTCATAGGTATTGTGGTAAGAGAGTTTGGTGATCTTCAATGTAAATGTTGTAATAGTTTGGTATCTATTAATAAACTTTTTCCTTTTATTTGAAATCCATTCCGGACATACCTGGGTGGTAGAGGATCAGGCCCTAGATAGGTTGAACCTCTATAAATCATCGAGTGTTTTTTATATTTCCGTACTTCTATTTTGGTCATTATCTTCATATTCGAAAAAGAAGGCGTAAATCGGAAATTTGGGAAAATCTTTTCACCATCCCTCTAGATTTTTGTAGCCACATGGACTAACAAATACAACCAAAACCAACAAAGCCAAACAAAACATCACAAGAAAAAAATATAATGATACATTCGGAGCTAAAATAGAAGAATATCAAAACTACCCAAACAAATACACACATACTTTACATTATATTTATGAAAAAAGATCTAAATCTGACCAAAATCCATCAATACACAAACCCATCAATGTCCAAAAACCTGACCAAAAATGTAATTCGATGCATACCCAAACAAAAGTTGGAGACTTGAGGATAATTATCAAAACATTCTCAAATTTTTTTTTGAAAAAATATAACTGCACCAATACTCATCAATGACCAAACCCATCAATGTCCAAAAATATGAGCAAAAACGCAATTCGATGCATGCACAAACAAAATATAGAGATGTGAAGACATTTATCAACACATTTTTTGAAAATTTGAAGGGAAAAAACACCAAAACCCTTGAATTACAAAACAACTAAGGAAGAATCCGATTTACTGGAAATAAAGTAGCCAAATATACACCAAAAAAGGAAGGATGCTCTAGTCTCTGTCGAAAGTCTGATCGGTAGTGTAACAATAACTTTCTGAAAAAGGGGACTTCGTGGAGGGAATGTTTGTCGTCTTTAGTAACCAAATCCCCAGTCAAGAAATGGTCACCTTCTTGGTGGAGTAGGTGGTGGCCATTAGGGAGGGTTGCGGAAAACTAGAAAAGAATGGATCATGGAGTCGGATGGATTACTAGAGGAAACCTATTTTTTGTCATGGGTGTGACTTGTGAGGAATGAGACGAGAAAATTGGTTTTGGGTCATTTTCATAGTATAAGCAGGTTTTTTCCCAAGGGTGTGGATGGTATAATTATAATGATTTGGGTTGAGTGGTATTTCTTTTAAAAAATTATTCTTCCAAATTTCCCAATTTATTTAACTCGAACTCTACTTGGAAGTGAACATAAATTAGGGAAATTTGCAGAAATGCCACCTTTTCACAAATTTTTGGGAAAATGCCACCCAACCTAAATCCTTGTAATTATACCCCCCTCACCCCTGTAAAATGTCCAATATACCCTTAAGCTCAATTTTTTAATTTTTCCCAAAGGCTTCTTCCCTCCTAAAGAAACCCAGTTGACCATACTTCTCCATTTCTCAACTCTCATTCCTGATCGAGCTCACATTTTCATTCAAATTTCAGCATTTTCTGGCGACATTGTTCCCGTCTCCGGCATTTTTTACGGTAGCGGTCGAGCAGGCAACAGACCCACACACTGCAACGCATTTTTTGTATTTTTTTTTGCGATTTTCTTTGAGCAGCTGATTTCGATTTGTTTCCAGCGGACTTCGTTTGAGTTTCAATTTTCCAGTATATTAGGTCGAAAATATGGAAAGAGGTTAGTATTATATTTCATTAATTGTTTTCCTGTTATTTTGGTTATTTATCAGTGATAAACAAGTGCAAATACTGAATGTAGTTCGTGTTATATAGTGGGTAATGCGTAATTATTTGAATTTTAGCAATTGTAATCCAGTTGAAGCTGTAAAAGTGATTAAATTGCAGAATTAGGTCCATTTTGGCAAATTTTTGTCTGTGCTGCAGTGTGTTGGTCTGATGTCTGCTAAGTAGTCGATTAGGTGGTCGTGGCGTGGTCGTTGGACGGTCGGTGATACTACGACCTGTTAGGTTGTAGTCGTTTGTGTGGTCGTTTGTGTGGTCGGTGTGTGGTCGTTGTGTAGTATGTTCAAGTTTCTGATTTAAATTTGTTGTTTTATTCTATCAGGTGTTGGTTCATGCTCAATATTAGTTCTTTGGGATGGTGCATGGGATTTGGATTCAAGTAGTCGTCGTTGGTGTTTCAGTGGGAAGAAAACAAAACATGTGGTTGTCCCTTCTGATGTCACCTTCTCTCAATTATTAGATAAGGCGTATCTAGTCACCAAAGTGAGTCGGGATGATTTTGAAATTGAGATGACAATTTGGCTGACATACCAATGTAAAGATTCTATGCATGGGAGTTGGATTCAACTAATCGCCGTTGGTGTTTTAGTGGGAAGAAAACAAAGCATGTGGTTGTCCCTTCCGATGTTACCTTCTCTCAATTATTAGCAAAAACATCTTTACAATTTGGTTGTTAGGGCCCAATCACAAAATGTGACGTACTGTTGCTAAAAAAGAAAAGGCCACCACACAGTGACAGTGTTACAAACAAGCAAACTAGATGGACAAATTCAAACCTCGACTTTAGCCTATACACTATACACATAGCCATTTTTCCTAAATAGAAACCACACCATATTTTACCCAACAACAATTTAATATTTTCATGATATTTTATTTAGGTACAATTATTATATATTTTTGAGTACATAAGTATTCATAGATGTGTACGCATAATATTGAATAAAATACTAATATGATCTTATATGGCTTAATGTTTTGCAACTCAAAATGGCATCTCATGAATCGACTACATGATAAAAGTAAGGACGTCAATTTTTAGTTATTCATGAAATCAACAGAGTCAATAATAAAGACTCCTTAATTATTTACTTTCGTTCATGCACCTTAGAACATCTCCAGCAACATTGCTTCAACTTCAAATTGAGGCAAAATAGTTCTCCAGCAATGCACCAATTTGTGGGTTGTTTGGAAGGATTCAACAGTGTTGTGTCAGAAACTAAATGAATGAAAAGGCTGCATTAGCCTGCATTTATATCCCAGTCTTTGGTGAAGACTAGGACCTCTTTTGGTTTGTCTTTCTAAAGAATCTTCTCAATTTTACCCTACTTTTTATTTCCAAAACAATAGTCATTTCATTAAAACGAACTTCCACAAATGGGGAATTGATGAAACCAATTCAAATCAACATTACTAAACGAGTTAATATATTACAAAAAACTCTTCAAATCAAAGATATCAAACACACAATACTTAAACAAGTACCATAATAAGTAGATGTCTTCGGCTATTTTCTAAAATTATGCTATTTTATCCAATTTTTACTTCTATAAGTTTTAAAAAATTTAGAAAACGACTACATAGTAATTACACTCAAATCCTAAAACCAATACATATTTATTACACTTAGTTCAAAACTTGTGAATCCCACATCATTTGTATCATTATAATTTACACATCACCTTCTCACATTTAAATATATCAACGTGGATAGTCACCAAAGTGAGTCCAGATGATTTTGATTTTGAAACAAGACCTACAGGAGAGCTTCCCTTTAAACCGATCTTTATCATTTGGAACGAGGTCCATTTTATCCTTGTTATACACCAAAACAACACATTATGTCGAAATAGTAGTCGAACGTTGGTCGAATACGTAGTCGAAAAACATGCAATGGTCGACAAAATGGTCGTAAGATAGTCGAAAACATGGCCGAAAGGCATTAAGCGCACACATACAGTAGGATATTAAAGGAACAAAACTAGTAGAAGTCGAAAAATGCAAACAACATCCAAAATCAAACCTAACCAAGCGATAAAGAGAAAAAAGTATACTATAATCCTAAAACCAATACAATTTTTATTATGCGGGATTTCAAAGGTATATTTATGACCCTGTTGACCTTAACTCTTTTGTTTTAATGGGTCCTAGAAATTTAAGTTATTCATAGTAGTTGTTATGTTAGAAACTTATTTTCTTGAATGTTCTACTCGATATCTTAGAACACCTAATTGTTATAGGATTGGGAAATGTTAAACTTTGGGTGGTGGTTAGGGTGTTGAGAAACCGTCGAAAGAGGATTCTCGCATCGAGTGGAATGGAAATTTTATTGAAAGTGGCTAGTAAATTGTCTTGATTAGTGCGCGTGACTGAATTTAGCATTTCACCGGCTCATCTCAATAGTGAAGTTGTAGCATAGTGATATAGCTTTGGGAGGAAGTTGAATGAGATCGATATTTTCTCCAAGATTTTCCGTCGTCCTCCTTTTTAAAAAATCTGATCTTGGGCAGCATATTCCAAGGGGTTTAAATCGAAATCTTTGGATCTTGAAATTAAAAGTTGCAATAACAAAGCATTGTACAATTTATTCCATTTGGTGAAGCGTATCTGGATTGAAAACAATGTGTATGGAGTGTTATGTGAGTGTTTTTTTTTATTGTAAGCATGGTTATCCCGCATTTTGTTGCAAAGAGAACAAAGATTGTTCAAAGAGAATTTCGATTGAGGTTGCAGCCTTCTTTATGGTCATGTATGGTGAACCCATAGAACACATACATTCCTTGATCTTTCTCAAACAGTGCATTACCAAAAGAGCCTAATTTGGAAGACCCTGAATTTGCTTTGATTTCAGGTTAAGCGCAGATTGTAAAATTTAAGTTATTCTGCATTTAAAAATTTTAAGTGTGCTCATCGAGTTTCAAAATAATCTTTAGAAGGAAGAGGATGTGGGGGAGCCATGGAAGCTTGGGCAATGAGAAAGGTCAGAACCATACCAGTGAAGCAAACTGTGTGATATAGCTTTGGGAGGTGAACCACGGTAAAATAAATGTCATCTTTTTATTCTATTCTTATTTTGTATTAACCTTCTATTGCATTTATATGGAGTTTGTTTCCGTTCAAAATAAAATATATTCGCACCTAGTGGCATTGCAACCTTTTTTTATGTTATGGTTAAGTGTTAAAGTGTGATCTTAATTTTTCGAGTATAGTACTTTAAAATGGTTGTCTTTGATTTATTTTCATGTATCTTTGAAGGTTTTCAACCATGATTTTCCTACGTAAAATAAAACGAGTTTATTCTATTCTTACTATATAATGTTGAATTTACTATTTGTTTTTCAAAAGGCATGAGGTTCACTCATTGTGCGATGCCTTACTATTTCTTTGCTAAAACATGAAAATTGTACCTCTATTGAATATAGACTTATAGAATAGGTGGTAAGCGATTTTGGATTTCTATCACCATTTATGACCAATTCAAAAAACCACTTATGACCAAGGAGGAAAGAGTTAGTATCACCATTTGCTTATCATGGCAAATGCTAAGTGGTCGAACTAAACTTTATTTTTTTTGTGTGCAGCTGCAATAACAGGTTCTTGTCCGCAAGAGGCTATGCATGTGCAACATAGGCACACAAGTATGTGTTTGAAGGGTATGTATGTCAAATCAAGAAATCTGACAAATTATCTTCACTTCAACACCCTCTTATTACACCCACCATCAAACGGAATGTATGTAATGCTGACATAGTACTCTACCTACCATTCTAGTTGAAAGGACATTATTTCGTACTATGAAATGTTAAGCCCCCATAACTTAGTCTCATGCAGGGCCGTATCAAGGAAATACAGGACCTGAGGCAACATCTTAAAAAATGCGTTAATAAGAAAAATATTATTAAAGAATATTTAGATAAATTTATTATCTTTTTTGCTTTTTCAAATACAAAATCACTTATTAAAGTTTTATACTCAAGATGTTCTAACATATTACTTTTAATAGATAATATACTTAATTTATTTAATCTAACTTCGGACATAGTTGATCTTAAATATGATTTTAATAATTTTAATTTTGAAAAGTTTTTTTTATGCAATTGTCACAAGTATGGTTAACAATGTTCTATAAGCAATATATGTATTTGAAAAAGAATTAATTCATTTTTATCCAAGTAATTAGTACCTAAATTAGAGTTATATGTTCAAAGTTTCTTTTTAACATTCTTAATCTAGACAAATATAATTCAAATTAAAATTCATACATTAACAAGATGGAAAGATAAAACCTAGAGAAAATCAGTGTCTTTTCTTTTCGTGGCTAATGAATATAGTTTTATTATATAAGTTTTTGAATACATAGTAGATATGCTACCAAATAGGTTGTAGAGATGTTGTTAAGAATAAGAATTGTATAGATTGTTTATGATATAATTTTAGGCTTGTAGATTTATATAAAATCCAATTGAACAAAATCAATAGAACGTTCCACACTTATTAAACACCAAGTAGTTCATACTTTTAAGCCTTTATTTATCCAATAAACCAAAAGTGCAACCTTACATTTTTTTCCAATTTACAAAGTAGTTAAAGAAACCAATTCTCTCGACAATTTCCAAGTTGCACGTTACTTTGTCCATAATCTTTAAATCTCATTAATTATGCACATAATCTTTAAAATTTGGAAACAAAATTAACTTAACTTTATATATATATATATATATATATATATATATATATATTATGTGCATGAAATTAGGGGCCCCAAAAGACATGGGGCTGGGGCGGTGTCTCAATTGCCTCATTATCCCACACGACCATGGTCTCATGATAACGCAGATGCAACTCCAAAATGCCGATTCTCTCTGTTTTGTGTATATATAACCAATAATTAGTTTGTTTAGGGATGATAGCAGAATTTAAAGGTATCGCATCACTTTAATGCTACACCAATATTGACAGAATGCGAAAATGAAGGTAATTCATAATACTGGTTAGTTAAATGCATTCCCCGCATTTAAGCTCTGCAATTTTACCATAATGAGCTCTAATTGAGAAAGATCAATCATCCTCTTGCCTTCATCCCAAAACAGTAACATTTCTCAGGTGAAGGACTTTGAGCTCTAAGTCCTCAACTAAATGGAACAAAATCAAAGCAAACAGTGGAATCCTGCTGGAGCTCTGGAAAGTTTGAGGTATCACTGCTTATTATATTAGAGACTACAACATTGTCATTTCACATGAGGTTGGAGACCAAAGATGCAATTTCTCATGGATACTACTACTAAAAAAGAGAAAAATTAATTGTATGAGTTTGCTTTGAGTGGGCATAATGTTAAGGATTGGGTTCATATTGTTCCTAATACTTATTTGATACAGGAAATATATTAAATTTTCTAGTTGTCATTAGGAATGAAGGTGTCAAAGTTAGTCAATATAGGCATAATATCTTAGTGGACTAAACATCGGAACTAAAAAGGAATTTGAGTAATGTCATTTAATAGTATTTATCCAAGTTTTGCAAAGGTTTTTTGGGATTTTCTTTAATTTCCTTATGGTTCTCTGTATCACTTGCTAGGTAAGTAGTTAAAACATATTATCTAAAGATCTTATCTTACTATTCTTCATGCATTGAATTATACATAGTAAGTATTATGATTTTTGGTTTTGATTGTTATCAATATTCTAATTATCCCGTATATTAGTGTTCTCTTTTTGGCATAGGCCCAGATACCAGTGAAGATATTTTGCTATACTTTTAGTTTTCCTTTTCTTTCACTAGGCCTTTAAAATAGATGATAAACTGAATTTGTTCTCTCGTCAATAATTATATATAGTTTACATTACACACTAGAAATCACCCCCTTATCGTTATCAGGAGGCCCTTTTAAGGTTAATTCCAATGCATGGATGCCAGGTGTGTGCCAACAATTGAACTGTTATGACCTGGATTTTGCAATATAAAGATTCTTGATATATGCAATCACATTACGGTGTGTATTTAATGTGACCTCATCTATATATCCAGCTTCTATTATAGTAGATTTAAACAATCTCATCCCATTAACTATTATAGTAGATTTAAACAATCTCATCACATTGACTAGAAAATAAATTTCATCTCAATCATCTTGGTGGATTGTTGCTTCACAATTCCCTTTTGCCTCATATGTTTTTGAAAAAGTTTAAGAGAGGGAGGCTTATAAACCCTAGCAATCACTATTTCTCCTTTCTCTCTGTGGAAGCAGTGGGTGCAACTTTGCTGTGGAGACTTGCCTCGGGGAAGCTTTATTTATTTAGTAGGATATTCTAATATTTTATTTTTCAAATTTTATTTTCTCTGATGCAGTGTTTTTTCTTATTCCACATTACTCATTAGTATAATTAGAACTCCTGTAGGGTTGGTTTATATGTTCCTTGTCAGAAATTTATGTTGTGTTTTTTCCCTTGACATACAACAAAGTTTTTATTTATTTTTATTTTTTTGGAATAGACTTCCTTAAAATTTTTTAATCTTTTTTGATTGAAAGGCGAATAATGTTGTGATGGGATTATTATTTCTTGTAGTTGTAAACAATGTTAAATTATTTTTATAATTGCGCCTTTTTGTGTCAAAAATACTTCAACGAATTTATACTCGATTTTCGCTAATCATTTTGTTTGTTTTATTATAAAGGATTTGTGGGTTATGTTTCAGCACTGAGGGCTCACGATTTAGTTATTATTTCATCATTTTCGGTTACTTGTCATTTTGTTAGTTAGATTCATTGTAAGATTAATCTCCAAGGTTACAATAGATTGAATGTTGATTGCGAATTGTGAGTCATATCGTTTCAAATATCAACAATTATGGTGAAATGATAATGTCGATGTAAATAAATTGGCTTATGTAGCATAGATGATTTCTTTTAATGAGTTGTTGAATGTTTATTCTCATATGGCTTTGTGAGAGTGGATATTCAATGATATTTAAACTTTTATAACTTAAATATTATGGTGAAATATTATGGTGAAATGGTATTGTTTCAACTATATCTTTTTCTAGATTTTTAAATTTTGGGTAAAGGCACATTTAGTTCGCTATGTAATTCTTTATTTAGGAAAAATTCTCCACTTGGAAAGTGATTTGGGGCATTAGAGTTCCTATTGGAAAGTAACCTTTTCTTAAAAAAAGCAAACAAAGATGCACTTGTCATTTTGTTTAGGAGTTTTACATGCATTAGATCTTGGACTTATGCATTAATCATTTCATATTTCCACATTTAAAGTTTCGGATTTATCATAAAAATATTATATCAATTTTCATATCTATAATTAGAAGAATGTATAGAAATCATTATAATGACAAAAAATTTTTTCCTCTACCTTGGAAGCTATTATGATTTGAATTTTATATTGTTTTCATTTATGATTTGAATTTTCTATTGTTTTCATTTGGTGGCCATGGTTCTAAAGGAGGTAAACACCCAAAGAGCAAAGGAAAATCCATGTCAAAGAACTCTGATACAATCAACAAGAAGCCTAAAGTAATCAATTCTAAACTTGATTTGGCACAAATATTGAACAACAATCAACATGGACCAAAGGATTACAAAGGCAAGAACCCTCAGCCAAATATGAATTCGCCAATGACCTCAAGCAGGCCAAAATACACAGAAAAAGAACTGGAGGAATTTCTTTATGTGAAGTTTGAAAGGTTGTATTCTAAAGCCAGAGAATATATGTTAGAATCAGGATATGGTATGGCAGATGTAGAAAGAGCAATCTTAAACAATGGGTATGTTCATGGTCCACTGGATCTTCTGAATAATGTTACGATAAATTTGACTGCTTTCATTGAGCAAAAGGTTGAGGCAAAAAGAGAAGCTTTCAAGGATATGAACAAGTTGTATAAAACCATGCAAGAAACTCTGGTTGAATCCATGAAGCAAAAATGGCCGAACATGCAGAGGTTTGATGCCATGTGTCATCTTTTACTCGGTAACTGGGGTTTTGAAGCAATCAACACAGTTTCTCATCTGCAGTGTGGGGATAAGAACGCAAATAGCAGTGTGGTTCATGGGTCTTACGGGAGTAGTAGTCACAATAAAAATGAAGACGCTAGTGCCCATGATTCATCTTCTACTGCAAATAAAGTTCTATCGGAATTGGATGTTGAATCATCATCAAAGAAGGTTGGGACTTTGGAGAGGATCAATCTTACACCTGTGTTATTATCTCGTTTAAAACAAAATATCCCTATTCTTGCCGCCATTGTACAGAGGGAAGTTGGGGATCCGATTTTTGAGCAACAGGCTTTTCAAAGAGCCGGTGGTGAGCAAAGAGAAGATTTTGATATTATGGGATCCGATTTTCTAACTTCCATAACGGAAGCATGCATCGAGAATTGGCTGGCGAGCGATCATGATAATCCAAAAATTCCATTAATAATTGATTTGGTGAAAAGTATCAAAGACTTACAGGAAAAGGTGAATGAACAAAAGGACTGGGCTCAACAGAAAGTGATAGACTCGGCGAAAAAATTGAGCAAACATTTGCTGGAACTTAATATTCTAAGGATGGAAAAGGTGGATGTGAAAAGCAGAACAAATGAGAAAGTGTATGTTGAAACGTCGTGCAGATTGAAGCTCATGGAAGTGAACAATGTCCGAGAAATGCGGTGTGAAGCAAGCTTCATTAAGAGAAAGGTATCACGAGGTGGAGATTGGCAATGCACAAATTAAGGCAGACATTGAAGCACTTAAGCTTGATGCATCTGAGTCCAATAGTGATTTGAATGAAATACTGAAAAGAGACCGAAGATGCATGAAGAAACTTGCCAAGACTGAAAAGCACACTAGCAATTTGAGAGCACAGTGCAATGAAGAGGGGCGAGGTGATGATGTTTGCAATCGAGGTGTTTCAAGCCGAGAAGGAATCTGTGGAAGCTGAGGTGCGTAATTCTCTTGAATTGGACCTAGTAATTATCTAGTTCATATGCTAATTATATTCTTAAGAAACTTATTTTACATCCAGAAGTTAGCTTTTCTTCCTTTGTGCATTTCTATCTTTCCCTATTTTCCAGACTTTATCTGCTACAAATCTATTCTGACTGACACATAGGTCTTACTCATTTGAGAATGTATGTGGACTTAAATTCCTTATTTGTAAATCCCCCCCTGTCCCCCATATTTTATCCAATAATATGCCTGCGGTGCATCTGCGCCAATGTGATATTTGTATTCTCTTTCAAGGACATGTTATGTCATATTGTGTGTTCAATTTTCAGTTAGGTTCTTATTTTTCCGATAATCTAATATCTACTACTAGAAACCTAGATATACGCCCCACATGATTGATTTTCTACATGAGCTCTTCTGTTATCAAACGAAGCCCAACATAATCTTGGTACAGACCAGATCAGGCCCAAATAGCATCTATGTAGTTGTTTCTTCAAATCCCTCGTTTTTTTGAGCCTCTCATAGCAATTGGATAAATGATTCATTTCATCTATACCGGAGGACAAGGCTCTCCTCGTCCAATTGGTCATAGTTATCAATGCAATAGGCAGCACCACAACGCCAATGGGACAAAAGGCGATGTACTAGCCACGCAAGGTGATAACAACTGGAAACCACGTTACATATTTATATTCTTCTAAAAGTCAACTACAAAACTTAATAAATCATATCAAACAATAATAAACTATATCAAACACCAATATCAAATTATCAATCATCAAGCAACAAAAGCACAAGTCAAATAATTAATAATGTCAACAAGTCACCCCATCACAATTAAATCCCTAGACAATTAGAGTTTTCTTAAGAAAGCTACACTACTCCAAACTTTCAAGATCAATCATTTCAACCCCATCATTATCATCCACATGCAATCCTTTATCTAAAGTCGGTTGAAGAAAGCGAGTGGAGCGGTGGTGGAAGGACTAAGCGCTGTGAGTTGGGGCGATGACGATGAGCGAGAATGATTTTGGTGTTCGGTCTTTCCTTATGGTTTTAAGTTAAACTTTTTAAATTTTATTACGAAAAAATCCTTCTTAAAATTAGAATTTAGAAAAACTAAAGACCAACTCAATTACCGATCAAAGAAAGTTGTCGTCTTTGTAGCCTCTCAAAAGAGGACAAAGAAAGCTAGCCTCTCAAAAGAGGACAGCTAGGTGGCACCGAGGCGATAAAGTATGGCATATGCGAGGCTTTAATAACTATGATTCTGATATTATTTTCTTCAAAGCTTTTGATTAGGCCCTTTGCACATGTTATAGATTCTTGAACTAAGAATGTTATTTTATGTTAGCCACTTAAGAGATGTGTTCCAAATAATGGTAATTGAATTTTCTTGTGGTCGAACCATCTTCTGTATTAAGGATATAATGCTCATTTTTGTAATAAGCTACCTAATATAGTCGAAATTCCTATGTTCTCTAGCATCCAACAATCTTGGTCAAAATTCACGTCTATAAAATGCAATATTTTTGGAAATTCAAAACTTCATTAGAATAGCATAATGAGACGAATCTCTACATCATACTTACAATATGGATTAACAATATTAGAGGTTGAAAACTGAATATTAATCATCCTACTATCTATTTTTATTTATCCAAATATTATATATATATATATTTATTCAATGACATATCTCTATTTTCGCATGAGGAAAATAAGTTACTCAAGATTTCACAGTAGTTGAGAATGGTATAGTGATAAATTTCAAATTTCAAAATCAATAAGTTTTTATGGTTGGATGCTTCGTGAATCCAATATATTTTTCATTTTCTTCCTGTAATATACTTTCAATAAGCTCCATATGTCCTAGAAGTCTCCGTAACCATTACAGAAATTCACTACAAGAAAACAGCGGACTGGCGATGGATTTTAACTATCTAGCAACATATCAACGACGGATTAACGTCGGAGTCACTTCCAAATAATTTAAAAAAAATTATCTTAACAAATATTAACGGCATAACGCCGTACTAAATGTTGGAAATCGCAAGAATTGCCCTTTCGTCTGTAATCATTTAGCGATAGATAAATCAGTCGCTATATTTTGAATGTTACGCTATTTAATGATGGATTGTAGGCGTCGCTATAATGTTTTTAAGTAAAATTGCAGTGTCTTTGTCGTTAAGAGTGTAAATTTCATCTTTCTAAATAGTAAAAAATTAGAGCACTTCTTAAATGAACCTTAAGAGTCTTAAAAAAAAGGTAAAACTATGCTTCCTCTCTCCAAATATCTAAATATGTCCTTAATATTCCTAAAATGCAAATGTAGATCTGATCTTTTTCACCTTATCTACTTTAGGTTCCACCTCATTTTTAGACTATATCTTAAATTAGATCTCAGTTACCTTTGATTGATAAAGTTTCTCAACTTTATTATCAAGAATATTCTAATTTTGACTGCCCAAGTGATGCTCTGATTCCAAAATGATTTCCTGCATCCATTTATATAAAAAGCTTTGCTTCTATTCGTGTACCATTTTTTTAATGAGCAGATTAGCAAGAGTAGGTTTGATAGTCACACACATATATATATATATATATATATATATATATATATATATATATTCATAAATAAAATGAGAAAGTAGCAAAAAAAAAGATAGTTAACATAAGCTGGCTAGGAATAGTCTTATGAAACCCAGAAACTAAGTCTGTTAACAGGAACAGAAAAGGCAACTTGATCCCTAAAGTACTTCATTCAATTTATAATAATTGCTGGCAAATAGAAAATTAATGCTAAAGAAGCATCTTCCTTCCATCATCCCATGCTTGGATCTTTGTCATGTCTTTATTTGCTTCCTCTTCAGACTTCAACCCTTCATGCGCTTCTTCATGTTTTCTCTCAGAAAATAACACTGTTTCTAAAAGGCAACAGAATGGGCGAGGCACTCCACATGTCTTGGGCCAGGGCATAATCACCAAGGAGTGGGGTGTATGCCCCGCTTATGTTGGTGTTCTAGGATTTAAAAGTAATTTAACAAAAGAATTCGCTACCTTTAAATCGTAAATTACATTTAGAATCGAATAATGAGCTAAGAGTTTAAAAAATTTGTTGGAAAGACCATGTGAGATAAATTACTATAGAAGGAATAAATAAGAGATATATCGATCTTACCACTCTAGCATAATTTAACATATTGCATTCAAGTAAAAAACATTTAAGTTCAACTTTTGCCCAAAATTAGATGAATATACCTAAGAACAAGAATTCATCTGATTTTATTATATATAAAGATATTGAAACCCACCCAATAAACTAATGTGAGATTTTGTGAAAGAATATGACAGCTCAAATGGATGCTAAGCTTGAGGAGAACACTAGCCCCCACATAGAAATTGTAGGGGAAATCATAAATGTCTTTGTGATAATTTTCTTAATTGTGAAAGCTAGTATGCACAACAATATAAAGAAAAGAAAGGCTATTTATTTTCTATAAGTAAGCAAATAATCTCCGAGTAAAAGCTATTTGGATGAACAAAAAACTAACACATTGAATCATATAATCAAGCCCTATAAATATTCTGCCTAATACTAGAGTAGGAAATAGGTTCTTATGAATCGTTCGTAAATTAGTTGTAAATCTGCACTCCCCCTCAAGTTGGGTAATAGATTTTAATCATACTCAACTTCGTATCCAAATCCTAATACTAAATAAGTAAATCGATTCTTCATTCTTGTGAATCGTTCCTATTGGTATCCACATCTTCAAAATTAGCTCTAGGAAAAGCCATTATGTGGATATCATCAATCCGATTCTTGGTATGCATGTAAAAAAGGTGATGTTAGCCTTAATCTTTAAGTGGCAATCTATATCGATATGTTTAGTTTGATGATAATGTCATGATGAACAAGATCTATAGCAATGTGAATGGTTGCTTGATTATCACAATTCAAAGGTACTTGAGTTGATAATCTTAATTTTTAAAGCATTTTCTCAATCACATTCCTTCAAGGGTAAGAGACTTAGATTAAGCTTCACACTACTCTGAAACACAACTGATTAGTATTTGCTCTGCCACGTGACAAAGTTACCAAGATATGTGTACAATAACCAATGGGGAACCTTCTATTTGTTTTGGACTCAGCCAAATCAGTTTCATTAAATATTTGATTTGATACTAACTTGTACTTGAATATGGAACCTGATATATAGCTATCGCAATGTTAAATGGATTCCTATGTATGTTTGGAGAAAATCTCAACCTTTTTTCCTTTCTGGTTTGTGGTTTGTAACTGCAAAGGAGATGGAGGCAAGAAATTAAAGAGAAAGAGAAAAGGTTTGCCCTACTGGCTGAAGAAACTCGGATTGCAGAGATACGAAAAGCCAATTCGAGATCAGAGCTATTAATATTGCGCCAAAAGCTTGAGATAGAGAGTCAGCTAGCAAGGGATGAACATCAGAGACTTGAAGATGAGTTGTCTCGTCGCATGCCTCGTCAGATGTCAGGTGTACCAATGGATGATGATAATTTCTTATACGATGACATTGAAATAACATCTTTAGAGTCAAATGTTCCTGGTGAATCTTCTTCATCTACTCATTGGAACAACATGATATGCACTCACAATCAAGTGTCTGTTGTTTTACTGCCGTGCACCCATCAAGTGTTGTGTAAGAATTGCTACGAAGCAGCAGTGGAAACACATTGTCCGTACTGTAAGGCCGATATTGAGCAGGGCATCAAAGTCTATGGCCCTGCTTCTTAGAGTCATCATGTTGGGTATAATTGCAGTTTGGCCTTGGATGAAGTGGTGATTGTTGATCTTATAAGAGCTTTAATTTTAATAGAACAGAGATTTAATTATTTTGTTTTATTTTTTTATTTAGTGCTGCAGCTGCAACACTATTCTTAGATTAATTCTGGTGATTTGTTTTAGTTGGTGTTTAAATTGGCTCTCTAATCTCTGGTGTTTAGCTGTTTTTTTGTTTTTCATATTTATTGCATGCATATATTTGATCAAATTGCATTTATGTAGATAACAATTTTGATGTAAAAAAGAACATATAGGTAAATAACATTTGGTTGCATTAATAAGGTTATTTTTACATGGAACACTATAAAATGCAATGCATTTGATGGGACTAATCAACCTATCAAAACTCTTTTAATATATTTGCAATAGCATTCTCTTGGCCTCCATTTGGATCATAAATCAATATGGACAAATTGACATCAAAAATTTCAAATTATTTTAAACCATTGCAAAATAAAAATATTAAATTTACCAAATACAAGAACAATAAATTAAAAACAAATATAAACATTTCAAAAATTAAATTAACAAATATCATTATTGTTAATCATTTTTTTTGAAATAGTTTTATTTAAGCATTTTGGCAAAAAAAAAAAAAAAAAAAAACCATCAAAATTTAGTAAATTGTCAACCCAAAAACAAACTACATTTTTTTTAATAATTAAGATAAAATCTTATTGAATTAAAATAACTAATTTTATTTATTAATTGAGAAAAATATAAAATTAATCATGTAATAAATATGTTTGCAAAAATATTGAATTCAAAATAGTCCCACTAGAATGGGTTTGTTTCAAAATTAGTCTCACCGTTAACTATTTTTTTATAAAAAACTAAATATCGTCAAAATTTATGGGACCAAAAATGCAATTATCCAAAATAAAAATATTAAAATAGATAAATCTAAACAAATATCTCTTCTTTGTTGATTTGAATTTTTATTTAACTTTAAAACCATCATTTAGTAAAAAATCTTTAATAATTAAGATAAAATCTTATTGAATTAAAATAACTAATTTTCTTATTAATTGAGAAAAAATATAAAATTAATCTTAAATTTATTGGCAACATGTACGATTTGAAATTAGGAACTTAGTGATGATTTTATAATTTATGCCAAAGTTCTTATTTATGGTGAAATTAGGAACTTAGTGATTTTTATACTGTTACAGGACTATTTTACTTTGCATGGCCTTTCTACGACCATCCTTTTTTTTTAACAAAATTTTGCATATTATCTATTTTGTGAAAATCTTTTTTATGTATCTATGAAGCACACCAAATAAGGCCAAAATATAAATGGGTGAGTCTAATTGGTCATATCTGCCAGATACAAGTATGAGTAGGGGCGGGTCTAAGTCTTTTATAATATTAGCGGATCAAATCTCGATTTGAGTAAGCATCAAAATCAACATCTTCTAACAACGCTCTCTTTTAATATTGTGGGTCTATTATCTTATTCTTTTTAGATATTAAGCTAAATGAAAAATATAGTAATATAGTTTAGAATTAATATATAATATTTTTTTTTATAAAATTGTGCATTTACTACATCCAAAGGTGATATGCCAGCGGAGAACTATAAAAATAATTTTAGATTATATGGAAATATTTCGCATTAAAAGAAACTTTAGGGCCATAGTTGCAAATACTTAGACTAAAATCGCAATATCTAATTTGTATGGGACCATTACTGTAAAATTCGTCTACAACTTAACGGTGCATTGATGCTCTCTATAAGTTTTTTAAATGCCATGATACCAAAAATGCAATTCCAGATTCTTATAAAACTATATTTGTGTAAAAATAGAACTTTGGGACCGAAAATGCAACCATGGGACTAAAATCGCAATGTCCCAAATTTTGTAGGACTAATATTGCAATTTTCTCCTACTACCACAATGATTACAGGGCAACTCTGCTCGATTGGTTGCAATTGTCACAAACAGTTAATTGTCAATAATTAATTAACACTATAAGAATCTAAATAATAATTCGATCAAAACTAAAGATATATTAGTATGAAATCTATCTTAAAGTCTCTAACTAGAACAATTTACACATATATTCTAAGCCTCAATTCCTTTTTTTTTTTGAAATAAAAAAACAAATGGAGCACATGTTTTACTATCTCCTCAAAGGTGACTAATGTAGAGTTTATGCAACACGTGACGAAGATTGTGGTACTTGATAATGATATATTCCATGCCACCCAACTTGGTGGCCACTCAAGTGTATTAATCACCATTGGATCAACACACACTTATGTGAATGTATGTGTGTATTTGTTGATTCAATGATGATGAACCCACTTGGGTAGCTACTCAAGTTGGTGGCATGGAATAGACCACCCTTGATAATATTATTGTGTTCGCCTCTCACTCAATTCGGGTCTTGTGCTAAAGTCTTATCCAAAATAACCGACAAGTGGTAAAATTAATATACAAATATGATGACCTTCATAAATAGGGACGGATCCAGAAACCTTTTACAACGAGAGCACAAAATATGTACAATTATAAAATAGATGCTACAAAAAATACCCATATTTTTTTGGAAAAAAATAATACTTCTTTATGCCAATTGGACATTCGTGTATGTTTTGTTTTACTTTTATATGCCTAGAGTTAAGTTTTTGGACATTTATATGTTTTTACCTATTTATATGTTATTTCTAGCCTCTATGTTGTTTATGTTGTTTCTTAATTATTTTATGTTGTTTTTGTGTTGTTTCGATTATTTTTTGGTTGTTTCTATGTTGTTTTAGTATTGTTTTGATGTTTCACTGTATTGGATTAAAAACTGGATTGTGTTGTTTCTATTTTGATTTTTGTGTTGTTTCTATATTGTTTAAATATATTGTGTTTCAATAGTTATTTCAGGTTGTGCTTCTTGGTTGTTTATGGGGTTTCGAGTATAAGATTGATTTTTTAAATGTAACTTAAATTTTATTTCAGTGAAATTTTATTACCAGAAATATGTACGAAATAACTTCACAAAAAAAGTCAACAGAAAAATGTGTGAGCGTAAAAACATGTTTTTTTTCCAATAATGTAAGGTAATTTTATTATTTTCCATATAAATATACATAAAAAATAAAATAAGCACATTTATAAAGTGCAACAAAAAACTTAAGGGGTCACAGTTTATTTTTTTCTAACTAATTAATAGTTTTGAAAATAAATAATAAATAAAAAAAGAAAAAAATAGAAATATATTAAGGTGCACGTGCCCCCGTATTGGGGACTATGCACCCGTCTATCATCCGCACCCAAAAGAAACAAGGTTTGTGGAAAGAGAATTAAACTCCAACCCGAACCTGAATTAGTATTAAGATGATAAGTCAACCATCGTGATAAAGATTATTTTTGAAAGTCTTTGCTTCAACTAACAGGAAAATTAGAAAATTAGTCCTATAAGTTGGCCTGTTCAGACTTTTGGTCCTCTAAGTTGGCCTGTTTAAAAATTAATCCTCTAAGTTATGAAATTTCAGACTTTTGGTTCTCTAAGTTGGCCTATTTGAAAATTAGTCCTCTAAGTTATAAAATTTTAGAAATTTCGTCCGATTTTCATCGGAAATTTTTCGATCAACCGGAAATTGCTGACTAAGATCTAAAACGACGTCTTACGACCACAATTCTCTTTCAAGAGTATGCAAAACATCACCTTCCACGTCTGGCAACCATAAAATCATCTTCCCGGATTATCAATCGTCCAAGAAGTTCGTACTTGCGTGTGGAAAACGAGTGCAAGTATGGACTTCTTGGACGATTGATAATCCGGGAAGAAGATTTTATGGTTGCCAGGCGTGGAAGGTGATGTTTTGCATACTCTTAGAAAGAGAATTGTGCTTGTATGACGTCGTTTTAGATCCTAATCAGTAATTTCCGGTGGATTGAAAAAATTTCGGTGAAAATCGGACGAAATTTCTGAATTTTTTTAACTTAGATGACTAATTTTCAAACAGGCCAACTTAGAGGACCAAAAGTCTGAAATTTCATAACTTAGAGGACTAATTTTCAAATAGGCCAACTTAGAGGACCAAAAGTCTGAATAGGACAACTTAGAGGACCAATTTTCTAATTTTCCCTTCAACTAACAGTTGAAAATTGAACACCACTTCAAAAACATATATTCTTTTTAGATTCCAGAAAATTGATCCAATAAAATATCCAGTTTAGGATTGACTTGTAAAGAAAGATTCTATTACTCTTCTTTTTTCAAAATGATAGAAATTTTATAAAACTCAACAAGATTACAATCTGGAGTCCAATGACTCACATACCTTTTAGATACAAAGGGATTTTGTAGGTCCGAAAGGATGATGGGTAACGTCTAGAAGATGGAGATGTTGAATAAACTTTACAATTTTTTTTAATTCTTTAAATCAGAGTAAGAAAACAACTCAGTCCTTTCAGACAACTGGGTTGAAGATTAGTAGGAGAGTTAACCATTTAATAGTTTTTTTTGAGAAAGTTATTGATAGAGTAACTCAGCTGAAGATAGTCAATTGTTTTACAAATTTAGTCTTCTTTTAAGTCAGCGGAAGACTCACCCGTAAAAGTTAGTTATCAGCACTTAGTGTTTTAGAGAGTTAGTTGTTGCTTGAATAGCAAATATAAATCATAACATAAAGATCAGATTTATAAGAGCAATAAAGTAAAGATATATCAATTTATAGTGGTTCGAGGATGGGGTAATTATTTTACTCTACTCTTATCCTACTCTAGGAGGAATTCACTACTGTAACAGCGACTTTAGTTACAAAAGTATAGTCTAAATAACCTTAACCATACAACTAGCTATTTTTGGAACTCAGCTCTTCGCCAGGGAGCTGCCTAATTCCTTCCGCTCTGTCAATATTCAGGAATTGTTCACATAACCCTCATTTGGATTCAGAATCTTGCTCGACATTGAACCTTACCACACTTCCTTCGATACTTGGCACTGTAGACCCCTTGGTTGTTTTCACAAGTGTTTTTCTCTTCAACTAGTTAACAACTTCAATCTTTCACAGTGTGTGTTGGATGAAGTGTCTTTGAATGTGCTTGAGGATATACAGTTAAGCTCGAGAGAGTATTCCTTGCTTGAATGCTCTTGTGTTTAATTGCTCGTATATTGTTTATTGGAGATTTTTCTTGTATCTTACTCTCTAAAAAATTCTCAGCTTTTATAGTAGGAGTTTGATTTTTTTCCGCTGAAGAGACAAACAAAAATTCAAACCCTATTTTATGTTTGTTGGCTTGTCTTGTCTTTCCGCTTTAGATGTTAACCCAACCTTGTACTCAGACATATGCAACCTTTCCGAAAAGCTGTCAACATTTGTTTGCTTCCCATTCGCTTATTCATTTTGCATTCTTATAGCTTTAGAACTTTATGGTTTCAGACATGTCCTTGTTACTAAAATAACTTACTTCCTTGGACTTCGTGCAATGGACTTCTTTAGATGTCTTAGTTCTTCAGCTACTTTACCATTTTCGACTTAAGCTTGAGTCTTTTAACATATTTTTCTGATGGACTCTACTGTCAGTCGTCTGAAAGACTTGACTGTCGCACTTGGCTGATAGTCTTCTGATGTTTCCTCAGATGTAAGTCAGCTGGTTCTTCTCACTACTCAACTGTGAGTCTTCTGATGATATATTCAACAAGTCTTCTGCACTCTCACTTGGCTATTTTTTGAGTTAGCTAAAGACCTATCTATTACATGTGCAAAAATTACATTTAAATGGTGTGCCAACTTCCTAAAACAAAGTTTCCTAAGCATAATCGAAATATATACAATAAATTTCCGAAAATTTTTTCTCTTTTTGATGATGCCAAAACGTATTACAACATCAGTGCTTTGAAATTAAATAATTGAAGGAATAATGATATTTTATTCATGTAAGACTCGGGCACTTACATTATATTGTGTATTTACAAATAAATGTAAAAATACAACGATTTAGAGATCATTTCCCCTTATCTTTTTTCTCCTCTGCCTCTGGATCTTTTCTCAACTTATTCTCTTTGTCAACCTGTGTTTTCCACTTAGCTGATTTTCTTTCATCTTCTCTTTGCTGAGCTTCATCAAGACCGAGCCAGTAGATAGCATATCTTTTTAGGAGATTGATGGACACGATATCTCTTCCACTTCTTGGTGGAGAGCTTCTTCTAGGCTGGATTTGAGTTCTGCCTCTCCCACCATAAGTTGATTCTCTACCTATTTTTCTTTCTCTGCTGCCACCACCCTTCAGATGGATTTTGGAAGTACTCTATTGACCCTAAGTCAGCTCAATGCCTTTCAAGTCTTTATTCCAGTACAAATCCAAAGCATCTACGAGTCTCATCCCCTTATAATATCCTTCAGATAGAATGGTTTCGAATTCTTCATTAGTTAATTCCTTGGAGATTGACCCTACTGGTGGCCCACCATACTATTTCTTGAGCAGATTTATTCTATCTTCTTGTCTTTGATCAAGAGCAGCAATCTCTTCCCTGAATATATGCAGTGCAAGATCGGCTTTTTCATCATCTATAAGGGATGATGGAATTTGTGACATAATAGATGAGCTTGCAGTGCCTTTGACTTTTACAGATATTGTAGGAGGTTATACACTTTCTTCACCCTTTTTGGCATCAACACGAGATGGAGGTTGGATAGTCTCCAGAATGAAGTTAACCTTCATCTGGCTTGAGGAATCAGCAGCAGAGTGACGTGAGCTGAGTTCAATCAGTTGATCTTGTAAAGATGAGAATTCTTTAATTCATTGATGCCTCCAAATGTTCGAACTTTTTCTCAACCTTTGTAGCTAACAAGTCCATGTCACTCTGATGGCTTTCATTTATCATATTGATATGGTCCTTTTGGCAATTTTTAAATGCCACTAGATTAGAAACCCATATAAGCAAGTTTGTTGTAGAGGCGCTTGAAACTCCCAATATGTTCCCTCCAAAGAGCTTTAGTTCAGTAGCCCACGCTTTTATCTTGAGCAGAACACATCGGAATTCACTGATTAAATGTGCATCATAGTTATTAATGTGCTTGTAGAGACCTAAAAAACCATGTTCCATATCTTCCAGCTCCCCAAACATGTATTTTAAGGCTCTTCTGAGTTCAGACGTGAGTTGCTTGTCAATCCCGGGCGAAAATTTGCACCCACATATGTTTTCGTGAGAGTTTTATAGAATCAATCCACGTTATCCTATATCTGCTGATTCTACAATGTGTTCTGGATGATGATGCACCCTTGCTCTTGCCTCGTTGAACTGTAATATATATTTTGAACAACCATGTTTATAGAATATTTATTTTGCAGCAGAATATAATGAATTGTAGGCTAAACATTTTGAAAGGAGATTTCAACAGTTAACGAGAAATGATCCAACAATTAACGAAAAATGATTTCAACAGTATCAAAGTTATCAAAAGAAGGAAAACATGAGTCATAATCTAGACTATGTACATGCTTGGTCAATTTCTTTTGAGTGCAAATATCCAGATTGTTACATGAATCACACTTAAGTTTTCTAGATTGTGAAAAGTGCCTCTCAACTAAATACCTCTTGTAATAAAATACATTGTTTTACTGATGCCGCCAAACCTCTTTTCTTGTTTTCTCCGGCAAGTAGTAGTTCTTTACATTCACTTCATGGCTTTTAAGGGGATGTGAGACTCACTAGTGGTGCATGAAGTGCTAAGTGTCATGTCATGAAATATTTTGGATAGATTATTCACACAGGCACATAATTCCATGACAAAATCCTTTCTTTCCATTTAAGTATTTCAGTTCTAATTCTTGTTGTAAGATTCCTTGGACAATTTGTTCATCCATTATTAGTAATTGGGTTGTTCCTAAAGCACCAAACAAAAACTACAATAAAATTGGGTTTGTTGTTGTGAATGGTTAGAGATGTACAGCTCTGAGTTGCAAATTGGAACTAATAGTTTCGTGTTATTTGCAAAATTGGAATATTGAAGCTTTGGACCAAAAAGAAATTGTGAAGTGTTTAACAATTACGTAGGAGAAGCCCATATATGGTTTAGATTGTTGGAATATAAAATAATTTGCATGGCATCATTATTCTTGAGTAATTAACAAAATGAAAGATGAGTTCTCAGTATGACTTTCCCTCTAGACCAGTGTTATTTAGTACCTCTTAGACTTTACCTCCCCATGACCACTAAATAAAAATACTGAACAAGAACACTCAAAAGACAACAGAGTGGGCAGAATGCGTGTAAGACCATATATACTTCTTATTTGCAGGCATGCACTTCTATTATTTGAACATGATATTGGAGTGCTTTGTAGCTGCCCATCAATCAAAGAATTAGTGCAGCTTTGAAAACACTTGTTACACGTTTTGTCAAACACTTGTTAGACGTTTTGTTAAACATTATTGTTAGATACGTTTCGTTGAATACTTGATATGATTTTATTAAACACTTGTAGACATGTACTAAATACAATCACTTGAATGTCATGTTTTATTTTAATTAGTTATATGTTGTTTTGTTGTATTATGTTTTGACTTTTGAATGCATGAAATCAAAATTTATATTACCATAGGTGAAAAAATAGTAGACACCAAACAAATACTGCATTAACCGTGGTCCAAAATTACAACGGTTTTTAAGGCTTGTAGAACAGTTGTAATACTTTAAAGCCACAAAGGATTTGATCCGTTTTTGAAACAATTATAAAGTACAATGGTATTAAAGTCTTGTCGAACTGTTGTGATACTGCAAAACCACAATGGATATGATCTGTTGTGGAAATCCATTGTTGTGTTTCATAATTCAAAAACAGTTACCAACCATTGTCCCAACTACTGTCTTTTAACATCTAAAGAAAACAGATTCCAACCGTTGTCTTTATTATTAAAGACAACAGATTGAAACCGTTGTCATTCAACAAGTTTTTTTACAACACCATCTTCGACAACAGTTGATTATTGTAATACATAATAAATTATATCCGTTGTCATTCACCGAAATTCTTGTGGTGCCAACATTTTTTTCGCCCTAGCTTGGTTAGCAGAGTGCGTGACCAAGCCTTCAACATCGATAAGTGCACTAGAGTAAACCTTCCCGGATATATTTCCAAAATCAAGAGCAGGACTTGCAGATTTCTTGGGTGCCATTGGAAAGTATGAAGATTGGAGAGTGTTGGAACGAGAGTATTTGCAGAGAGAGTATTCAGATTTCAGAGAGAGAGAAAATATGGAAGTGTGAGAAGAGAGAGAATCTTTTCGGGGTCTATAAGGGATGTGATACAACGTGATGATGATCGTCAATTTTGAAATTTGATCAACTGTTGAGATTTGATCTTGAATACCACTATAATTCCCGCTTTAACTGTTCTCAACATTTTTAGCTAATCATAAGCTTTTATGCGCATCTTTATAGTGCCACATTAAATGATGCTGACACCATCTCAAAAAAATATTCCCTCTCGATACAACCTCATTTTGTCCTTAGTCAATAAATAAATCTGTTGATTCATACTTAGCTAACAAATGAATCTTCTTCTCTCAAGTCAACTGGTATTACTCAACTGATCAACTGACTTAACTCTGCTCAATGTCCAATGCTGCAGATTTTACTCTTCTGAAGGTGTAAAATTCTTCTAAAATGCAGTTCTCTCCACTTTGGACTCTTCTGAACAACTGTTCTGAGTGAACTAACTCAACTCAAATAATCCCAATTCATTTTTCAATTCTTCAAACCCTTTATTTATATCATGGTTTTGTGAATATATCAGCTAACTACTTCTCAGTTGTGAAATTTTCTAACATGATGTCTTTCTTTTCAACATGATCTCTGATAAAATGATATCTGACATCATTGTGCTTTGCCATGAGTGCAATACTGGATTATGAGTGATCACAATTGCACTTGGGTTGTTACACATAATTGAAATTTCTTTCTCTTCATTGTCATAATCTCTCAACTGCTATCTCATCCATAGAACTATTGCATAATAGCTGCCTACAGCTATTACTCAACCCCATCTGTTCATGTTGCTATTGAGTTTTGTTTCTTGCTGAACCAAGCAACCAATCTATTTCAAAGTAGTTAACATGTACTAGATGTACTCTTTCTGTCAACTCTACATCCAACATATAGTATGAATCCGAATATCTAATAAGCTTGAAGCCTCCTTCTTTAGGATACCACAACCCGACTTCTTGGCTTCCTTCCAGGTATCTCAAAATCTTCTTAACTGCAGTAAAATGACTTTATTTTGGTGCAGACTGGAACCTTGCACATACACCTACTGCAAAGGTAATGTCATGTCTGCTGACAATTAAATAGAGCAATGATCCAATGAGTGCTCTATATCTAGTTTAATCAACTGGTTTCCATTATGCATCCTAATCTATCTTGATTGATGTGTTAATTGGTATCTTGACTGGTGACTTTTCTTCCATACTAAACTTTTTCATCATGTTCCTTGTGTACTTGGTTTGGCTTATGAATGTTCCACCCTTCATCTGCTTCTCTTGAAGTCCTATGAAGAAAGTTATTTCTCCTATCATGCTCATCTCAAACATTCCTTGCATAAGTTTTGAGAATTTATCACATACGTCCTTGTTTGGGGATCCAAATATGATATCATCCACATAAATTTGCACAAGCAAGATGCTTTCTCCATCTTGGATTCTGTATAAGGTCCTCCCAACCTTTCATTTTTTTTTTTGTAAATCCATCTTCTATGAGAAACTATGACAATGTATCATACCAAACTCTGGGATCTTGCTTCAATTCATAAAGAGCTTTCTTTAGCTTGTACACTTTGTCTCCTATAGACTTCTGCTCAAAGCCTAGAACTTGCTCAACATAGACTTCTTCCTCCAATAATCTATTAAGGAATGCACTCTTCACATCCATTTGATAAACTGTGAAGTTCTTGTGAGTAGCATATGCAAGAAACATTCTTATTGCTTCAAGTCTTCCAACTGGAGGAAATGTTTCATCAAAATCTATACATTCTTCTTGGCAATACCCTTTGGCTAGCAATTTTGCTTTGTTTCTGACTACAGGTCCTTCTTCATTCATCTTGTTTCGGAATACCCATTTTGTACCAATAACATTTTGGTGAGTAGGTCTTTGAACCAATTCCCAAACTTTTGTCCTTTCAAACTGATTTAACTCTTCATGCACGATTAAGATCTAGTGTGTGTCATCTAGAGCTTCTGACACATCTTTTAGTTCAATATGAGAAATGAAACAAGTGGACATAGCATCCTAATGAGTTCTTGACTTTGTTCTCACTCTTTCTCAAGATTTACAATAACGAACTTAGGTGAATGGTCTCAATCATCTCACATCAGGTTGGAGTAGGTCTGCTGGATTGTTTTTCCTTGTAGATAATTTGTCCTAAAAAACTTATTCTAGATTATCTGGATTCAACTTCAACCTTTCCAGCTCTCTTTGATATTCAACTAACTCATCCTCATCGGGATCAAGTTTTCTTAGTGTTGTCTTATAAGGACTCTTCTGAATAGTGGCTTCAGCAAAAATCTCTTAAGTGACCTAACCCGGCCTAACATGGTTCTAGTAACTTCCCTGAGTGTTTTGTTCCTTCTTTCAGCTACTCCTTTTACTGAGGAGCTCTTTTATCTAATAAATCATGAACAATTTCATTCTATACACAATATTGAGCTATAATCTCATTGACAAACTCAATTCCTCTCTTAGATCTTATCTTGATAATGGATTGACTCTTCTCATTCTGGACTTTTTTTAATCATCTGATGAAGCTTTTGCAGTGTTTTTTTCTTCTTACACATAAATATGGTCCATGTGTATTTTTAGAAATCATCCACTACCACAAGGGTATATTTTTTCCCACTTATACTTGCTCGCTCCACTGGCCCAAATAGATCCATGTGCAATCCTTGTTGATGAATGATTTGCATTTTCCTTGAATGATGATTTAATTTGCATTCCTTTTTGACAAGCATCACAAATACTTTCCTTTTTGTATACTGAATATGGTAATCCTTCAACCAGATGACTACTTGCAAGCTTATTGATAGTCTTGAAATTCAAATGACTCAACTTCTTGTGCCACAACGAACTTGCTTCAGCTATACTTTTTGCCAATAGACACGGGCTTGGTATGTGGCAGTGCTTCCTTGAACTTTCTTGCTCGAGCCGTCGTCGCCGGATAACTGCCACTATTACTGGGTTTTTCGTCCACGGATTCTCATCATTCCCCTCCTCTTGAGAAGGATTTGTTCTCAAATCTGAACTTGCATCAAATGGACTAAGATCAGCAACATTAAAAGAAGCACTAATCCCATACTTGCCCGATAAGTCAATCTTGTACGCATTATCATTGATTTGGACTTTCGCTGGGCCGGGAATTGTTCAGGACGCATATGTAGCCAAACCCAATCACCCGACTCAAACACCATCTTCTTACGATGCTTGTTAGCCTATGTTTTGTACTGCGCTGTTTGCCATTCGATATTGAGCCTTGTTTTCTCATGTAACTATTTCACAAAGTCAACTTATTTCTGCCCATCTAAGTTAACATGCTCAGAAATAGGTAAAGGTGATAAATCCAATGGGGTTAGCGTATTAAAACCATAAACAAGTCCAAATGGTGAAAACTTCGATGCAGAATGAATAACTCGATTATACGCAAACTCAACATGCGGTAAACACTCTTTCCACGTTTTAATATTCTTTTTATTGACGAACCTCAACAACATGGACAAAGTTCTATTTACTACTTTAGTTTGACCGTGCGTTTGGAGATGACAAGTAGTAGAAAATAACAATTTAGTTCCCAGTTTTCCCCACAAGGTCTTCCAAAAGTAACTTAAGAACTTAGCATCCCTATCCAAAACAATGGTCCTAGGCATACCATGCAATCTCACAACTTCTCGAAAGAACAAATCAACAATCAAAGATGCATTATCAGTTTTATGATGAGGAATAAAATGTGCCATCTTTGAAAAATGATCTACGACAACAAATATAGAATCGGACCCGTGTTTAGATCTCGGAAGTCCTAAAATAAAGTCCATAGAAATATCAACCCAATGTGTCATCGGTATGGGCAAGGGCGTGTAAAGACCCTGATTTTGAACTCAAGATTTGGCTTGCCTACAAGTAACGCATATAGTACAAACACGTTCAACATCACGCTTCATATGTGGCCAATAGAAATGCTCTTGCAAGACTGCGAAGGTTTTTGCTATCCCAAAATGTCCCATAAGACCCCCACTATGTGATTCCCTCACTAGTAAGTCCCTCAATGAATGCAAATTTTATCTTCTCTAAACAGAAAACCATCACGTCGATAAAATTTATCCACCGCCCCTTTTTTGCATACAACAAACGACTGAGCAAAATCAAGATCATGCAAGTACAACTCTTTAATATGTTCAAACCCAAGAATTTTAGCATCTAAAGTAGAGATAAGAGTGTACCTCCGAGATAGTGCGTCTGCTACAACATTAGCATTACCTTGCTTGTACCGGATGACGTAAGGAAACATCTCAATGAACTCAAGCCAGCACACATGTTGCTTGTTCAACTTTTGTTGCACCTTGAGATACTTTAATGACTCGTGATCACTGTGAATGATGAATTCCTTCGTCCATAAATAATGCTGCCATGTTTTCAATGCCCGAACTAATGCGTATGATTCCTTGTCATACGTCAGATAGTTCAAGGTCACCCCGCTCAATTTCTCGCTAAAGAATGCGTTCGGTCGCCCCTCTTGCATTAATACGGCTCCAATCCCAACTCCCGACGCATCACACTCAATCTCGAAAACCTTGGTGAAATCCGACAATGCTAGTAAAGGTGCATGTGTTAATCTTTCTTTAAGCAAATCAAATGCCTTGTCTTGGGCTTCACCCCACTAAAAAGCAACATTGTTTTAATGGTATCCATCAACGGCACTACTATAGTGCTAAAATCTAGTACAAACCTCCGATAAAAACACGCAAGCCCATGGAAGCTTCGGACTTGACTGGCCGACGTTGGCTTAGGCCAATCCTGAATAACCTTAATTTTCTTCTCGTCCACAGTGACTCCCCTTGAGATTACTACAAATCCCAAGAATATCAATTGCTCGGAACAAAATATGCACTTCTTGATATTTGCATATGGTTGTTCTTTCCTCAACACTTCAAATACGGCCCGCAAGTGGTCTAAGTGTTCGTACTATGATTTACTATAGATGAGGATATCATCAAAGTAGACCATGACGAACTTTCCAATGAAGGCCCTGAAAACAAGGTTCATCAATCTCATAAATGTGCTCGGTGCATTAGTTATCCCAAACGACATAACTAACCACTCATACAAACCATGCTTGGTTTTAAAAGCCGCTTTCCACTCATTTCCTTCCCGCATCCGAATCTGATGGTATCCCCTCCTTAAATCTATTTTGGAGAAGATGCTAGACCCATGAAACTCATCCAACATATCATCCAAGAAGGGTATGGGATGTCGGTACTTAATAGTAGTGTTAATCCACACACATCCTCCATGACCCATCTTTCTTTGGAACTAGTAACACCAGAACTGCACATAGACTCATAGTTTCCCAAATGAGTTTCTTACTAAGCAATTCATCAACTTGCCACTGCAATTCCTTGGTCTCCTCCAGGTTGGACCTGTATGCCGATCAGTTCGGTAAAGACACCTCCAGAATGAAGTCAATCTGGTGCTCAATCCCCCAAACAAGTGGTAATCCATCTGACATCAAGTCTGGAAACACGCCCACAAAACTAGGAAAATCGGGGTTAAGACTGTCTGTAGATAAATAAGTGCCCTTGTAAACCAAGAGTATCATAAAACAACCACTAGTTGTGGTTTTCCTAAGATCACTCATTTTTGCCATTAAATTTATTTTTCCCTCGTTTCTTACCTCAAGGCCATTCGTCCCCTTCTTTTGTTTTTCGGCCCTCTCATTAATGTTACTATCCTTTTTGCTGGCTATCTCTCGTGTCTCACTTCTACCCTTAGCCGAACCCTCACCCTTGTTTTCCTTCAAGCTCTTTTTTTTCTCGGCTTTATTTTGATTTTTCTTCTCACTAGCCAAACTCTCTTTTTCTTTTGTATCTCCTGCCCTCGATTTTATTTGATCCTTATAAATTTCTTTCGGTGTCAAAGGCACAAGTACAAAATGGTTTTGGTTATGAACAAGAGTATACTGGTTGGTGTAACCATCATGCTGCACTCTCCTATCAAACTACCACAGTCTACCCAACAAGATGTGCCCTGCCTGTATTGCCACAACATAACACAACACCTCATCCTTATATCCCCCTATTTGGAACGCTACTTTCGCATGCTTAGTGATTCGCATCTCCCTACAATCACTCAACCACTGAAACTTATACGGTTGTGGGTGTTTCATTGTTGGAATCCCCAATTTCTCTACCAACTTCATGCTAGCTACATTAGTGCAATTACCACCGTCTATAATAACACTACACACCTTTCCATTGACAAAACACCTTGTGTGAAAGATGTTTTCTCGCTGGACTCACTCATCTGACTTAGGCTGAATAGTTAACACCCTCCGGGACACTAAAGACAATGCATCCCCTCTCGCCGGTTCTACTACTTCTATAATATTCTCCAACTCCGACATATTACTATAATCCGGCTCTCCCTTACTTTCTGACTCCAATACCCCATTATCACGCAACACCAACACTGTTTTATTTGGACATTGACTAGCAATATGCCCAAAGACATGACACTTAAAGCATTTAGTGTCCCTCACTCGAGTAGTAGAGGGTTTCGAATTTACCTGTGGGTTTAGGCTCGTCACCCTCCCCCTTTGCTCTGTTGATTTCAAACTCTGCTCCTCCTTTTTGTTGGTGTTCGACTTCCATGCGTTGGAGTTAGAACTTGAGGCCTGTTGGTTGAAACCCCTCCTCTTGAGTTGCTGCTCAACTTTCACCGCCATGTGCACCATCTCCTCAAGGTCGACACAATGATGTATGTTGACGACATCTGCTATAGGGGTATTCAAGCTCGCGATAAAACTCTCCTTCATCACCTCCTGATCCTCCTCTATGTTAGACCTCGCCATCAAAATCTCCATCTCCTTTTGGTAATCTTCTATGCTTTTAGACCCATGTATTAACCTCTGCAACCTTTGATAGACGCCTCGGTAATAATGATTAGGTACAAAATGACGTCGCATCAAAATCCTCATCTCCTCCCATGTTCCGCTTGCCGCTTCTCCTTCTCGAGACCATTAATTGATACCACCAAACACTTGTGTAGTCCGAGAATTTAGTTGATGCCAATTTCACCTTTTTCAATTCGGAGTAATTCAGGCATTCAAACACATTCGAGATTTTTCTCTCCCAATTAAGATAGGCATCCGAATCAATCTTTCCCTGGAATGTTGGAATTTGCATTTTGATGCTACTCAAATTGCCATCCTCACGTCCCCTATGACCTCTATTTCCATGCCGACCTCTACCCGGATTATAACTTTGCTACCTTTTGGAATCAAAATCATCCATCTCATCTGCCCATTCCTCCAATTCGAACCTCTTAGGCCTTCGTGCCCTAGTAGTAGGGCTCCTCTATTTTCGGCGCCTCACTGGGATCCCTGTATGTCTCGATCATTACTTTCTTCATTAGACTTAAAAGTGCCTCCATATGCAACTTATTACCTAAATCCAACGATTGTCGGTTTTCTTTGGACATAGTTGATTCACTCTCTCTCGTGTATACGCTCATGTATTACTTAACACACAATTTCCAAGTACCCGCTTTTGTTACGATTATAAACCAATCAGTCAATTGCAAGCACGCGCCAACAAACCAAGACAATTACCAAGCTAACAATGGATCTCAATTAGATGAAATTGAAGACTAGGGTTTATAAATCCCGATTTCTAAAATTTTCGATTTTTTTTGCACGCGGATTAAGATTCTTTACCCGCTGATTTTTCTGTGCAAAATTTGAATTTCTCTTTTTTCGTACCCTTGAATAACTAGGGTTTATAAGAAATTCTGTAAAATAACAAGGATTAGAGTAACAATAATAAATTTAACCTTGCTAGATGGCTCTGATACCAATTGATGTAAACCGTAGCAACAATTGTGCATACGACCCAACAATGATACATTGTTATCCCAAGATCCGTACTAGTTTTGTTAAAAGGTGGAAACCTTGACCCGTTGCTTAGCAAATCAAGAACCTCGGTATGCGAAGACGCCACAAGCAATTATGTATTATTGCCTGATAAGTCGATAATTGCAACAAGAAGCTTGAATCTTGAAACACTTGGAAAACACTCAATTTGAGAGTAAATATGAATTCAATTGAATAAATAATGAAAAAGAACAAGTGCTCACCGTTATATGGGATCCCAAACCCTAACCCTACTAGGAAATAGCAAAAAATCGAAAAGGAAATAAAAAACTTGACAGGAGTGAAAAAAACGGCTATAAGAACGACCGTATTGCTGAATACGGCCAGGCTATGTTCGTCATGTCATATCTGAACACGGCCGTGTAAATAAGCATGGCCCACCCATGCTTCTCACGACATGGCTAAACACGACCGTGTAAATAAACATGGCCCACCCGTGTTTCTCATAGCTCCTATATCTTCGACTTTATCTTTGATTTTGTTCCTTCTCGTCCCAAACTCAAAATATCAACTTAAAACGCAGCTGTAAAAGTTTATTTTACCTCCAAAACTCCAAATGACTCAAAATAAATCAAACTATGACTAACTACTATAAACGAATACAAGACACTATTGATAACTTGATTACAAAGTCTTCAAGACGCAAAGTGACTTGTATTCCATGGCATCCTTCACTTGCTCATTCTGAGGTGGACTCTTGAACGTCGATGATGCGAATCAACTGGACATCTTCCTCCATCAGCAACACACTCTCGGTCTCCTTTTGAATGACATGAATCAACCCATTGAATGCTTCCTTGAACTTTCTTGCTCGAGCCCTCGTCACCTGACCAACTAGCACTGTTACTGGGTCTTTCGTCCATGGATTCTCATCACTTCTGATTCACTCAGCTACAACTCAACTGATTCTTCTATGCATTCTTCAGCAAGCCTTATGCATATTCTACTTAGCTGCAATTTGACTCATCTAATAATCTATCTACTACAAAGTAGAATTTAAATACAGAAATGGGCTATGCCAACTTTGTAATACAAAATTTTCTAAGCATCATCAAAATCAATAAAATAAATTTCCTAACAATTTTACCATTTTTGACAATGCCCAAACTTATTACCACATATGTGCCAAAAATAAAGAATTGAAAATGAACATAGCAATTTTATTCATGTATATTCAGGCGCTTACATTATTGTGTATATTACATATACATTGTAAAAATACAAAATTTCTTGATAGCTTTCTCTTATCTTCTCTGCGGCCTTCTTCTATCTTCCTCAAACTTTCTTCTTTTCTTTGCTTCTTCTAGCTCAAACTTTCTCGCCATTTCATTGGCTCTTCGCTCATCTTCTATTCGTTGAGATTCTTGTAGACCTAGCCAATATGGCACATCTCTATGCAGAGGATTGTAAGATGAAATTCTACATCCTTTTCCTCTATTTCTTCCTCTTTATGAACTTCTTCCCCTTTCATCACTCGTTCCCCTGACATGGCTGCCTCCTCTGGGTACTTCGTTGTTGGGTGTCTGTTGACTCTTGGTTTTCTTACCTTGAGTTGGCTGCTTCCAAGTCTACTCTAAATCTTTCAATCCTTTCGCCCAGTACAAGTCCCAAGCATCAATGATCTCCATCCCCAAATAATATCCTTCTGGTGATAGAGTATCAAACCTTACATTCGTGTGTTCTTCCCGGGAAATGACCTCTTTGGAGGTCCACCATATTTTGTCATCTGATTCTCAATTCCACCTTCTTGTCTTTTATCAATCTTAGCTATCTCCTCCTTTGATTTCTCTAAAGGCAATTGCTTACTTAGACTTTTGTAGTGCCATTTCACTTTTTCATCAGCTGATAGAGAACAAGAAATTTGTGATAAGCTAGTGCATTTGCCTTTTTGAGATGTCGTAGGGGGACTACTACACATTCCCTCTTTTTGGCATCAATACGGAAATATGGCTAAATGTTTTCCAATATGAAGTCCAGTTTCATCTGAGCCATTGAATCGACAACTATGTCATTAGAGCTGAGTTTGGTCGGCCATGTTTTGCACCGAAGCGAACCCGATCTCGACCATTGCTTCCATACGTTTAATTTTCTTCTCCATTTGAGTCTTAAGCTCTCCACATCACTATGTTTCCATCAGACTCATATGATCTCGGTGGCATTTTTGAAATTCCAATTGATCAGCACCCCATACCAGAATCTTATTATATAATTGGCGAAAATATCCCACTTACTCTCTTCGAAGAGCTTTATTCTGAGAGGTCCAATCTTTAATCATCAAAATTGTGCCACGTGTATCAGTTGTGATAGTTGCATCATGATTGTAAATCCTTCTGCACAAGTTCACGAAGCATCATTCCAATTTTGCCATTTCTCCAAACATATAGCCAAAAGCCTTGAAACATTGTGTAGCTTGTTCACTAGTATCCTTTGGAACAAATTCATACTCATACCCATACTGAACGATCCTTATTTCCTCAGGAATATTGAGGTCTTCAGCTTCAACATGAATGTGAAACGTGTCTTCATCGTCAGACTCTTCCAAGGGGATTTCTTCTGTAAATTCAAAGTTAAGCATTCTCAATGTGTCAATAGGATCTGAAGAAGGTCCCACTCTTTCTTCAGGAATCGTTGCATCGTTTCCCCGACTAAGAGCTCTTTGTACCTCAGGTAACTTCATCGGCAACTGCAATTGTGTTAGCCTACGAAGCTGACTATGCCTCAACTGTCTTAATAGCTTCACTAGCAACAATATGTACTTCTAATTCAGTAATCGGTGCATCAACTGTCTTATCAACCTCATTTGAAAGAGATGTAGCTGGTTGGGGAGTCTACTAGAACAAAACCCATTTTTGAAAAGTTTAAACCTCCCACTGTATCATGTTTTTCCTAATCAGATTCAGCTGATTCACTGAACATCATATCATCTGAATCTGAGTCTGTTGCCTCTGATTCTAGCCTTTTGTATTCAACTGGATTCAAAGGGTTCTCAATCTCTATCTCAGCTTGTGTATCTAATACCATCAGCTCATCAACAGGCTGAACTGACTCTGATTGTTGATTTTGATCCTCTACCCGACCTTCCCTAATTACTTCTTCATTCCCCCTTGAATTCCCAATCGCTAATGGGTATTGGGAATTCCCTGCAGCAGTATCAATAGTTGATGGGTCTTTTACAATGGTGGCATCCTCAGTAGTCTCAGCCATTGGGATTGCACTTTCAGTTCCAACAACAGTCTTAACCATTGTGGTTTCACCATCTCTTCCAACCCGTGCCTCAGTTACAACAGTCTCAACCACTGTAATATCACTAGCCTTCAACGAACTTCCTTCTTCTTCTAAAACTTCTCCTTCACCTTCTAACTGCAGATTTTCTTTCTCCCCTACAACCCTTTCAGCATTTTCCAAAGGGACCTTGGTTGTATTGTGCTTAGTTTCCTCCTAAGCTGGCTCATCAGCTGATTGATATTTAAGTGTAAAGGGGTCAACTGTCATAGGGGACTTAGTTGGTTTTCTTGATGTCCCATCTATTCTGTATCTGATGTCTGAGTAGTAATCTTCGGGTGTGGCTCAACTAGGTTCCTAGTTGGCACACAACTAAATTAACAACTTTTACCTCTGCTTCATTACTGATTCTCTGATCCTAGTGAGAGTAGGAGTGAGCTGGTGATGAGAGAGCAGGCATGTCTCTCACCACTCCTTCAATAATTAGGGTGGGGGATGATGTTTCCCCAGCCCCATACATCTGTGCTCGTTCAACCATCTCACGGGATTGTTTGAATGCCAACCTTAGTTGTGCAGCCTCTACTGCATCAATTCCTTCAGCCATCATTGCTATAAATGTTTGGAATATTTGAGTCAGTGAAAGGACACTTATGTGGTTTAGCACTCTTGCCATTCTCTAGTACTTTCTCCCTCTCTTCATGTTTCTTTTCAAGAAGTACTTTCCTAGTGCAATGCCTGATAAACAAATGCATTCTTTATAAATTCAAGACGCCACTCTTACTCCTCGATCATTTCGGGCCTCTGAAATTGATGATGGCTCAAACTCAATTTCCACATCCTACAAAGGTACAGCCTAACCTCTATATTAGGTAGATAAGGGATCCAGGTTCTTCAGACATAACTTCATCCCTTACAACTAACTCTTCTTGGGGGCTTACCTCTATAACAAGTTCATTAGTGGTCTCTACTGCCTTTTCAATAACAATTGCAACTGTGTCCTTGACACTCACTTCTTCTCGTTGAACTGCAGCTATTTGCATAGCAGTTGATTTGACTGCAACTCTTACGACAATAGGAGCAACTGCAACTGTTTGCTTGTCCTGATTTCTCTTGGAGTGCCTCTCTAAGGGAATTCACACAAATTCAGTTTCTTCAGGATCTTCAACCTCAACTCTGACTATAGATTCTTCTAGTTCATCTCTCTACCCTCTCTTCGGCTGAGTCTTCTATTTCTTAACAGCTAGCTTGCGGGGTGCAGTTGTTCTTCGTTTCTTTCGGACTGCTGGAGCTGGGTCTGCTATGGCAGCAGGAACAGATTCAGATGTTTCCCCTTCCAAAGTACCCTTCTTCCTAGCATGGGCCTTCTTCTAAGCAGCTGACAAGTTGTCTTTAAATAATGTCTTGTTCACGTGAAATGGCTTCCTCTTCCTCAGAGATAAGCCTTTCTTATTAAGCAAATATCCCATGACTATTCCATAGTCCTAGGCATTCTTGAATTTTGCCTTCAACTACCTCCATATTTTGTACATTTTGACACAAACTATCAAAGATGTTCTCCCTCCAGTTGATTTCTAGCTCCTCCATGATGGCTGCCATTACAATCAGCTTTACAAGGGACAACTGACGTAAGAGCCAAATTTGATGTCCACGTACTTACCAACCACATCCATCAGCTTGTGGTTTTCTTCTTTGATAACAACCATTATGGCTGATGCATTGTACTTAGTAGCGGCTTTCTCCACAACAACATCCTCCCAAATCTTCTGGAGATCAAACTCATGATCCTTCAGCTCTTTTAGTCTGCTATTAGGAACATGAAATAGCTCAGTCAAGTCTTTCGCAGTTATCTTGACCTCTTTACCATTCATAGAAGAATGGATTCCATCATTGTGAACATAGGCGTACACATTGAACATTGCCACCTTTTCAAGATAGGTCTGTGGCATCTGTAGAGTGAGGAACTTCAAAAGTCTTGATTTTCAAGGTTTTTGATTATCCTCTCAGCCCTTCCTTGGTCTACTGATTGCTTACCCATCCCTTCAACATCGATTACTGTACCATAGTACACATTTTTGGATAATTTTGCAAAATCGAGTGCAGAGCTTGATGACTTCTTTGGTGCCATGGTGATTCTTCAAGATTTTGAAGTTTTGAACTTAGGTTTTTTTTGCCGAGAGAATTTAAGAATTTCTGAAAATCTTTGAATGCAATGTGAAGAAAGGGAAAGGACTATTCCAATATATATGAAACACGAGGAGACATTTTTGGGATCACACAATTTTGAATTTAATCAACCGTTGAGATTGATCCGAAAAAGTGCCTATATTTCTTTGCATTAAATGCCTGCAATATTTATTGCCATTTTTTCTGTAGTAGCTTTTATTGCGTCGCATTAAATAATGCTGACATCATCTTAAAATAGTCCCGCTTTAATCAAAACGACCAAGTTTTGTCCCATAGCCAATAAATGTGTCTGCTGGTTCATTTTGTCTTACTTAGCTCTGCTTCTCTCTTCAGCCTGCTCATCAAACTAGCTGTTTAGTTGACTTCACTCTGCTGAACATCCAATTTGGCTATTTTAACTCTGCTGTAAGAGTAAAACTCTTCTAAAATACAATTCCTTTACTTCTCACTCTTTTGAATGAGTATTCTGAGCTTATTAACATAACTCAATCAATCTAAGTTCATTCTTTAACTCTTCCAACCTTTATTCACATAAGGGTTATGTTATCACTAATCGCTTTTTCGGTTGAGATATATTTCAATGTGATGTGTTTCTTTGCAACATGATATGTAATGAAATGATATATGATATCAATATGCTCTGTCCTTGAGTGCAATATTGGATTCTGAGTTATGGCAACTGCACTTGTGTTATCACACATAATTGGAATTTTCTTTGCTTCAATGTCATAGTCACTCAGCTGCCGTATCATCGATAAGACTTGGGCACAACAACTGCCTGCAATAATGTACTCAACTTCAACTGTTGATATAGCTATTGAATTTTGTTTCTTGCTGAACCAAGAAGCCAATCTATTTCCAAGCAATTGACATGTACAATATGTACTCTTCCTCTCAACTCCACATCCACTCTGAATCTGAATATCCAATTAATTTGAAGCCTCATTCTTTAGGATACCACAATCTAACTTCTTGGCTTCCTTTCAAATATCTCAATATCTTCTTTAAAGCTGTCATATGACTTTCTTTTCATGCAGATTGAAACCTTGCACTTACACCAACATCACATGTAATGTCAGGTGTGATGGCAGTCAAATAGAGCAATGATCCAATGAGTGCTCTATATCCTCTTTGAACTACATGTTATCCTTCTGCATCCATGTCAATTTTGATTGAGGTATTCATTGGAATTTAACAGATGACGTTTTTTCCATGCCAAACTTCTTCATCAAATCTCTGGTATACTTGGTTTAGCTTATGAAGGTTCCATCCTTTATTATCTTCACTTGAAGTCATAGGAAGAATTTTACCTCTCCTATCATGTTCATTTCAAACTTGCATGAATTTTGAAAAATTATCACACAACTCTTTATTTGTGGATCTAAAAATAATGTCACCCACATAGATTTGAACAAGCAAGATGATATCTCCATCTTGAATTGTGGACAGGGTTTTGTCATCATTTCCTTTGGTAAATCAATGATCTATAAGGAATTGAGGTAATGTATCATACCAGGCTCTTGGTGCTTGTTCCAATCTATAAACTGCGGTGTTGGGCTTATATAATTTATCTCTAATAGTCTTTTGGTGAGTAGGCCTTTGTACCAATTCCCAGCTTTGTTTCTTTAAAACTGATTTAGCTTTTCTTGCATAACTAGGATCAATAGCGTGTCATCCAATGCTTCTGACACATCTTTTGGTTCAATCTGAGATATAAATCAAATGAACATTGCTTCTTGTTGAGTTCTTGACCTTGTTCTTACTCCTTTTTTTACATTTCCAATCACTAACTTAGATGAATGGTCTCTCAACTATCTCACATCGGGTTGGAGTAAGTCAGTTGGGTTGATCCTCCTTGCAGCTAAGTTGTCTTGAACAACTTCTTCTTAATCATCTTCATTAAACTACAATCTTTCCAGCTCTCTTTGAGGTTCAACTAACCCATCCTCATCAGGAGTGAGTCTTCTGGGAGCGGTCTCAGTGTAAGGAATCTTCAGAATAGTTGTTTGATTCATCTTTTTAGCTAATTCATCAATGTCTTATGTATTGACATTTAGTTCATCTAATACCACATGAATTGACTCTTCTGTTACTATAGTCGATTTATTCCGCACTCTAAAAGCTTTGCTTTCAACTAAATATCGAAGAAAGATTTCTTCATCAGCTTTAGCATCAAATGCCTTCAGATTATCTTTTCCATTATTGTGAATGAAACATTTACTTCCAAGAGTATGAAAATATCCCACATTTGGCTTTCTTCCTATCCAAATATCATAAGGAGTTTTGGACAATTGCTTGTTGATCAGACATCTATGTTGAGTTTAATAGGTTGTGTTGATTGCTTGACCCAAAATATCTTGACAATCGACTTGCTAACTAATCGGTCTTGAGGCTTCTTTAATTGTTTTATTCCTTCTTTCAGCTACTCCATTCAACTGAGGAGTTCTTGCAGCAGACAACACATAAGCAAATCCATTTTCCACACAATACTGAGCTAGAATCCCATTGGCAAACTAGTTCCTCTGTAAAATCTTATCTTGATAATGGATTGACTCTTATCATTTTGAACTTTTTTCATCAGCTGAGAAAACTTTTGTAAAGTTTCCTTCTTTTTACACATAAAGATGGTCCATGTGTATCATGAAAAATCATCCACCACCATAGGGGTGTATTTCTTTCCACTAATACTAGCTGGTTCCACTGGTCCAAACAAATCCATATGCAACTAGAGATGACAATAAGGGCCCACCGAGGGCCGACCGTGGCAGCCCGACCCTAAAAATTTAAGGGTGTTGGGCCTATATTTCATAGGCCCTTATAACATGAGGGTTTTTTTGACCGACCTAATTGGCCCTAGGGCCGGCTAAGGCTAGGGCCGGGCCGGCTCTTAGGGCTTTTTTCCCAATAAATTTTTGGTATTTTATAGATTTATATTTAAATTTATACTTATAATACTATCAAATCTAAATTTTGATCTCGTCTATCAATTATTTTTAATCTTGGTGTTGGTCCCAAGGGGTGTGAGTGTAAGGTTTAGAAGGGGGTTGAATAAACCTTACCAACTTTCGATTTAGTCCTTTTAAATGTTCGGAGTAAAATGCTTCAAATTTGTGTCCTTGGTGGACAACTAATTTAGTTAATCGAGAGAGTTAGCCACTTAATGACTGATCGAGTTGTTGATAGAATAACTCATTTGTTAAGACTAAAGACTTAGCTCAAGCGTGGTTTGTTTTTAGCGGAAGACTTAACACCCTTAAATTTGGTTTAGTTTTGATTTAATACTTGGTTTTAGCACTTAGAGATTATCAAGTGGATAGCAAATTTATCGTGAGAGTTAAACAAATAAAATGCGAGGATTAAAGTCTTTGAAATGTAAATGACACGATAAGTTTTTATAGAGGTTCGAAGATGGGGTAATTCTTCTACTCCTCTCTTCTCCAACTCCTGGAGGAATCCACTAAGTATTGATCGATATACAGTGGTAGCAGTCCGGATACAAGTCTTGATCACACACGGTGACTTGATCCTTTGGGACTCGATGCGGAGATGCCTTGGTCATGCGGTGGCTTCTCGTATGACTCGACTTCTTCACAGGCAAATTTGCCTTTGCTACTCTGACCCACTTGCTCAAGGTCCTTGGATTTGATCACGAAGCCCTCCAAAAACTTTGAGACTGGTTCGATCTTGAACTTTCATACAATCCTCCGTGGAATGTAGACCCCTTGATTCTTAAAAATTTCCTCTTCAACCGATTGAAGTTATCTTTCCTTCACGGGTGAGTGTTGGATTGATTTTTTTCGTAATGTAGGCTTGAGGATTAATCTTGAATGACTTGAGAATATTTTAGGTTATGGTTCAAATGTTTGCTTGAAAGTTTGTGGTTTAGGTAACCTTCTCTCGAGTCATTCCTCGGCCTTTTATAGTGATCTTTCAAAAATCGCCGTTGAAGAGATAGGCTTATTTTTGAAAGTCACTTGTGGTCGTTGGCTTGTCTTGTTGCGATCCTTGGAATTTCCATTTCCTCGTATGAATGATTCTTGACTTTTGAGTTCGACATGGTGCGAGTGCTTCCCATTGGTTTATTCCTCTTGCACGCTTCGGAACCGAGCACTTCAAGAAAGGTAGTATGGAGATATTACTTGTTTAAGTAATTCTCTTGATTTCGTGCAACGGGTCTCTTTCGATTGTCTTGACTTGATTGCATTTTCTTAACATCCCCAGGTGACTTTGAGTCGACTTCCAATCATTGATGACTCTTCACTCAGTGCATCTCACCTGCACCTTGATCGAGTTCCGTCTTATCTTCTTTGCCATACTCGGCTACCTCGCGGTGAGTCTTCCTTCTAGTCTCCGGTTGTCTTCTTGCATGTTTAGGCATAGTGACTTAACTCAAACTTGATCAGCCCTATCTATTACAATGCGAGTTTACAACAAAAATGGGGTGCCAACTTCCTATTCTAAGCTTTACATGGCATTCATCAAAATCTACAAAATGATTTCCCAACAATTTCCCCCTTTTTGATGATGCCAAAACTTAAAACATTCATACAATTATTTAACAAAGAAAGATACATACGGACAAATGTAGAACCACGGAATGTATGTTTAGAATCGATCTTTTATTGATCATAACATTCTTGTTCTTTACATACATTTCTGAGTGTATCGAGCTTAAGCCCAAAAAAATGTCGGAGCTTACACGGGGCTTAGACTAACCATGCTTTGTTTCTATATCTACTCACGTATTTAAATTGCATAATTTTATTCAATGTACGAAGACTTACATTAAGTGTATTTACATAGTAAAATACATGAAGGGGTGGACATCAACACTTCATCTCCTTCTTTGCCTCCTTCTTTCATCTTCTTGACTCTGTCATCTCGATCTTCTTCTCTTTTTCTCATCTTCACCTTTTTCTTCTTTTCATACGCCTTCCGGGCGACTTCATCTCTTCTTAGTCTCTCTTGTCTCTCCTCCCATAGCTGAGTTTGTCTTTTATTTTCTTCTTCAATTCTTTTCACATACTCAAGATTGTTCTTAGCCACTTGCATTGGCTACTTCATTAAAACCACCCAAGTAGATCCCTCCTTTCTTGCCTCGGATCTATGTACTCGGTGTTTTTGGGCGAGATCTAGGTCGAAACCTCTTCCTCCACCATGCTTCTTCCTCTACCTCGGGCGTGTATTGTCTTGGGGTATTCTTTTTCCCAATTTGAGTGACTAGCAGAGTGACCAGCAGAGCGATTTGTCGGTAGTCTGTTGCTGTCGAACTTCTTCACATAGTGTGAGACCCTTTTCCCAAAGATACAAGTCCAGGACTTGAGCCATGGACATGTTTGCGAAGTATCCTTCGAGATGCGGCGTTTTAAATTCATCAAGCGATCTTGGCTCGTTAGGCATCCGAGATGGCATAAGTGTACATGTCTCTTTGGAATGCCTCCATGTTGTTTCAAAATATCCATAACTCGGGCATTCATCCTTCCTTCCACTTCCTCCATCTCTCGCTTCAATTGTCTTTCTCTTTTCGGCCATAGGTGCAGTGCAGTGTTGGAGTGGCAGAGTCACTTGGAGTTTCTTTGATAATATCGGCTATGACAAGACTTTGTTGGGGGTTTTAGCAATCATCAAGGTCACATCTTTCGATCCTTCCCCTCAACGAGACTTCCTTTCTTTTCTCTTGATACTTCCTCATTTTGTCTTTCCCTTCACAGTTGCTCCTCCTTCTCAACTTCGAGGATCCCTTCGGACGCTTTTAGGTATTCCTCTTCCCCCTTTTTGGCATCATCAAAGGAGAGAAACCACGGAAACAAACTAGCAAAGGAAGTCGAGTCCCATTGCGATAGCCGAGTGCCAGTGTTGCTGCGGAGTATCTTTGCCGACGAAACTCAAAACGAGTAGCATTGGATTCAACTTTAATCAACTTCATCTCGGCCATGAGAATACCGAATTTGCGATCCATGTTTTCTTCCATACGCAGGAGCTCATTCTTATTTTGCTCACGCTTGTGACTTTATCTCAAAAAGAGTGTGAGATTCATGCATTTGCTCAATGTGTTCTTTCAATTTTGTCTTTGCATCGCATTCTCATTTCGCTGGACCAACGACTTGTTGAACAATGTTCAAATATCTAGCTTGTTCCACACGCATTGTTTGCTACTATTGCCACCACTCCCGGATTCTCGACTATTATGTCTCTCAAGTCGCGAGTGAGGTTGGCATCCCCTGTTATCCAGTCTCATGTCCATCGAGGCCTGGTGCCTCTCCATTCGTTCAATTTCAGCAAATAATGCTTTGAACACCTCCCGAACTTGAGATGTTCCTCTCTGTTTGGTGACGATCAAGCGTCAAAATCATAGTCAATCGAACGATGGTGTACGATGGAATGAGGATGCAGTCGTAGAAGCGTTCGAGATCTCTTTCGATTCTTCGCCAAGGTCGGGTACTTCCTGAGAGAAGGGAAATGATTCTACAAAGGGATCATCACGGGCAACCGGGATTTGTTCAATGATGAGTGGTGCTCGTGAGGTTCCTTGTGGAGTCGAACCCTCGCAACTTGGGGAGCCTGCGCGATGGACTCTGTTTGGTGGGGTCTTTTGTGAAGTTGACTCGAAACTGAGCCGAGCCTGTATCTCAACACAGTCGGTCTCGACTAGTTTTTCCAAGTGAGTTGATTTGGTCATCGGCCTTATCGAGCGTCATCGGACGATGATGAGATTTCCATGGGTGGCTCATCATCAAAGTTGAAAGTTTGGCGAGTAGTCTTGAGGTCGAGACATACTCGTGGTTGGAACATCCTCGGTGAGTCTTTTGGATCGATCCACGGGGGATGACTCGGCTTCATCGTCTCCTTCCGATCCCGGAAAGGTTACATCGGGATTATCCTGGGAATCGTGAAGTGCACTTATCTCTTTTTTTCGATGGATCAATGATAGCGGGAGGGATGTTCTATACTTGACTTCTTTACCAGGGAAGTCTCAACCTCTCGTGGGCCTTCATTACCTCCTGCGAGTCTCAACTACGGCGAGGCCTTGGACATCCCTTTCGACGGTGTCGGTGTCTTAGGGTCTTTCGTGGATTGCACTTTCGCCGCCCCAGTGTTAACTCCGGGGCTGTTCCTTCTGTGCCTCATTTGCATTAGCAACGTCATTAGCCTTGAGCAGTTGGCACTTGGTGAGCAGTCTCACTGCCCGAGCCTCGTTGATGACAACTTCTTTGTGTACTTTGTGTTTGTTCCTTCTCCACTTCGCCTCCTAGATTCATTGTGGAGTCATTTGCACATCCTCCGGCCTTTGCTGCGGTGGGGAGTTTCCCCCTCGGTGGCATACCATCATTCTTTGCTCATTAAGGATTCGGATTCTTCCATTACTGCCGATTTGCATTTGCAACTCTTACGTGGCAAAGCAACAGGGTCCAGATCCTCATCACTCGATAGGGCGTCAAAGTGAGGATGTGTATGTTCGTGGTGCGGTGATAAAGCGAGATCTTTGGCCTTCTCACGTGCCTCTACATCTCATTTTGCTTTAGCTCGTTCATTTTCTTTTCGAATCTCCAAGTATATTGATACAATTATCTCGTCAAGGGCTTGCTTGAAGATGTGTCCACCTCAAGGAATCGAAGAGTTCTTCTTCCTCAATGAATGAACTCGGATTTTCAAACTGCACTCTGGATAGGCTCGGCTTCCATTTTCCACTCTCGCAGACGATTTTGGATGTCGGATACATCTCAAGAGTGCATGATTACATCGTCTTCATCATTCTCTTGCTGGCCCTCGTTTTCGGTATTAAGGGTAGCTTGAGACATTTGCCTCGACACCTTCCAGCCTCTCATTGTGGTGGAGAGACAACCCATCAGCAGGGTGATTTGGTTGTCTCGATTGCGCTTGTTCTCACCGGTTCTCGTCTCTGGTGGTCATCGAAGTTGCCTCTGCTGATCGGCCTCGCAGACTTGGCGTTTCATCAATCACGTCTGGAGACTCTCTTCTCCCCAGTCTTGGGTATCTTCTCCAGCTGAGTGGCTGACTTAGCCGGCTTCTAAAGCTCGGAACGCTTGAAAATTCTTCTCCTTCTTCTTGTTTGAACCGGAGGGATTTAGTTCTGACAAGGTTTCCTCTAAGTCTTGGCGGGGGCGTCTTGTTGTTTTCTTCTGAGGAGCTGGTCGTCTTGGCTTATCAGTTCTCCTCTTCTTGACGACCGGAGAAGGTATTTGAGATTCCTTCTCCGCAGGCACGAGGGCGGGAGACACACTGCTTCTGGGGCAGTGACTTTAGCTGCGAGGGGCGGGAGCACATTTCTTTTTTTTCTTTTCTTTGCAGGAGCAGTGATCTTTTAGCAGTTGCAGGAGCAGCCTTTTCTTTGGTGGAGAGGGGACAGCTTGTATCTTGGGGTCATCGATTCCCCCTCACTTGTATCAGCTCTCTTAGCGTAGGCTCTCTTCTTGTGCGCCTGAGAGGTTTGATCGGAACATTCTCTTGTTTACATGGAAAGCCTTTCCATGTCGAAGAGGACTTTCTTCACTTCCATTATTCGGCCAATTACCAGGCCGTATCCCGAGGATCCTCCAAATGTTCCATCCTCCTTGGAGGATTTGTTCCCTACATTCTCGCGAGTCTGCTTTGTAGACAAACTCAGATTCACTTTCTTTTCTTCAATGATCGCAGCCATTATGTTCATTTTTGCTTTGGGGTTGGTCAAAGCCGCCAAATTTGATGTCTATGCATTTGGCAACGATGTCCAACAATTTGTGGTAGTCCTCCTTCATCGACCTCTTGTTGGTGTGTAGACTATCTTTTTCAAAGCCGCGATCGGTCTTGGCTACTTCCTTCCAAGCAAAGACCCAAGTCAACATCACTTCTTTGATTTTGGTGCTCCTTTCACGATAACAGCGGTGTTCTCACAAATCCTTGGCGGTAATGATTAACTCCTTCCCGTAAAGCAGAGGATTTGATCCCCTCATCGTGAATCTCGGCGTTCACGTAGAAGCGTGCGACCTCTTCCACATAGGTCATCGGAAACTCCATCGTCAAAAATGGTTTTAGCCCAGGCGTTTTGAGTTTTTCAGCGATCTTCTTTTACGGGCGTCATCGGACCCTGTTTGACCATACCCTCGAAATCCACAAGAGACCCGATGTGGATTTGCTTTCCTAGCTTGACAAAATCATGAGTAGATGCCATTTTTGATATTTCACCGAATGAAACTTATAAGGTGATTTGAAGATTGATAGGGTTTTGAGAGAGTTTTTGCCTTTGCTTCTCGACGAGAGAGAAATGAACAGTTATTGGTAATGTGTGAGAGAAACGGATGAAAGAGTTTAAATATGGTTCATGAAAGGACGTGCGGGTGGTTTTGAAATGTGATCGAAATCAACGGCTTAGATTTTGCACGCCGATTAACATTTAATGTCTCGTATTTAATGCGGCACTTTATATCCAATCATAAGCTTGGTGTGCGACTTTTGCTGTACACATCATTATTATCTTTGACGTCATTCTTAAAAACCTTCTCGCTTAGTACAAACGATTGCGTTATTGTCACTTTGCTCATAAATGACTTAGCTTGTCCCTCAAATTTGTTTTTAACTCTTTTCTTCTCATATGTAAATACTCACCATTTGTGGAAACTTACTAGATGCAAATTGTCTTTTCGATATGGTTTGATTTTATCAAATTTGATTTAAGAGTTGACTCTTTTTCCTCTCTTCGTACTTTATTTCTTTTCTTTGAGTTTTCGAGTGTCAACTCGGCTCAATTAATCCTAACTCATGCTTGAGTTCTTCAAATCTTGACTCACATAATGGTTTTGTGAATATGTCATAACCGCTTGTCGGTTGAAATATATTCAAGATGATGTCCTTCTTTTCAACATGATCTCTTATGAAGTGATATCTAACATCAATATGTTTTGTTCTTGAGTGCAACACAGGATTTTGAGTGATTGCAATTGCGCTTGTGTTATCACACATGATTGGAATTTCCTTTTCTTCAACTTCATAGTCTCTTAGCTGTTGTCTCATCCATAGGACTTGGGCACAACAACTGCCCGCAACTATGTATTATGCTTCAGCTGTAGAGGTGGCTATTGAATTTTGCTTTTTGCTAAACCAGGAAATTAGCCTATTTCCAAGCATTTGACATGTGCTGAGTGGAGAAAAATTTATACATCCATGGAATGTAGCATACGAAAAGGTACTATCAATAAAGACCTCGGTTTATCGATCAAGATAAGATTCAGGGAATTACCCTTTCATCTCGATATTCTCGTGAGCTCTCCAAAGGCGGAGGAAATCTTTACTCACCCGGCTATGTGCTACAGCAGAAATCGCCTCCGGTGAAAAGAGTGAATCCGCAAGTCGTCTTAGTACGTCCCAAGCACAAAACAAAGACTTGGTCATGCGCAAGCACAAAACAAAGACTTGGTCATGCACCAAGCACAAAACAAAGACTTGGTCATGCACAAGCGCAAAACAAAGACTTGGTAATGCACAAGCACAAAACAAAGACTTGGTCATGCACCAAGCACAAAACAAAGACTTGGTCATGCACCAAGCACAAAACAAAGACTTGGTTACGCACCGGCATAAAACAAAGACTTGGTTACGCACAGGAGCACAAAACAAAGACTTGGTTACGCACCGAGCACAAAACAAAGACTTGGTCATGCACCAAGCACAAAACAAAGACTTGGTCATGCACCAAATACATAACAAAGACTCGGTTTATACACCAAGCACAAAATGAAGACCAGGTTCATATATCGACACAGAGCCAATTAAAGCATATAAAGTCCCTTATTCAGGACGGACAACAATCTTACAAAGGAGAAGAGCCAAGCATCTACAAAACGTTTAAAACACATACACAGGTGATAGAAAGAAAAGTTTATTTCTACTTCAAAAGTATTTATAGAGGGGGGGGCCGGAGCCCATTACATCCCAAGGCACGAAGCCAAGTAATCTACCTACGAATACATATAAAAGCTTGTAAAGGGGCAAACAACACCAAAACTAAGACGGGGGCGGAATTTTAACAGCACCACTGGAGGCAACTTCTTCTGCGTTCAGAGGAGGTGAGCCCTGAACATTGGGGGCCTCGGCAAAGTTCGGGCGAAGAGCATCGAGATCAGCCTCCAGGAGGGCCAGATCTTCCTCAAGCTGAGCAACATAAATGCATGTTAACATAAATGCATACTCCTCAGAGTCCTTATAAGCTTCGACGGCTTGTACACGAGCTTCCCCAACCTGTCTACGGGTAGCCTCTTCAGCCTCTTTGCGCACATCGGCTAGACGCCTTTCCATCTCTCCACTGGCAACGTTTTGCATGCTCGGCTCTTTAGCAACTTTAGCCCGAATTCCTTTTCGGCCTTGCGAGCCTGATCCCGCTCTCTACCTCGGCCCTCGCAGTGGCTTCCTTCTAAAAATTGGCTTGAGCCATGGCTTCATCTACCTGGGTCTTCAGAGACTCTTGTACCCCTTGAAGAGTAGCGTAAGCCTCTTGCATGTCACCATGCCGCCTTTCCCGGACCAAAGATATTTCTTCTCCGGCTCGCTGGTTCCCCAATCGCGTGCCACAAGAGCCCGATAATTCGCCCGAGACATTCCCATGGCGTACTGAATCTGCTCCTCAAAGCCAGTCTCCAAGCAAAATTGCTCAATGCCTTTTGTCCAGGCACGAGCTGGGACATTCATTGCGGCCCGACCCGCCTCTGGCAAAACTCTCGACTGCTCATCCATCGGCGTGGCGCACCGGACAAACTCCACGAACCACCGAGGCGTATCCCACTCATTCCTCGGAGTACTCATCCCTCACTTGGCTCGGAGGGATAAAGTGACCTCGCGGTCGAGGTCGTGCGAGAAGGTCCGTGGGATAGCCCCTTTAGGAGTCTGTCCGGGATACACCGGTGCTGTCTGACCAACCCTTTCGGTCTGCCCGGGCTCTTCGATCACAATCCCTTCTCTTCTTCTTTGGAGGGGGGGTTCCACTGCCTCAGGCACCCCATCAGCCTGGACGTTTGCCGGCCCGAATATCTGCTCTCCGAGCCACCTCCGCATCTATGGGCTGGTCTGCAGTTGCCCGAGTCCGACGCGGCCGTGTTCCTCACGCTACGAAGACGTGCACGCAAGTCCAAGCCACGCCCTACAAAAAGTGACCACCGTTAAAAGATCAAAAGAACACGAAGAACATTTCAAAAGAAAGAGAGTGTAAAATACTAAGTACATTTACCTCGGACGGCAGCCACGCTCGGCGGTTCCAGAGTCCGTGTTTGCCCAGTAGGCACAGACGATCTGCCCACGGGACTGGCCGCTACGGGAGATGGCCCAGCTCGCTTCGTTCGCGATGGCTGCTCCCCCAGAAGGTGGGGCTGTACTTCTTCAGTCCCCGGAGGACTCTGTTGAGGCTCTCTTCTAGCCTCCTCCTCCTGCTCGGCCGCCTCGTCCCGAGCCGGCCCCTCGGCCTCAAGGTCGGGCGGCGCGAGCCTCAGCCGGGCTGCGGCTAAGTTGGCCTCAGTGGCTAACCTATCAATCCGCCTATCCCTAATGCCCCTGGCCTGGATGTTCTCCAGCCTTCGGATAAAGGTGGCCGACAAAGGGCCTTTTGATGCTCGGTTCTCTATAAAGGTAAAAAGACGAAAAAAGAAGCAAGGTCAATCACATAAAAGGAAACAATAACAACAAAAGCAGAGAAAGAAAAAAAAATAGACTTCCTGTAACCAAAAACGAAATTTGAAGGGGGATGAAGGACAGTTTCCCTTGCTCCATCCTCCACGCGAGCTTGCCACTCGCCGCTCACCCAGAGCCACTTGTCTTTCCACACCTTCAAGGATGAAGGGAGACCTTCCACTAGGCCGTCCGGATACCCCAGTCGGGTCTGTACGTAATACCACCCGGACGGCTCACCCCGGGATGAAGGAGTTGCTCGCCAGATAAAGAGTTCGTTCATCTCTTTGAACTTGGGGCGAGGGTATTTCTCTAAGTGGAACATCACCAAGAGACCGATGATCCTACCCCAAGAAATAAGGTGCACTTGGGTCGGATGCATACCCCGGTTGCAAAACCACCGCGTGAGGAAAACCGCGGTGGAAATCGCACCCATATAGGAGGCTGGCGACATGTATGGCCACGCAACCCGCTGGTGGGTACTGAGGAACCTTCGTGCCATCCGGTACCCAAAAATTGATGCCACTCGGAATACGGTACCTCCGTTGGAGCTCTCCCATTTCCCGGATCATCAGCATGCTAGGGATGTCGTTTATATCACGGCTTCCACCGAGGCTCTACACGGCGGGGCCTCCTCCTCGCCAGGCCATCACCATTACGATAGCCATGGGCACTCTGAGGCCTCTCCCCTCGAATCTCCGGAGGGTTCGTCTACCCACTCCACGTTATCACGTTAAGCTCCGATGGATTCATATCCTCTTCTTAAATCTTGATATCGAAGATCGGACTTCGGCGATCTTTCGTTAGAATTCTCTCGTGCGGTCCGGGTGATACACGTGCCTTCTCAAAAAGCGATCGGCGCCGGATTAAAAATAGTGTGCGTCCGCTCTAAAGATGTTCCGCCTCAAGAGAAGAATCAGGAGAAGAGATCTGAATGATGCTCGGATTGTAAGGCGAAGATGGTCTTTGGGAGAAATAAACAGAAGGTTCGGAGGGGATCCTCGATTTTAAGCTCTACGCTATAGCTACGGCTTCTACCCAAGTAAAGGAGAGTATTTCGAAAAAATACCTAAGTTTGGAGTCTCGAACTTTGAAAGCCGACCCAAAATTTTTCCTCGTCTTAGTCAGTCTAGCTCAAAGGTTAATGGATGCGAAAGTGAATAATGGAGGAAAAAGAGGTATTTATAGATGGAGTTCCCTCGATAAGCGAAGCGTTTATCCGAAAAAGACGCGCCTTCGGCCTCAAAAGCCATCGAAAATGTCAGAAAACGTCACGTCCCCACGCCCGCTGACAGAACTGATGCGCTTTTTCAAATTCCTGCACAAGATTGGTCCAACCACAAGAGGCCACGTGTCTGTCATTATGGCACCACAATTAATGCGCCGCTCTGAGACATTAACCACTACGCGACGGATGTCGGGGAATGAACAAACCTTTGAAGATTCTGTTTCTCATTAAATGTTTATCAATAGCATTGAAGTTTAACTTCGACTTCAGAAATTCTTCTCTCGGAATTAAACTTGGGGGCCTTTGATGACGCCCGAGCCGAGCTGGAAGAAATTAATCCACGCAATTAGTCCAGCACACATCCGAGTAGGGGGGGGCCCTGTAACACCCTTACCCTCGTAACACATATTTATATCGTATAAAATATAATCCATAGGCAAAAGACCGCATTACATTGCGCATGAGATTAATATATTAACCATCAGCTATAACCTTTTTGGTTCAAACGGAAGCATTTACTTAAAACAATTTAGCAGCACTTATTCACATATTTGCATTCATCCATATTCCATAACATTAACGACCATGCCCTTTTATGTACAGATCAAAATAAAACTCCCTATATGATATGCGAATAATGAGTGAGGAGAAGGATGGGAATCTAGCCGGCCGACCTTTGATCCATGCTTTAACTTCTTTCACACCTCACGGGTCAACTTTTATCTCTGACAACTAAAAATTGACAACATTGCATTTGGTGAGTTGCAAGCTCAAAAAGTATAATCCAATAACAAGTTATTTAACATCACACAAGCATATTGTCACAATCACAATCATTTCACACTCTTTGTTCATAATATTCATAACCACATAAATGCACGTGCTTAGTCATATTCTTTTTTTTGTTATGGGCAACTAATACCAAGAATAAATCGTGATCACGAAGATGGTCATGGCACTCTGTAATTCTTTATTTCACGTAGAGTTCGAGTGAATAGGGGGTGGCGACGGACTGTGTAATCCGTAAATTCGGATGACTGTAGTTCGTGATTCAAGGTCATTAGTGGCCATAATGAGAATCCATTAATCTCTCGATGAATGCATTTCCATAATCACATATTTGCTTTCCGTATCAATAACATCAGTAGAGATCGCATATCTCATTTCCATATCAATAACATCATTGGAGATCACATATCTCAATTCCATTTCAATGTCATCAGAGAATCATGCAATTCACATTAGGGCACGATAAGCTACTAATTGTTGTAGCCAAATAAGTAAACAATTCTTTCCAACACACTAATCATATAATCACACAAGTCAAATAACAAGCTAAAAGATTATACTCACAATTGGTGTCCTTATCTGGCCCCTATTTGGCCTTGTTCGCTCCTTTATCGAGATCTTGGCCTATTAACAAATTAAAAATACATAACTAATTTTAGAACCAATAATTAATGTTTCTTTGAAATATAAATATAACATTTATTATCTTTAATGATCCTAATTGAATTGATTCTTATATCCACTAATTTAAGGTATATATGAATTGATCAAATCTATTATTATCCTAACTAGTTAATCACATATCTTAATCCAAATTCATTATATACTTAAAAACAACTAAGAAAATTCTATCACAATTCATCAACCTAGGTCATAGAAATTACTTGAGCATACAACTGAATTACTATTTCTTCTATAAGGCTATTGACCGCAATCATTTTTTTTTTTTTCACACTCCGGTTCTTAAAATCAACTATCTTATTAACTTCTTTTTGTTTTTGAAATATTACAAACACGTTCTTCTTTTTTTTTTTGCTACAAGTTACAACAAAATATATGTTGATATTTCTTTTTATTTTAAGAGACCTAATTAATATTATTCATAGCTCAATGATAAGCACGTCTTAATTAGATTACATCATCTTGTTTTATTCTTTAAACAAACATATACATATATTGTTTATATGAAACTTACAAGTGTAGTTACTTATAAATTAATTCGTTAATATGTAATTATAAAGAATTAATCACAATCTAATGACTTGAGAAGGAATGTTCCAATATATTAGGCTTATGAAATTAAACAATGATTCCCAGCCTAGTATTAATAATCTTTATTAACACCAAATAGGCATGGTCTTCTAAGTTCAAATTTAATAATAAAGATAAAATTGTAAATGAGTTAACTCTATACAAACAATTATAGAAAACAATTACCCGATCATTTAGATGCAATATCCTTGATTCGGTAGCCAAAGTGCTTTATTTTGTATGTGTCTATATTTTGTTTCTCATCTAATTAACATATTAGGTAGACTAGTACATGGCTTATCTACTAAGGAATAAGGCGCATATATATTTTATTTCATAATAGACTATTACGTGTAATAACTTGATTAAATGTCATGTACGGATGTAGAAACCATCTCATATAATTTTTTGAGGTTGTACACGTGTGATTAGCACACAACACATATATTATAGCTAGTGTATAGGTATGTATCTATATTATATATATATATATATATATATTGATATCTGTAATCATGTTAAAACATATTATTTCTAATATTCTTTTTAATGTGATTATTAAATATCAAAATGCGTGTAATTATGTCTATGAATGATTAACCATGATAATTAAAATGTCACGTTTTGGGTTATGACAATTCTCTCCCCCTTAAAAATTTCGTCCTCGAAATTTGTACTTGTATCAGTAAATAACCACGGATATTGATCTCTCATATGTTGTTCTGTTTCCCATGTAGCTTCTTCTCTAGAATGATTTTTCCACAATACTTTTACCAATGGAATCCCTCGATTGCGAAGTTGCTTTTCTTTGTACCCCACTATTTCAACTGGTTCCTCAATATAACTTAAATTATCAGCAACTTCAATTGGTTCATCTCGAAGAACATGTGACGACTACGACCAGAACGAAGCATACTAACATGGAACACATTATGAATCGAGATAATTCGGGTGGTAAGGCAAGCTATAAGCTAATGGTCCCACCTTTTCAAGTATTTCATAAGGGCCAATATAACGAGGACTTAGTTTACCTTTCTTTCCAAATCACGAGAATACCCTTCCAAGGGGAGACACGGAGAAATACTTTCTCACCAACTTCATATTCCATTTCCCGCCTATGTTGATCAATATAACTCTTTTGCCTATCTTGAGCTGCTTTTAATCGACTTTTAACTATTTTGACTTTTTCAACTGTGTCTTGAATCAGATCCGGGCCTTCCAGTAATCGTATTCCCTCTTCATCCCAACATACTGGATTTCTGCATTTCCTACCATATAATGCTTCATAAGGCGCCATACCAATGCTGCTATGATGTTGATTATTGTATGCAAATTCCATCAACGCAATGTATTCATCCCAAGAACCTTTAAATTCCAGAACACAAGCACGGAGCATATCCTCTAGAGTCTGAATAGTTCTTTCTGATTGCCCATCCATCGTGGATGAAATGCTATCTTTGAAATGTAACCTAGTACCTAATGCCGTTGTAAGCTACCCCAAAATCTAGGCGTAAAACGAGGATCACGATCTGAAACAATAGACAAGGGTACACCATGTAGTTTAACAATCTCATTTACATATCGTTTTTTGATTTTCTAGAGTAGAACCACATCTAAATGGTAAAAAGTGAGCTGACTTTGTTAGGCGGTCTACAATAACCCAAACTGCGTCATTTTTCCTCGGTGTCATCGGCAGACCATAAAGGAAATCCATAGTAATACGCTCCCACTTCCAAACAGGAATAGGTAATGGATGCAATTTAACTATTGGTGCTTGATGTTCTGCTTTAATCTGCTGGCAAGTTAAGCATTTTGAAACATACTCGGCTACATCTTTCTTCATTCTAGGCCACCAAGAATGGCTTTTTAAGGTCTGATACATTTTTGTACTACCTGGGTGCATGGCATATGGTGCAGTATGAGCCTCTTCCATTATCTCATGCCTTAAGCCATCAACATCACGGACACAAAGTCGATTGTTGATTGTCAAACTACCATCATCATTTAGAACAAATGATGTACTATTTTCTTGTTTCACTTTTTCTGCGATACCGGTCAGTTTATCATCACAATATTGTGCTTGTTTAATTCTTTCAATCATCATAGGACGAATACTAAGTGAAGCACATAAAACACCCATGTAACTTACATTCAATTCAACATTCATCTTCCTCATATCTAGCAGATACGGCAAAGAATGCAATGAGAGATAAGAAACAGTACCATAAGATTTTCGGCTCAAAGCATCAGCAACAACATTAGCTTTCCCTGGATGATATTCAATAGTGCAATCATAATCTTTCAGCAATTCAAGCCATCTTCTTTGACGCATGTTCAACTCTTTCTGACTTAATAAGTATTTCAAGCTTTTATGATCAGTGAAATTTGAAATGTGGCACCATATAGGTAGTGTCTCCATATTTTTAATGCAAAAACAACTGCAACTAGCTCAAGGTCATGAGTAGGATAGGACATCTCGTATGGTTTAAGTTGTCTAGATGCATAAGCAATAACCTTACCGTGTTGCATCAAAACACATCCTAAACCTTGATAAGAAGCGTCACTGTTGTAGGTCCCAAGGGGTGTAAGTGTAAGGTTTAGAAAGGGGGGTTGAATAAACCTTACCAAATTTTCGATTTAGTCCTTTAAATATACAAAGTTGATTCTACACAGCTGTGTCCTAGATGGACAGTCAATTTAGTCACTCAGTAGAGTTAATCTCTCAATGGACTCAACTGAAATTTGTAGATGGAATAACTCATCTGTTGGCACTAAATTAACTCGACTGTGGTTTTGTTTTCAGCGGAAGACTTAACACCCTTAAGTTTGATTAAGTAAGAGTTTAGTGCTGGGTTTAGTACTTATATTATCAAATGGATAGCAAATTATCAGCAGATATAAGCAGTTAAAAATGCATGAATTAAAGTGCTGAAAAGTAAATGACGCAATAAAGTTTTTATAGAGGTTCGAAGATGGGGTAATTCTTCTACTCCTCTCTTCTCCAACTCCTGGAGGAATCCACTAGGTAATGATCGGTATACAAAGTGGTAAACAGTCCGGATACAAGTCTTGATCACACTGGTGACTTGATCCTTTGGGACTCGATCTGGAGACGCCTTCATCACTCGGTGGCTTCTCGACGACTCGGCTTCTTCACAGGCATTTGCCTTGCTACTACTGACTCACTTGCTCAAACTCTTTGGATTTGATCACGAAGCCCTCAAAAGCTTGAGACTTGGTTCGACCTTGAACCTTCCTACAATCCTTCGTGGAATGTAGACCCTTTTTTTCAAAAGTTTCCTCTTCAGGCGATTGAAGTTCTCTTTCCTTCACGGGTAGGTGTTGGATTGATGTACTTCGTAATGTAGGCTTGAGGATTAATCTTGAATGATTTGAGAGTATTTCTGGTTTGTACTTTTTTGATTTCTTGAATGTTCGTGGTTTGGGTACCTTCTCTCGAGTCATTCCTCGGCCTTATATAGTGATCTTTCAAAAATTTGCCCGTTGAAGAGATAGGCTTATTTTTGAAAGTCACTTGCGATCGTTGGCTTGTCTTGTTGCGATCCTTGAATTGCCATTTCCTCGTATGAATTGTTCTTTCACCTTTTCGAGTTCGACACGGTGTAGTGCTTCCCATTGGTTCATTCCTTTTGCACGCTTCTCGGGGTGAGCACTCCAAGAAAGGTGGTATGGAGATATTACTTGTTTAAGTAAATCTCTTGATTGCGGCAACGGTTCTTTTCTGATTATCTCGACTTGACCGCATTTCCTTGCTTTCCCAGGTGACTTAGAGTCGACTTCCAATCATTGGATGACTCTTTCATCACTTCAACTTGAGACTTGGCTTTTCTTGAGTTGACTTGATGATGCTCCACTCAGTGCATCTCACCGCTTCTTGATAGAGTTCCGTCTACTCTTCTTTTTGCCATATTTATTTGTTTCACAAAGAAAGTCTTCCTTCCGGTCTTGTTTGTCTTCTTGCATGTTAGGGCGTAGGCCGACTTAACTCGACTTGGGCGGCTCTAATTGTTACAATACATTTTACAAAGCCAAGAATGGGGTGCCAACTTTCTATTCTAAGTTTTACATGGCATTCATCAAAATCTAAACAATAAAATTCCTAACAATTTCCCCCTTTTTGATGATGCCAAAACTTAAATCATTCAAAAATGCAAACAAAGAAAGATACATACGAGATAGTGTATTGACGGAGAATGTATCACGTATGAGAATCAATTCTTTTATTGATCATATCATTCTTGTTCCTTAACACAACTGTTTACAAGGTGTATCAGAGCACATAATTGTCTTCACAAAAAAAATAAAGAATTTATAGCTTTATTACAGAAGACTTACATTGTATGTATTTACATAATAAAATACACGAAGGGTTGGACAAAGAACACTTCATCTCCTCATTTGTCTCCTTCTTTCATCTTATTCAAGATCATCTTCTTCTCTTCTTCCCTTTTTCTCGTCGTCACCGCTTCTTCTTTTTCTTTTCATATGCCTTCCTGGCAGCTTCATCTTTTCTTATTCTTTCCTGTCTCTCCTCCCATAGCTGAGTTTGTCTCTTGTTTTCTTCTTCTATTCTTTTTGCGTACTCAGCGTTAGTTTTAGCCACTTTCAAATTTGCCACTTGGTCAAGCCCAAATTGAGTAGATCCCTCCTTTCTTTCCCGGATCTACGTATTCAATATTCTTGGGCGGAGGCCTAGTCCAAGCTTCTTCCTCCACTCATCGCTTCTTCCTCTACCTCTGGGCGTATCTTTGTCTTCGGGTCTTCTTCTTTCCGGTGAGTGACCGGCGGAGTGACCAAAGCAGAGTGGATCCGGTTGTCTCACGCTTGCTGTCCTTCTTCACATAACGTGAGACCCTTTTCCCAAGACAAGTCCCAAGCTTGAGCCATAGACATATTTGCAAAGTATCCTCAGATTCGAGCGTTTTAAATTCATCGACCGATCGTGGCTCTGTCCCGACATCCGAGATGGCATAAGTGTCTCTCTCTTTGGAATGCCTCCATGTTCTTTCAAGATGTTCATAACCCTGGCATCCATTCTTCCTTCCACTTCCTTCATCCCCGCTTCAATTGTTTTCTCTTATCGGCCATGGATATAGCAGAGTGTTGGAGTGGCGAGTCACGGGGAGTTTTCTGATAATGTCACTGTGACAGGACCTGTTGAGGGGTTTGTGCAATCATCAAGGTCATATCTTTTGATCCTTCCCCTCGTGATTTTCCTTTCTTCTGTTTTAACACTTCCTCATTTGATTTTCCCTTCGTGCGCTCCTTCCTTTTCCACTTGAGGATCCCCTTGCGCGCTTTAGGTATTCCTCTTCCCCCTTTTTGGCATCATCAAAGGAGAGAGGAACGCGGAAATAGACTTGCAAGCGGAAGTCAAGCCTCGCTAATAGTTGAGTTTTGTCTCGAGTCGCTCACAGAGTATGGCCAAATTCGACCGAGTAGCGTTGGACTCTGTTTGAAATCACTTCATCTCAGCCATGAGAAGGCTGAATTTTGTATTCATGGTCTCTTCCAAACGCTGTAGATCACTCTTGTTTTGCTCACGCAGCAGGCTTGACCTCGGTAATGTGAGCTTCATGCATGTGCTCAATATGCTCTCTCGGCTTCGTTTTTGCATCAGCATTTTCGGCTCTCCACACCAGACTTGTTGAACAATGTCCTGAAGTATCTCACCTGTTCTACACGCATTGTTTCTTCTTTGTTGCCACCATTCCCTTATCCAATTATGCCTCTTAAATCACTGTAAGGGTGGCATCTCTGTTGTCGATCCGCATGTCCAAATAGGCCTTATGCCTCTCCATCCGTTCAACCTCGACCAAATAGTGCCTTGAACACTTCTCGAACTTGGTGATTCTTCTATTGCGGTGATGGCCATGCAAACATCAAAATCATAATCATTTGGAACAATGGTGTCGATGGAAGAACAGAGCTGGTTTGTGATAGCGTGCTTGTTCGTTTTCGACTCTTCGTGGAGTTCTCGTATCTCCGGTGAAAAAGGGAAAGATTCTACAAAAGATTCATCACCGCCAACCGGGATTTGTTCGATGATGAGCGGTGCGCGTGAAGTTCTTTTGGGAATCGATCTGCTGCGACTTGAGGAGCTGCGCAGATGGTCTCTTGTTCATTTGGGTTTTGTTGTGAAGTAGACCCGGCTTTTTGAGCCTCGGCTATCTTAACGACTTCGTTGGTCTCGGTGATGATTTTTCCATTTTGATGGTGGTCCTCGGCCTTATCGGTTAGCGTCATCGGACGATGATGAGATTTCCATTGGTGGCTCATCATCAAAGTTAAAAGTTTGAGTAGTCTTGGGATCGACTTGCTCGTGCTTGGAACATCCGTGATCGAGTCTTTTGGATTTGTCATGGGGGATGACTCGGCTTCTTCTTCGCCTTCCGATCCCGGAAAAGTGACATCGGGGTTGTCCTGGGAATCATGAAGTGCGCTTATCTCCTTCTCGGATGGGTCGATGATGGCGGGAGGGATGTTCTCTACATCGCTTCTTTACCCGGAAGTCTCAACCTCCCGTGGGCCTTCATTACCTCCAGCGGTCTCTCTGCTTTGCAAGGTTTTAGTCCTCCCTTTCGTGATGTCACTATTTTGTCTTAGGGTCTTCTACGAGTGGCATCCATTGGAGTCTCAACCCCATGGATTGCACTTTCATCGCCCCAGTGTTAACTCCCGGGCTATTCCTTCTTGTGCCTCGATTGCATCAGCGGCGTCATTAGCCTTCAGAGCGGTTGGCACCTCACCGAGACAGTCTCAATCATCGAGCTTCGTTGATGGCAACTTGTTGTTCTTCTTGTGTTTGTATTTTCTCTACTTCGCCTCCTTGATTCGTTGTGGAGTCATCGTAAAGCATCCTCCGACCTTGCCGCGGTGGAGGAGTTTCCCCTCGGTGGCGCACACACCGAGTCACTTGGAATGGGGTCACTCGTCTCCAAACTCCCACTGTTTGCGATTGATTGTTCAACCGTTGGGGCGGTGATAGCACACCTTCAATAGGGGTTGGCTCGATTTGGGGTCCCCACTATCCCGGTTTTCATCGCCATGACCCTTATTGCCTTCTTCCGAGTGAGTGGGAAGTGGTAGCGAGAAACGGCGATGGCGATTTCTTTGAACCACTCCCATCGGATCAATTTCGGTGTGTCTGGAGGACTCTCCTGGTCCCTCCATCGATCTTTGCTCGTGAAGGATTCTTGATTCGTGCAATGCTTTTTGCATTTGCAACTCTTCATTGCGGCGCAAAGATTCTCGGATCCTCATCTTTGTCCGAGAAGATATCAAGGAGAGGATGTGTGTGTTACGTGGTCCGGAGATAGGCGGATGCTTGCCTTCTCACGTGCTTGGCTTCCTCGGCTTGCTTTTCTCTCTCCTTTTCCTTGTAGATCCGCAGGATGTCGGTGCGATTGTCTTCATCCGATCTTTGGAGTACGAGTGGTCGAGTCCAAGGAAGCTCAACAGTTCCTCTTCTTCTTCTATGAACTCAGCCGTTGGAACATTTCCCTTGACTTACTCAACTTCCATTTCCTCCACTCACGCAGACGATTTTGGATGTCGGGTAAGGTGGAGATAGGATCATTACATCACTATCCGCTCTAGCGGTTCTTCTTGTGCTTCATTTGTGTGAACTATTTGTGTCTTGGTTGCCTCTGTGATCGCTTCAAGCAGACTTGGTTGTTTCATCAACTACATCGGAGACTCTACTTTCTCGATAGTCTCCGTATTTGCGCTAGGTGAGTAATCGACGACTTTGTTTTCTCAAGCTCGGAGCGCTTGATAATGCGTCTCCGTCTCCTAGTTTGTTGAGGGATTTGGTTCGAGAGACGGTGTCCTCGAGTCTTGGGCGGTGGGGCGTGCTTGTGTCTTTTTCGAGGAGCGGGCCGTCGTGGCTTCTCGGTTCTCCTCTTCTTGACGATCGGAGAAGGTATTTGTGAGTCCTTCTCGACCGGCTGCTGCAGGGACAGGAGACACGGCCGCAGGGGCGGTGACTCTGCTGCAGGGGGGAGCATGTTTGGTTTTCTTTTTTGCTGCAGGGGCAACAATCTTCTTGGCAGGTGCGCAGGGCGCTTTCTTCTTGGGTGGAGAGGAAACAGATGTATCTTGGGTCGGTGATTCCCCCTCACCGTGTCGCTCTCTTGGCGTAAGCTCTCTTCGTGCGCCCGAGAGAGGTTTGCTCGAACATCCTCTTGTTAACATGGAGTGCCTTCCCATGTCTAAGAGGGACTCCTTTCACCTCCAATAGCCGCCAATCACCAGGCCATATCCTAGGGATCCTCCAAATGTGCCATCTTCTTTGAAGGATTTGTCCCCACGTTAAGCGAGTGCGTTGTAGACAAACTCAGATTCATCTTCTTTTCTTCGATGATTGCAGCCATTACAATCGGCTTTGCCTTTAATGATTGGTCAAAGCTATCAAATTTGATGTCGATACATTTGGCAACTATGTCCAACGACTTGTGATAATCCTCCTTCATCTCTTGTTTGTTGTATATACTATTTTATCGGCAAAGTCGGGCTTGGGTATCTCTTTCCAAGCATCGGCCAGGTTTACATAAACCGTTAATCTCGATGCTCTTCCTGGCCGGTAGTGAGCAAAGTGGTCACCAAATCCTTGGCGAGAGATAGTCACCGCTTTTCGTGAAACAGATGACTTGATTCCTTCATCGTGAATCTCGGCATTCACGTAGAATTGTGCGACCTCCTCCACATAGGTCATCGGATATTCTAACGTTAGAAACGGTTTTTAGCCGATCGTTTCCAACTTTTCAGCGATTTTCTTTACTAGGGTGTCGTCGGACCTGCTTCACCATTCCGTCGAAATCCACCGTCGAACCGGTGTGGATTTGCTTTCCTAACTTGGTAAAGTCATAAGTTGGTGCCATTTTTCAGGATTATATCAAGGAAAACTTGGAGATTGACTTGGAGATAGATAGGGCTTGAGAGTATTTTGCTTTTGCTTTTGAGAGAAAGAGATGAACAGGTTTTAGAAGTGTGAGAGAGAAACGGATGAAAATGGTTAAAATATGGTTTATGAAAGGGCGTGCGGGTGACTTTTGAAATGTGATCGAAATCAACGGCTTGGATTTTGCACGCCTATTGAGCATTTAATGTCTCGTATTTAATGCGGGCATTTATATCCAATCATAAGCTTGGTGTGCAGCTTTATGTCCGTACACATCATCATTATCGACGTATTCCTTATAACATTCCCGCTTAGTCAAAACGATTGCGTTTTTGTCACTTTGCTCATAAGTTATTCAGCTTATCCCTTAGCTGATTTAACTCTACTTCTCACAGATTCTCTTAGTGACTCATTATCACCGGTGACTCGGTGTGTAGTCAGTTTGTCTTTCCGATCTGACTAATTTCTTGAGTGATTTCTGATTTTCAGACTCTTTTTCACCCTTTTTCTGTTCCATTTCTTTTCTTTGATTCTTCTCGTGTGTCTCGGCTTAGTTCAATTAACCCCAACTCATGTTTGAGTTCTTCAAATCTTGACTCACATAATGGTTTTGTGAAGATGTCGGCTAGTTGTTTATCGGTTGAGATATATTCCAGGATGATGTCCTTCCTTTCAACATCAACATGATCTCTTATGAAGTGATATCGACATCAATATGCTCTGTTCTTGAATGCAACACGGATTTTGAGTGATTGCAATTGCACTTGTGTTATCACACATGATTGGTATTTCATTTTCCTCAACTTCGTAGTCTCTCATTTCTTTGTCTCATCCATAGGACTTGGGCACTGTTTGCCCGCAGACTATGTATTCCGCCTCGGTGTAGAGGTGGCTATTGAGTTTTGCTTCTTACTAAACCAGGAAATTAGCTTTGTTCCTAGCATTTGACATGTGCCTGAAGTGCTCTTCTTGTCCACTCTGCATCCAAAGATAGTCGAGAATCTGAATAGCCAATTAGCTTGAATCCACCTTCCTTTGGATACCATAAGCCTACTTCTTGGCTTCCTTTCAAGTATCTCAATATTCTCTTAGCTGCTGTCATATGGCTCTCTTTTGGAGCAGATTGAAATCTTGCACATACACCTACAAAGCAAAGGTGATGTCTAGCCTGCTTCTTTGTGAGATAGAGCATGATCCAATAAGTGCTCTGTATCTTGTTTGATCTACTGAGGCTTGCCATCTGCATCCATGTCCATTTTGACTGATGTGTTCATTGGTATTTTTACGAAGACTTCTCCTCCATACCAAACTTCTTCATTAAATCTCGGTGTATTTTGTTTGACTTATGAAGGTTCCATCCTCATTTGTTTCACTTGGAGTCCAAGGAAGAATGTCGACTCTCCCATCATGCTCATTTCAAATTTACTTTGCATGAGGTTTGAAAATTTTTCACACAACTCTTTGTTAGTGGAT